>ML677385.1:6258868-6531905 GCA_007922305.1 Dermatemys mawii | reverse complement strand
TGTGTGTGTGTGTGTGTGTGTGTGTGTGTGTGTGTGTGTGTGTGTGTAAGAGAGAGAGAGGGAAATGAATTGTTTGATTGATATTTGAAGGATTATAAAAGCCAAGTTCTTGGGAATGTGGAAATCTTGCTGCCATTAGTATTCAGGGACAAGTTTTCCTCTCTAGCTCTGGCATGCCTTTTGGCACTTAGGGCTAAAGGAACAGCACATTACACAGATTTTGCCGTCTCTGTGGGGAAGGAGGTGGCTCCGACCTCCCTCTGCTCAGTTTGTATGACAATGATTTTCATTCCAAGCAAGCTCATGATTGCGGGTTTAAAAAATCCCCACACAATTTCTAAAACAGCGTGGCTGTAATCTTACCAGGCATGCACTGTTCCTTCACAATGCAATCCATGAATTTGTGGTAAGATACATTTATGACATCTGTGCTTATTCTGTACGAACACAAGGCCACTCTCCTCCCTGGAGCGTATCACTGTGTCCAGGAACAGCTCTGATTGGCTTTGGTTTTACAAGATGAGGGGAGCCTGAATACGGAGCTATGACTGGCACTGAGGGCTCCTGGCTAAGAAGGAAGCATATGCACTTGGTGGGGAAGGAACAAACAAGCAGGCAGTGAGAAAGCAATTCAAACACTTTCTCCACATATCACAGCTGTGGAGAGACTGAACACTGTTGATAGTCGAGCAAAGACCTCAAGTCAGAGTGCGATGCAAAAAGGGCCTAAGCACCACTGAATCAGCTCAGGGTGCCCCCACTGAGTGGAATTACCATCCCCATTAAGCATCAGTCATTGCGATTGAGGCCTTGATCCTAAAAGCCTTTGCAGAGTCAGCCTGCAGGAGGGAGCACGTTTGTCATGCTCCAGCAGAAATGCCAGGGGAAGATATGCCTGGGAGCAAGTAAAATGAACCACTAGGTATAGTACTTCCCACTGAGTGGAAGTCTCCAAACCTCTTGCTCACCCTCTCCCTTAATCCTGAGATCAGGGTGTGCAAAGGGTTTAGGCAATCATGCAGGCTTTTGTGCAATACTCAGCACTGATACACTCCCTCTCCTCCTTGACCTGACTCCTGCTCCCAGGCCCACAAAACAGCACTCTCATTAAGGCCTTAACGCTCCCTGTTCTGCTCTTCACATCTTGTCTGACCATATCTCTGCCATGCTGTGCAGAATCAAGCATGCAGCAATGGAATGCTAAACTGTATTATACTGTTCCACCAGAAGGTGGCAGTGTGTGAAATACCTTATGTACATGAACTCAGTTATATCTAGCAGATCATTAAAGGTTCTTATGATGAACACATATGCGTTGCATAAGCAAGTGCTGTAGCCAGTCCATGTCTCGTACTGAAGAACATAACATGGTGTCAGGAGTAAATTAAGAACGAAACAGAAGGAATAAAGAAACAAAGGTTACAGACAGAAAGAAAAAAGGTTGTGGGATCTCATAGATATGCCGCTCTTCAGTGCCCCAGAGAGTTGACTATGAAAGCGTCCTGGCTATGTTTGATTCGTACATTATACTGCAGAGAAATGTGGTCTACAAGAGAACATGTCATCAGAAAATTCGCAAGCCGGGAGAAACATTGAACGGTTTATAAGAGTTCTGCATACATTGGATGAAAACTGTGCTTTTGGGGAATGCAAAACATGAAAATATCAGAGACAGGCTGATTATTGGGTTAACAGATAAAAACCTTTCACAGAAGCTACAAATGAAGAAAGATTTAACCTTAGCCACTGCTATACAGGTAGCAAAACTGTCAGAATTAGTCAAAGCACAGAACAAAAGGCAGGAACAACTTGAAAAACCTGAAATTAGCTTAGAAGCTATAAACAGAGACTTAAGCATTAAAAGTCATTATCATAACACCTCTGAGGCAAGGAGAGAGAACTTTCAGGCTAAGAGGGACACATTCCAGCCTATGTGTACAAGATGTGGAAAAAGTCATATGCCCAAGAAATGATGCATTTCCAGCCAGAGGTGCATGGTGTAATAAATGCATAAATTATGGACATTTTGCAGCTGTTTGCCATACCAACACTGTCAGGGCTTTGACTCATATTGCAGACAATCGAGAACCATTGTTTCTGGGATCCATCACTTGTGATAACATAGAGCCTGCCTGGATTGTGAAACTGAATATTCATGGCAAGACTATTGTTAAAACTGACTCAAGCATAGGCACCAACTCTGTGGGTGAGCACCCATGAGGAAGAATTAGCAGGTACTCTGAACCCACTTGCAGCCAAGCTACCCCCCGCCCCAGCCCCTCCTAACCTCCTCCTCCCTCCCATGTGCGCACCACATCCCTGCTCCTCCCCCTCTATCCCAGTGCTTTCCCCCCGCACCGCCACCTAACGGCTGTTTGGTGGCTCTTAGGACTTTCCAGGAGCGGAGAGGAGGAGCAGGGACACAGCACACTCAGGGGAGCAGGTGGAGAAGAGTCGGGGCAGGGGCAGAGACTTTGGGGAAGGGGTGGAATGGGGATGGGGTGAAGGTGGTGCAGGGGTGGGGCCAGAAATGGAGAAAGGGTGGGACCAGAGGCGGGGGTCGAACACCCACCAGGTAGAGGGGAAGTCAGCGCCTATGGACTCAAGAGTTGACATCACAGTCATCTAGGAAGAGACTTACAGTTATTTTTAACCAATCCCAGAGCTGAAGTCATGTGACACAGCTCTGACTAGTTCAGGAGCTATTCTGAACTACATAAGCCAGTTCACTACAGAAACAAGATACACTCTGAATGCATATCTTTTGTCTTTGTATGTGATCAAAGGACCACAGACCACCAGCCTTCTCAGCCACAGCATGGCAGCTATGTTGGGCCTAGTGAAAGAAGTGGAAGAACTCAATGGAATATTTGAGGATATTGGACTTTTGAAAGGAGATCCAGTACAAACAACTTGGAGACAATTTTGAACCATATAATGTACATACACCTCACATGATTCCAGTCCCATTACTGTACTTGAAAATGTGGAAACTGAATTAAAGAGAATGGAATGGATTGGCAGACTTGAAAAAATATCTGAGCCAACAGCATGGAAAATGAAAAAAAAAAACTTCCTCCCCAAAGTGAAAAGAGCTACAGTATTCTCCAAGCTTGATGCTTCAGGCACATTCTGGCACACTGATTTAGCCAAAGAAAGTGCTAAACTGACAACAATTATCACACCATTTGGAAGATTTAGCTCTGAAGATTACCTTTTGCAATTACTGGTGCACCTGAAATTTTTCAAAGAAAGATGGCAGAATCATTATTCCGATATATGGATCATTGATGGAGGAATATGACAAAACCCTCAGCGTGGTCCTAAGCCTAATCAGACAGTCTGGACTGAAGCTAAATAAGGAAAAATGTGTTTTCCTTTTACCCCCAAATCGAGCTTTTGGGTCAGACAATAAACACAGATAGAATTGGACCTAGCCCTGAGAAAGTAAAAGCAATGCAAGAATTGAAAGCATCAACTAATATACCAGAACTGAAAAGTGTACTGGGTATGATAAATCACCTTAGCCGACACCTACAAGACCTTCCTACTGTGACAAAACCACTGAATAAACTGTTAAGCTCTAACACATTTCGGTTATGGGGCCAAATCAAGAAATTGCCTTCAAAAGGGTAAAAGAAATGTTCTCAACAGTTCCATTTCTCAAGTACTACGATGTGAACAAACCCACTGTGGTCAGTGGGGATGCGAGCAGCTCTGGCCTCGGTAGTGTATCGCTGCAACATCACAGCTCTGAGTGGGAAGCCAGCTGCATTTTGCTCTCGCACACTCACAGAAGCTGAAAAAGCGACATGCGCAGATTGAAAAGGAGTGTCTGCAAGCGTATGGGCATGTGAGCACATTTACAGTTGTCTGTGTGGGTTGGATTCATTTAAACTGATAACAGACCGTAAACCACTTGTAACCCTCATCAACAGAAAAGACCTGGATTAAGCACTGCTGAGATGCCAACATCTATTACTAAGGTTAATGCGATTCAGCCCAGCTGCTAAATATGCTCCTGAGAAAAAGTTGGTTGTACGGACACTGTCATGGAGCCCAGCCTCACACTCTACTACTCAGGAGCTTGAAGATGATGTCAAGGCATATGTGGATGCTGTGGAACATACAGCCAGTGTTAGAAAAGAGACTACTCCAGCTACAAAAACATCCTCGATGGATACGCAACTTCAGGAAGTTCTAAGTTACCTTAGGGGTGACTGGCCCCAGAATCGAAAGGACACTAAGGAAGTGACAAGAGACTACTTCACAGTGCACGGACAATTAATTGAGTTCAACCGACTCATGACTAAAGGCAACTGCATTATTATCCAAAACAAAATGAGAGGAGAAATCCTAAATCTCATCCATGAAGGACATCAAGGATTAACTAAATACCATGAATGGACCAACCAGCCATTGTGGTGGTCCCGCATCAGCAAGCACATAAAGAATAAAATATCTGCATGTGAACATTCCAGAACTAACAGACCAGCCCAATACAAAGAACCTTTAATCACAGCATCTCTACCAGACAGATCTTGAAAGAGACTAGCTGCAGATTTTTGCGAATTCAGAGGACATCATTACCTGGTCACTGTGAACTGTATTTCCAGGTCTATAGAAATAATGTACTTGACAGACATAATGTGTTGCAGTGTTACCAAGAAACCAAAGGGCATGTTTACGCACTTCAGTATTCCAGAACAACTAGTGATGGACAGTGGACCACAAATAACTGCAGAAGAATTTAAGTCTTTCAGAATGAAGTATGGTTTTGATCATATTACTTACAGCCCACATTACCCACAAGTGAATGGAGAGGCTGAGAGAGCTGTACAAGCAGCCAAGAAAATCCTACAGCATGAAGAGCCATTCCTTGCTCTTCTGAATTACAGATCAGCACCAATAGTGGATATAGTCCACTACTGGATATAGTCCAGAACAGCTTCTGATGCGAAGACAACTCAGAACTACAGTTCCAACTTTGGAAAAGAACCTATTTCCAAAGTGGCCAGACATGAAGAAAATAGTCAAAAAGGGTTTTTAAAAGGCTAAAAGGGCCTATGAACACTCGTACAATAAATGTCACTCAGAAGTGCCAGATCTAGAAACTGGTGACCGTGTTCACGTCAAATTATATGGTGAAAAAGAATGGACAGCTCCAGCTATTGTGACAAGAAAGATTTCAACTCCCAGGTCATATCTGATCAATACTGACAGTGGAGAGTTCCACCGAAACTGTTGACATCTACAGTATGTTCCTCAGAAAGAACAATCAAAAGAGAAAACTCTACAGATGGTGGATGCAGAACAAGAAGAAGACTCAAGGATTCCAAACTACCCATTAATTTCAGTGGCTGGCTGTGGACATCCAGATGACCAAGTTGTTACACATTTGGGTTGTCTAATTAGAAAACCAGTACAATTTAGAGAAGTGAAGCATACTAATATGTTCTGAACTTCAAAGACAGCATGGTAGTATAAATATTGTGAATGGTAGGAATGTAGAGTTTAAAGGGGTAGAGATTTCATCTAATGCTAAATCATATTACTCTGTTCAGCCACTAGATGGCAATGTATATAAAATACCTTAGCCATATCTAGGAGAGTATTAGAGGATATTATGATGAACACATCTGGTGAGTATAAGTGAGCTCAGTAGCCAGTCCATATCTGGTACAGAAGAACATGGCACTTACCATTTATTGGTCCCCTGAGAGATGTCTTGACTAGCATATTCCAGCCCCACAAGCAAAATAAGCTACAGAACTGCATCTACACTAGAGGCTTTTGCTATCACAGCTATGGTGGTCACAAATCACACTTCATCTCATCCTTACCTGATATCACTATGCTAGCAAAAGTCAGTAGTGTAGACCTGGCAGCAATAGCTTTGTCAGCAAAGGTTGCCCCATATCCTGAGTTTGTTTGTTTTTTTGTTTTGTTTGTTTGTTTGTTCGTTGCGGCAATCCTAGTTTTGATGAAGTTATCCATTGTGGATATTAAACATCTGCTGTGAAATAGCTCTGAGAAATTATATGAAATGACATTGGAGTACCACCTTCCCCTGTAGAAGATCGAACTGTCCCTATTTCCTGCAAGGGTGGAGGGTGTGTGTGAGTGTGGTTGTGGGTGTGTGTGCGTGTGCGCTAGCCCCATGTCTCTCTTGTAAAGGAATAAGACAGGTTTGTTACTTAAAGGCTGGGGGAAAGGGAGACAGTAGGATGGAGAATGGCTTGGTTTTGGTTTTTAATTTTGTTATCGATGTTATCGTTGTGTTGATTTGGTTTGGTTGTAATATAATAAGGAAGTGTAGCCTTTTGTGTGCAATACTCAGGCTCGCTTCCAGACTGACTGTTTGTTTAGTAACTTTATTTGAGAAAAGAGGCATGAAGTGAGCTGTGTTCTGGCTGATTTAGGATCCAGTCCTGACTTCACTGAACAATGGCAGAAAGGTGGGTTCATTGGCTTAATGCATTTTTTAACCTATTGGGTAGGTTCTTACTTTGTTGTAATCATGCAGACTGGCTGCATTACATTCACTAAGACCGTCCTTTAGCCTTGTTTCCCTCCACCCTATTTACAGTGATAACTCCTGTCAGGGGTTGAGTAGGATCAAGTCCAGACTTTTCTGTTACTCTCTCAACCAAACAATCCTCTCAAAGGGATCTCAGAGGAATAGCATAGACTCATTATATGGCTTCAGCCCTGAGAATGCACCAATTCTTTTGAGGTATGCAGGAGGCCAGGACCATCCATACAGAGGCCCTGTGCCTTCATACAGGACCAGGGACTCCTGCATCTCCTTCTTGGCAGCACTGCTAGACTCCCCTGCTCATGGAAACAGCTCTCTGTTTTGAGGCTGACAGCACAGACTGGCTGTGCTTAGAGGTTAATAGCTTCAGCCTGCTTTCACTTGTAAGTGGATTGGCCATAGGGTTGGTGGCCGTGTGATGTATGTCTCACAGCTGCCCCTTTTCCCCATGCTCAGACCCCAGGGAAGCATCCTCTGTAAGATTCAAGAATGGAGGAAAGGTGAGGAAAGAGTCCATTGGAAGCAGTCCTTCTGTGCAGGGGGAGATGCAGATCTTAGCAAGGGAGGCAATCCAGCCCAGACATAGCGTTAAGCCATTCAATCTTTGTCTTATGCTCTTTCTCCCTCCCAACCCCACTTTCTTTCCCAGATCAGAATGACTATTACACCCCACTTCTCTCCTCTGCCCCCAGGCCACCTGCACAGTAAACACTCACAATTCTTGTATTACTGTGATACAGTTCCTGCAGTGCATCTCCAACCTCTGGGAGTGCGAGAAGCAGCAGTGAGAGAAAGCAGCCATTCTGCCCACAGCAGGCAACCAGGAAAATGCCTCCCCCCACCCTCCTCCCACACACACACACACACACACACACACACACACACACACACACACACAGCCGGAGGAAGAGACATCTGGGGCTGAGTGCAGCCAGCAGTAAATCAGGATTTGAACGATCATCACTTGACAAAGGGAAACTCTGCCTCCACTCTTCTCCCATGCTGCTGACAAGTGGCGACACTCTCATCTGGGATGGCGGAGAGTGCACGGCCTCGTTTCAGACTAAAGAGACACCATCAGCTAGTCTAAGCTTTGTAAAAATAAGATGTTGGTCTTGATTCTCAGTTCTCCTGGGTAGCCATTTAAACCGGTGCTCCACTAACGTCAGTGGGAATTTATTGTGCACAAGGACAGAAGGACGCCAGGGTTTGACCCGTTCTGATTTTCGAAATGATGGTTCTGGGACATGTTTCTCCTTTCTAGGAGCCCCTTTTAATCAATAGCCTTATACCAGGGATGGATTTGCTGCAGTATTTTCAGTAGGTTTTCCCTGCCCACCAAATGTGAATGTTGCAAAGCAGCAAATCCCAGTGACCTGTTAAGCAGGTGCAGAGAGAGAGAGAGAGAGACCCTTCTTCACCTCACTCATTCCCACCCTGCTCCCCTCCCCCTCCCCGCCCCATCCCCGGCTCTGATGCAGTCAGTGAGATATGCACACATGTGCATGCACCCACAAGCATTCAGGAAATACCCTCATGCAAGAGGAGACTCATCTCTTCTCTGCAGGGCCAGAGCTGCTGGGACATTCCTGTCTCCCCTCTGCTGAAAGAGCTACTGCTCTTGCCACTGCTGACATTGCATTCCTCCAAACAAAACACTGATTTTCTAGGTAACTAATGGGAGCCATTGGACACTTCATTCTCTGAGGCAATCTGACATGTTTGCGTTGAAGGTTAGCCACATACATAGGCACTGACTTCATGGGTGCTCTGGGGCTGGAGTACCCACGGGGGAAAATGGTAGGTGCTCAGCACCCTCTGGCAGCCCCCCCGATCAGTTCCTCCTGCAGCGCCTTCTGCCCACCAGCGGATCCCGGTAATCAGCACCTCCCCCTCCCTCCCTGCACCTCCCACCCGCCACAATCAACTGTTTCGTGGTGTGCAGGAGGTTCTTGGGGCGAGGGGGGAGTAGCGAGGACATGGTGCATTTAGGGGAGGGGCATAACAGGGTGGGAAGGGGTGGGTCAGGTGTGGAAGAGGGGTGGGAAGAGGTGGGGGCAGAGGTGGGAGCTTGGGGGAAGGGGTGGAATGGGGGCAGGGCCTCGGGCAGAGCCATGGGTCAGGCACCCCCTGGCACTTTGGAAAGTTAGTCCTTGTGGCCACGTGATTGAATACCAAGAACATTTAGTGATTTTTAAAAGCTCAAGATCAATTGCGCCAGCATTTGATAGGAAGTGATATTTCACCTACTGATGGGACGTTTTCTGCTTGTCGTGTGCCCAGCCTACAGCTGAGGAAGGATGATCTTATAACCTAAATCTATCCAGGGACCAGCATGGATGAGATGCCCACACTGATTAGATAGTGCTTTCTCACTTTGAGGGTGTACCAGCCTCGAAGCAATGATCCTCGTGCACCAACACTGCTGAGCTGGACATCGTGTGTGGATGCCAAACTCTCGCCTCCCAAAACAAGGCTGCTACTCTCAGCCATGGTCCGAGATCCCATCAGGGGAAATACTTTTCTTGAGCGGCAGGAGACTTCACTTAAGAAATAACCTTTCAGAACCTCTCTCTTCTCTTGGTAAGCGGAAAGAATAAAGTGCAATTAGAGCCTGATCCAACAGCCATTACAGTCAATGGGAGGCTTTCCACAGATTTCAGTGGGCATTCAACCAGGCCATTAAAGCCAAATGTCTTCAACGTTTTGCTTTTTCTCTCCCTCCCCTCGCCTCAGCAAACCACACTTAGGGCTTGGTTACACTGGCACTTTATAGCGCTATAAAGCCCCCACGAGCGCTATAACCTCCTCCTTGTCCACACTGGCAAGGCACGTAGAGCGCTATAACCGTGGAGTTATAGCGCTCCTCGTAATCCACCTCCTCATGGGGAATAAGAGCTGTAGCGCAGCTGCTGTAGCGCTACAGCAAGAATGTGGACACCCACTGTGCTACAAGTGATCTCTTGAGATGCCTTGAGCCATTTAAGGCAATTAACATCTCTTCCCTTTGTTTTGAACTCGGCTGGAGGAATGCGGAAGTACCTCTTTAGAGTTTCTCTCTTAACTCGGTAGATAAGCAATGCAAATATTTAAGGAGGGAGCCTGTGTGAAAACAAAGCCTTCTGTGAACCGAGGCTCGCTGACAGGCTTTCAGAAGAACGGAAAAACCACTGTCTCTCTCCCTCCACATACACACAACGCGTCCCCACTCACCCCTCTCGTTTAAAAAGCATGTTGCACCCAGCTGAATGCTGGGATACCTGCCCTAATGCGCTGCTCTTAATGCCGCATTAAGTGCCCCAAATGTGGCCATGCTATACCGCTGGCGCGTCTGAGTGTGGACATACAATAGTGCTATACATATTACTGTATAAGGGGACTGCTATAACTAATAGCTCTATAATCTTGTAAGTGTAACCATACCCTTATATTACCCTCCATCCTAAACTTCCAGGGATTGATGGGTTGTCAAGATGATGTGTTAGAGTCTGTAGTGACAATAGCACTTTCCATGACTGCTGATATGCCTGGGGGACATGTCTCCCAAAGGCACATCAAGGCTAAGAAATTCAACAAAGCAGCTAAAACTGTAATTTTCAATGGAGTTGCCCTAAGGCCCCGATCCTGAAACCTGCGCCATATGGGCAGATCCTTCCCGATACCGATGCGGAGCTCAACTGGGTCCAGCGAGACTCCTTGGCGTGGATCTAAGTGAGTTCAGAGCAGACTGCCAGGTTAGGGCCTAAATTGCTCGCGCTCTTTTTGTGTTTTTTTTTAAGTGTGCAGTCCCCCACAGAGACCCATTTGCATCCGTTTCTTCCAGCAGAGGAACCATTTCCCTTCCTGCACATCTTCCATAAATAGCACACTCATTTTTCCAGGGTTGCATTACTATGACATTTGAATTGGCTCAGGACTGTTCAAGTCTCAAAGCCAATTTGGCCATTATTATTTACCGCTTACCTTTTGGAGGGGAAAAGTGGCACTCTTCATTTTGATATATGCCCTACGCTAGCCAAAAAGGGTGTCGTAGCACATAGGATATAACCTCCTTTTCTTTCACAGTTCATTGCAGAGCCAGCGTTCATTACTTCCTTCCTGATTTAACGTTAATGTGAAACATTAGCTATCCCTGCTGCTCTACGTTTGCTGGTGTTTGCACTGAGATTGCTGAAGCTTGAGAAGCAGATGGGCTGCCTGTGTCTACTTGCCTTCCTTTAGCGACTGTGTACTAACGTGTTCAGCGCCAGCAGTCGGCGTAATTGCCGGATTTCAGGGAAAGAGGCGGCTGCAAGTCATGAACTGCTAATGAGTGGGTGTAACTGGAAGGAGTGGCAGAGTCCAGCGAGAGCCACTCGGGTGCTGACAGGAAGACAGTCAGTTGGACTTAAGAGCCTCTGTGTCATAGCGAGGGCATCAGCTTCTCAGCTTCATCAAAGCTGAAAAATGTGTCAGAACTGTGCCACATGTCGTAAGGAACACAGAGAGAGAGAGAGAGAATCCCTGCAGTAACAAAGACCACTCTACGCATCCTGGCACTTGGCAGTGATCATCTTTAATTTGTTACACCTGTAGTGCTTGCCTGGCCGCCTTCATTTCCTTCCTTTTTATCGTAGGCTCTGGCTTTTATTCTGTGTGACATCTTGACACACCCGCTGTGTCAGTGCGCCCCGTATCACTGCAATTACCCTGCTGCTGCTCCTAGCACAGCATCGTTGTGGTCTGTTCTTAGCTGCAGGCATTTCCCGTTCGATAGTCTCTCACGTTCAGAGGCCCCAGCGCACTGAAGGGATCATGCAGTGGCCCTGCGGTAGCATTCTGCCGCCATCAGTTCCACTGATTTCAGTCCAGAGTCTCATCTTCCCAGTGGAATCTGTCAGGACTTGCTAAAGAGGGCTTCAAAATTGCAGTGTTAATAACTGGATATTAGCCAATGCATCCTAGAAGAGGGTCTGAAAAGCCCAAGGAGGAAATGCAAACTTCCTTCAGCGGTAAAGGAACAAATGCGATTAAACTCCCACACACCCACTTATGGAAATATACTACAGCATTCTCCATCTTACCACTATGTTACATCATTGTTTACTGTAGTAGTTTTGAAAGGGGGCTCCCCAAACCGCCAGTTCAAACTACAGGGATGATCTATAAGTAGCTACAATACTGTATATAACTGTAAAGATACAGTTATATAGTATTTATACAGAAGAGTGCTCAGGAAATTACACACACTATTTTCACTAACAATATCAGAAATTCTATGGACCGCTGTGCATCTGGGATTAAAGTTTACAGAGAAGTCAGAGATACCTGCTGCTGTTAGTTAGTGAGTTGGGTATTTCCCCAGCTTGCTCTAGGAATATACACTGGAAAATATATTAGGTCAGACCTCAACACTTTTCAGGATTTGGTCCATTGTAATATAAATCCTTGAAAGGCTGTTGGAAAGGAAATATACATCATCAAATGTCAAGCGGTTGAAAAATGTGTCAAGCTGGCAGCTGGAGAGTTCGATAAGCCACGCAGAGGGCTTGTGTGAGACATACATGTTAGTGTCTGTAATACATTATGTAAGGTTCTTATGTTAACATCTGTGGCTGTATTTTTAGGGGGGGTTTTAAACATGCCAGGGACTGGTGAGAGTCATGGCCCAAAATATATTTTCCCTCTGATTTCACATTTTCAATTTGATTTACACAAATGCACACAACAAGGCCCTTTCTCTATGTGGGTAAGCATTGTCAGGGATTAGCGGACACCCCAGCATGGTTAGAATAGCTATGGCCATTGCAGCAGCATCCCAGTGCTGCATCTTTTTAAAGTCGTATCTACTAAAGATGGAATAAACATCTCCCCTAAAAGGATTTTCTTCATAAGCTGTCGTAGAGGTTTGGAAAGTGAAGTAGAGGGTAATAGATGTTCATAGCTGTGAATATGGGGCCAGAGAAGGGGATTAGGAGCATTCAGGGTCTTAGTATTGGTATATAAAGCCCTTCATAATCTGGACCATAAATAATTTAGTGACTGTGTCTCACCTTGTGCACTCAGCAGCTCATAGTGGAAACCCCTCGCCCTTAGGTTCAGTCAGTAACAGTTGGGACAGATCTTCGTCAGAAGTTCTCAGCTGTGGATCTGCCTCCAGGGGCAAGTCTGCTCCAGTCCTTCACTGGCAGGGCAGGTGGCAGGATCCATTCATCTCCATCCGTTTGTACTTGGTTGGGGCCTTCCTTCCTGCGCTCCCTTTCTTTCTTGCGTCAGCTATTCCTGGTTTTTCAGAATGTTTACGAGGCAGAGATTGATCCTTTTGTTGCTGGGTGTTTACTGGGTTTGCCCCTGTGCCAGCCCAGTGTGATGAATGCATGGGCTGATTGGCTTTGCTTTTCGGTTATGTTTAATGGTTAGCAGTAGGGGGAGGGAGGGAAGAGAGGTGTGTGTGGGCCTTAGCTGCCTTGTAATTGTCAACTTAGACATTGATTTAAGGGCTTCATTGTGCCTGCAGGCATGGGCTTGTGTTGGGAATTGTGCTGCCTCATCAGGAGCTCTAGGATGCTTTGTGCAGCTCATTTGTGCTCAGGGGGACCACGCTTTACTGCAGCCTGGGCGCTTGTGCTTACGGAGCACACCGGGGAGCAAAGGAAGGAATTGTGTATGCAGAAGTAGAGCCGTGCAGTACATGGGAACGGTGTGATGTGCCTTTTTAACTAGGGCCAGCCCCGGCCTTTTCCACAGTCCCTTTATTTTTTTATTTTGTTTATTTATTTATTTATTGGTAAAGCCTTCCACACTGAAACTAACCCTCAACACATTGCTGAATGCTCTATCAGGTATGAGACCCTCTCCCTCCCTGGGAGCAAGCTGTAGGAGACTGGCCACTTTCACTTTTCACACACTATACCCAACAACTGACAACTTTTGCAAATTGGGTTAAGCAAAATCATGCCGTTTTTGCAGCAGGAATGGTGTTCTACCTACAAATTTCCCTTCCCTTTTGTAGCAAACTGAGGCAGGGGATGAAATTCGGGCAAAACTACAACGGTTAATTTCTTGTGAAACAATCAAAAAACTCAGTGGTTTTTCTACCCAACTCGCTCCGCCTGCATTTTCTCTTTTAGGAAAGATGCCAAAACAGGCTTGCCCTCCCCAGTCCCATATAGCGCAGGGGAAGAAGGAACAGGACCGGAGCTCAGGCTGTAGCCAACCACCCTGCTGCTTCCTCCCTCCCAACACTGCACAGATACATGGTGAGTGCTGTCACCAGGGGGAGCCACTCCCTCCTTCCTCCTCCCTCCTGGGCATCCGGGCGAGAGGTGGCCTGAGAAATCCAGGGGGACACCAGTGACCCCATGTGCCTCCTCTCCCATGCATCGAATCTGCCTCCAAGACATACCCTTAGCAGTTAGGGTGACCAGATGTCCCAATTTTATAGGTCCAGTCCCTATCTTTGAGTCTTTTTCCTATATAGACTCTACCTACCCTTTTTTTCACACTTGCTGTCTGGTCACCTTATAGCCAGCAGAATACAAGAAATATGCTCACCCTGTCCAGCTGTCTATTCTCTGATTCTTTGCTATGGGATCTCTTCAGAAGTTGATGGTAGTTAACATAGGCTTGGGTCTTAGCCTGCCAGCTAGCTCGTGGGGTGGATGGAATGTTTGGTGTTTTGTTTCCCCCGCATGAAGAACCACCATATGTTTTCAGGCTAACGGACTTCTAATTTAGATGAAGGGAAAGCAACTAAACAAGAAAAAACAAAAGCAAAGTTTCTATTTGAGAACTCCCCTGTGTAACAGCCTGTCTCAGAATTGAACATGGCAGCTGCCTCTGAGAGCTGTCAGGGTGTGGTATACAGAAAAGAAAATCATATGTTACACAGAGCTGCATACACCATAGAAATTCACTCCCTGTGCTAAGTAACATAGCTTCCCCCTCTCACCCTCTCAGACTGTTGCCTCTGGGACCAGTTCTGTGCTGTGCCCCCTGGAGCCCTCACACAGAAGATGCCCCTTTCAGATTCTGGGCTGCTGAAGAGGCCTTAAACAGTCCTAGCTGCCTTTCCCAGCCTGCCTATGGGCTGTGAGACAGTCCAGGCCCTCCAGAACAGCAGGCTTATGCAGCCCCAGGAATTCTCCCCAGCTCCTGCATGGCCCTGTGCTTCACCTGAGCAGCAGAAAAGCCTGGAGCTAGAGCCAGAATCTGTGCCTAGAGCTCATCTCGAGTACAACACTGATTTTCTCAACAATTAACCAGCCAGCAAACTATGGGAATTGTTTCCCCTAACCTGTGTTTATGATAGATACGTGACATATGTTATCTATTCACTGCAACTCCTCACTAACAGCCAGGGGCTGTGATACAAGCCATAGACCCAAGCCTATGAAATGCTGAGAACTACAACGTACCACCTGAGGACTCTGAACTCCTTTTTACTTCATTGGCGACTTGGCCCGTCTGGCTGAGCTGTTATCTAAATTCAAGCACTGCGATTAAACAGTGGGTCCTAGATACTGTGGATAGAGTCATGTTAGTTTACACATGAGCATTTTGAAATCCCAGACACAACTGAGATAAACTAAGCACAGATTAACCTGGTCTGGCTGCCCTTAACTGTCCTGCTTTCTCTTTATTTTTGGTAGGCTGGTGAAGGGTGACAGCAGCTACCCTACTGCTGGATCTGACACTCTCACGTGCCACAAGTATTCCTCATTTTCTCACATCAGACTTGCTTGGGGTTTCTTTTTTTCCTATCCTTCCCCCTGTTACAGCATTTTGGCCTGAAGCTGCTCCCCAGCACCTAGCCCAAGTACCTGGGCTTTGCGGAGCTCACCGAGGGAAGGGGATAAGAAGGCTCCACTTCATGGAAGCTAATCTGGGAGTGTGGTCAACTCCCACGATTATATTATGAGTCTCACAGTTGTTGGTATTTTACTTCAGGCCCCAGCTGGTGGAGTCAGGTGATTAAATAAGAATCTCCGCTTTTATTTACAGTAAAATACAAGTTTCTTGCCCTCATGGTTGCAGAGAAAATAATGAAAATTGTGAAATCTAAAGCCCCAAAGGCAAATAAAAAGAATCCAAAATATATTATTTTTCTATATCCTATGAATATTAAGCCAGTCTCATAATTTTCTGGAGGGCTGGCTCATAATTTTTGAATGGTTAGAGCTGACAATATTGTTTCAGCCTCACACCTGGAATAGGTTCCATGAGCCTAAGACTCAGCAGCATTTGGGAGATTTGAAGCTCCACTATAATAAGTGGAGAATTTTAAAAATCCAATTCCCTGGCCTCTATTTATGTTTTTTCTTTGATATTTGCCTCTCTCTCAGGTTGGACAAGGCAACTGAAATCAATTTCACTTTCCAGATCTCCTTGTCTCAATGTCTGGTGTGACAAAGCTCTGTCCTTATCTTCGTGGATCCTGCGTTTCCTGGCGGATTTTTACTAGCCTCAGCGGCTCACTGTGACCCTCCAGGGAGCCCTTCTCCCTCTGGAGACAAGGTCACAGCCTATTGAGCCATTTTCATCACAAGCCAGTGAGGAGAAGCTATCCTTCCTGGCACAGTCTCTATTGTCTCCCAATCTCAGAGACTAATTAGGGGAGGCAGAAAGGGGGGAGCCCGGGCCCACCCTCTACTCTGGGCTCCAGCCCAGGGACCCTAATAGTTTCAGCTAAGATGGCTGATCTTTTATCCACAAAACACAATACAATTCCCTGGGCTACTTCCCCACAGCAGTCCCCACTTCTTCAAACTCCACTTCACCCTTACCTCAGGGCCTCCTTCCTTCAGTATGATATGTTGTCCACCACTCAGTCTCACCAACAGCACCACTTCCTTCCACAGCTCCTGACACCCACAGCCCACCTGACTAACTGGGAGGTTTTTATCTGGTTTCAGCCAGTCCCTGATTGGCTTCAGGTGTCCCAATCAGGCTAGCTGTTTCTACTCCTTTCTAGAAGGTTCTTAATTGGCCCCAGGTGTCTTGATTGGCCTGGAGTAGCCTTTGTTTGGCTATCCAGGGAACAGGGACCTGCACATCCTGAGACTAATATACCTGCCTTCCAGCACTCTCTTATATCCTTCTGGTCTGACTCCATCACACTGGGTTTCAGACATTCATGGGGGGCATTGTTTTGTTTAAGCAAAACTTATCATTGACGTTTGGGGGAGGGGAGCTGGGGCAGTAGGTAAAGTTGAGGAAACCTTTCCACTGGTCTAAGATTCCAAAACTGTTCTCACAGACAAAGGGGCCTGGACGTGACCTAAAAACCTCACCAATCTACGACGTCTGGGGGAACCCTGCAGATCCCATGCAAATGTAGCCATTCCATTCCCACTGCTACCCACTTACTTGCCTGGTATACATGTACCATCCCTCCCAAACACCAGGCTCCAGGAAAGTAGTAAGTGCAGGAGAGTTAATCCTCCTTCAGTCCGCATTAATTCTGGAACTCTCAAGTGGAAATCTGCTCCAGTCCCAGGGGACCACATCACATAGATCAGCCACTCCTCAGCTCTGCTCCCCAGTTTCCCAGTCACAGCTGTGCCAAGGGCTGTGAATGGGTTGCCCAAGACAGCGAGCACATAATGGAGCCACCGTTCAGCTCTCTTCCATTACTTTAGCCTACAGAAGTGTAAACTTTCCACTCACCTGCCCCCTTCATTGTGTGTAATGGAGTGAAGCATAAGGTAGGTGATCAGGAGCAAATCCCAGTGAGTTTTTCACTTGGGTGCTTATCATTCCTTTGTGTAAGCTACACGGTAGGATTAAACTGTTTATTCAAAAGTTGCAAAGGCAACTTTAAAATAAATGAAGAGGTCCTTTGGCCTCCTAAAGTTGATCCCAATCTGTAGGATGCTATTGTGCCTCAGGCAGGTAGATGGTAGACTAGTAGTAGGAAGCAAATTAACCCATACTTCCCCTTTTAGCTTCTTCATAATACTTTACTTTCCATACATAGTTATCAGACCACTTTACAAAGATGGGTAAGGACTGTATCCCTGATTCATACTTGGGGAAACTGAGGCACAAAGCAAGGAAGTAACTTGCCCACGGTCACCTAGCAAGTCTGTGAGAGGGTCAGGATTAGACTGCAGGTCTCCTGATTTACAGGCCTTCCCCCATCTCTTGGCCCACTCTACTGCTCTTTTGAAGCTCCAGCACCACAAATGGGGGAGACATGCAGATTGTAAGCACTTTTTTGAGCGAAAGCACAATAGCATCCTACAGATTACTAGTTAAGTGTTTCAGTCTATGGGAAAGCTCACTTAAGTCACCTTTTGGAGCTAAACTCATCTAGACCTGACAGTAGAATTTAACCCTCTGCCTTTTAATCTCAATTTTTGGCCTCTGCATTCAATGAAAACCAGATCCATATATTTTCATGAAATGATATACATTAGATTTCAGCTATGCAGCTACAATTGCTGAACTATTTGCTTAAAAGGGACCTGCACAATTGGGCATGACAACATCACGCAGTAATTCCCTGGTTTCATAGCCAATCCTAGAAGCTGTACAGACCCCTGGCTGTGGAATGCCATCCATTAATGACAGTGGGGTTCCAGCTGGAGAGCAGACAGATTTTACAGTTCCAATAAGAACACATTTGAAAGTAATATTGTACTGGTGTAGATTATAACCTTAGTACTTTGCTATACCGGCTTTTTGCAATTTGTTTTCAGTATATAGAAACAGCTGCAAATATTCCTCTCTTTTTTTACTGCCAGCAAAAACCACACTTATCATTGTATCGCTTGACCAACACACCACATTTGCGTTTTCACTGCTGTGACATGCTAGCTGGGCAGGCTTGTGCTAATCAGTTTTCTACCATCAAATCTGTCTCTGCCACATACAATCAAGGAAATTAAGGAATATCGGCGTTTTTGCAATATTGCTTAGTTGGCCATGAAATATGGGTGTTTCTGTGAGAAACAGTTTATTTCTCCCTCACTCAGATAAAGCAAGTTGGGCTAATGATGAAACATTGCTGCATGATAAAGCCAAGCTAAAGGCAGCATTCTGACGAAAGAAGACAAACAGTGGTATCCTAGCACAAAGAATGCCTTAACAGATCTGCATATATGGGATCTGTAACACTCGTCTGGTTGAACTAAGTCGGTGGGGGAATTATTTCCTCCTATCTCATTCCAAACACACTATTAATAAAATGCCTAAGCTTCCAAATTTATCCAAGACATTACATTATTTGAAACTTGTCTGGATGTTTTCTAGTTTAATTCTTCCATGTAGGATAGATAATTTATGTCTTGCAGGAAAATACAGTTACCTTAAATGAGGCTGGCTCAAGCACTCTAGGCTATACTACACTGGGCAGGAAATAGACAAAAGGTAAAATTTTCAAAAATGCTTAAGTCCCATATTTTGAAATGACTTAGGCACTGAGGCCCAGATCCTCAAAGGTATTTAGGCACCTAACTCTCATGGAAGTTAGGCACCTCAGGACTGGAGCCTTAGGTGCCCAAGTGTTATAGAAAGTCAATGGGGACTTTGGTATATAAATTATTTAGAAGCTTTTGGAGATGTAACACTAAATAAATGTTTACCATTTCTGTTTCTAATGGTATGATCTTGTGACACCATCAGACGCTGCTGTTTGGGCTAGTCTAGACTGGCAGCGCTTTAACGTGGCTTGTGTAGATGCGGCAGAAAAGTGGGAGAGAGTATATAGAAACAGCTGCAAATATTCTGGTGCTGAGTTCACCCAGCACCCTAGAAAACCCACTCCACAGGGGGCATAGCTAGCAGCGCTGGGACAATGGGTCCCAGCACTGGAGCACTGTCTACACTGGCATTTTACAGTGCTGAAACTTGCAGCGCTCAGGAGGTGTTTTTTCAAAGTTGTAGTGCTGTAAAATGCCAGTGTAGACAAGTCTGAAATGTCCATGCTCTGGACTAGGTACTTAGCTGATGTAAATGGGCATAACTCCACTAAGTGAATGGAGCTGCACTGATTTACACCAATTGGTGAACTGGCCCCCGTCTCCAAGTGAGGAAACTATAAGAATGATCATTATGCTTTCAAAATACGAAATTCCTCCTCTCTTTGAATTCTGGCATCAGTGCTTGAAACAATTGCCTTTTTTTTTCAATTGGAATTTCTAGCTGTAGCTGTTGCCATGTTCAAGTTTGCAAAGACAGAGGTGGAAACGAGGAAGGAATTTGGCCCCTTAAGGTAAATTCACTGTCCCTCACCCCCCGCCAGAAAGAGTAACAAATCATCTGGTGTTTTGATTCACAGATTTTTGGTTGAAACTGGGCACTGCACCGTCCACTGGATGGATTTTCTTGGTACCACTTGATGTGGTTGAAGGAATCAAAGGACCAAGAGAGGGGTGTGGTAATATACTTGGATAACCATAGAACATTCAGTAGTGCCGCTCCAGAATTTAAAATTCTGATGACACATAGGGGCTGGTAGAGAATATTTTTGTCAATGATTTGTGAATAAAATGTTTAGCCAACCACAGGCTGGGCTTTGTGTGACCCTGTTCCTGGCACTGAAGCACATAAACCACTTTTATGTAACAAAATCCTCTGATATGAGCGGCAGTCAGGGATTTGTGCTCTCTTTGAAGTAAATTGCATCCTGGTGCACTATAGCATGAAAGTTATGATTTACCATTGCTGTGACACTGGAGACCTGCTGGAAGCTAAACTAATTAGCACAAAGCTCTCTTTTCTCGCCTTCCACTGGAAGCCCTGACTTAGCAGATCTTCTGATCCTTCAGCACCCCTGCATTTTTTTACATCCTACTAGGAAGGATAAGTGATCATGTTTGCATCTGGCCAGAGATGAACAAACATATCGGATGATGGCTAGCAAGCGAAGAGCTTTAAAGGGATGATGTGGCAAAGTGAAATGAAAAGACAGTCATAGAAGATAGAAAGAAGTCCATTGGATGACTTGTTCTTCCCCCATCTTTGGCAGGACTACCAGTTTTTAAACACACACACGCACACACATGACTGGGATATTTGGAGGAGCACATTTCTTCCCCCTTCTCCACCACCTCCATCCCCAGTGAATAATGGAGAGGAAGGATTGAGGTATCCTTTATGTCGCAGTGCATCCACTGTTTGTCTTCACACTTCGGAATCTGCCGTTAGTACAGCTTTGGCATTCCGTGATGCTTCATCATTAGCAGAAGTTGCTAGAGCTGGCTGAGGAAGAAACGAACCATGCCTCAAAGAAATACCCATATTGCACAGCCAACTAAGTAAATATTTTGAAAATTCTGCAATGTCTGTGGTCATAGAAAGAAAAGTCAGATGAGAAACAAAAGGGCTCACTAACTCCCTGTAAGGATCCACGGGACTAGAACGCAGCTCAGAGCCTGAGACAGTTGCTGTTCCCACATTGTTATCAGGAGGCCTCTGTCCGAGGACGACCAGTGTGGAGATTAGGTGCAGTAAGAAGTACTGCCCAAAGGACCCAAAGTGACAGCATCCTGCAACCTTCTGTTTGGCACATGCTTACTATTTAACTCTGGAAAATGACCCTGGAGGTTGTCAAGGTAACCATATAGACCAGGGGTAGGCAACCTATGGCATGGGTGCCGAAGGTGGCACGCGAGCTAATTTTCAGTGGCACTCACACTTCCTGGTCTTGGCCACTGGTCTGGGGGCTCTGCATTTTAATTTAATTTTAAATGAAGCTTCTTAAACATTTTAAAAACCTTATTTATTTTAGATACAACAATTGTTTAGTTATATATTATAGACTTAGAGAAAGAGACCTTCTAAAAACATTAAAATGTATTACTGGCACGCAAAACCTTAAATTAGAGTGAATAAATGAAGATTTGGCACACCACTTTGGAAAGATTGCCAACCCCTGATATTGACTTTAGGTGTGTTGTGACTACAGACCTCACCTTGCTTTCTGATTTCCAGGATCTGACCCCAGCCTGACTCTTGTCCACCTGGTATGATCTGTGGTCTCCATCTCCGGCTTGACTCTGACTCTTGCCTATTGATCCCCCTCTCGCAATTACTCTGATCCCTGCTCACTGACTACCTCCTTGTGGCCGTCCTTGACTTGTGGACACTGGCACAGCTGTGGCTGCTAGGCCAGACTGCCTATGCCCTGGTCCCTTACACTCCCACGCAACTACACTGACATCAGTAAAGAACTTAAGGGTGTATGCAAGATCTTAGAAAAATTTTTGAAGAAGAAAGTAGTTGAGGTACATCATGCCAAACCAACCTGATCTCCTTCTTTAAGAAGGTAACAGATTTTTTTAGACAAAGGAAACGCAGTGGATCTAATTTACTCCAATTTCAGTAAGGCATTTGATACGGTTCCAAATGGGGAATTATTAGTTACATTGGAAAAGATGGAGATCAATATGAAAACTGAAAGGTGGATAAGGAGCTGATTAAAGGGGAGACTAGAAGAGATCATTCTGAAAGGTGAACTGTCAGGCTGGAGGGAGGTTACTAGTGGAGTTCCTCGGGATTGGTTTTTGGGACCAATCATTTAATCTTTTTGTTACTGACCTTGGAACAAAAAGTGGGAGTGTGCTAATAAAGTCTGCGGATGACACAAAGATGGGAAGTATTGCCAATAGAGAGAAGGACTGGGATATCAGACATGAAGATCTGGACGACCTTGTAAACTGGAGTGATAGTAATAGGATGAAATTTCATAATAAAAAGTGCAAGGTCATGCATTTAGGGATTAGTAACAAGAATTTTTGTTGTAAGCTGGGGACGCGTCAGTTGGAAGTAACAGAGGAGGAGAAGGACCTCAGAGTATTGGTTGATCATAGGATGACTATGGACCACCAATGTGATATGGCCGTGAAAAAAGCTAATGCGGTCTTGGGATGTATCAGGTGAAGTACTTTCAGTATAGATAAGGAGGTGTTAGTACCGTTATACAAGGCATTGATGAGACCTCATCTGGAATACCATGTGCTGTTCTGGTCTCCCATGTTTAAGGATGAATTCAAACTGGAACAGGTACAGAGAAGGGCTATCAGGTGATCCGAGGAATGGAAAACCTGTCTTATGAAAGGAGACTCAAAGAGCTTGGTTTGTTTAGTCTAACCAAAAGAAGGCTGAGGGGAGATATAATTGCTCTCTATAAATATATCAGAGGGATAAATACCAGAGAGGGAGAGGAATCATTCAAGCTCAGTATCAGTGTGGACATAAGAACAAATGGATATAAACTGGCCATCTGGAAATTTAGACTTGAAATTAGACGAAGGTTTCTATCCATCAGAGGAGTGAAGTTCTGGAACAGCCTTCCAAGCGGAGCTGTGGGGGTGCAAAAGAAATATCTGTCTTCAAGACTAAGCTTGATGAGTTTATGGAGGGGATGATTTGATGGGATAGCCTAATTTTGGCAATTGATTAATCTTTGACTATTAGCGGTAAATATGCCCAGTGGCCTGTGATGGGATGCTAGATGGGGAGGGATCTGAGTTACTACAGAGAATTCTTTCCTGTCTGGCTGGTGAGTCTTGCCCACATGCTCAGGATTCAGCTGATTGCCATGTTTGGGGTTGGGAAGGAATTTTCTTCCAGGGCACATTGGCAGAGGCCCTGGGAGTTTTTTTGCCTTCCTCTGCAGTGTGGGGCATGGGTCACTTGCTGGAGGATTCTCTGCACCTTGACGTTTTTAAACCATGATTTGAGGACTGTAATGGGGCATAACTCATCCAGCAGCGCCTCCTGCTGGTTGTCCAGGAATTAGCTCATTTTCCCAACTCCAGAGCGCCCTCTGCTGGTGTCTCGTCGTTGCTGGCCTCTGTGTCCCTCCCGGACCCCAGTGCCCTTTTATCTGGGGTGCTGCCCCCTGGCAAAACCCTCACACTCTGCCTCTGGGTCTCCCCTCTCTGGGGAACCCTCAACCCTCTAATCCCTGCCTTGCCTCAGTCTGGGCTACCCCCAGTCATCATCCCTGGGGCAGACTGCACTGTAAAAGCCGCTCATCAAAGGCAAGAGGAGCGGGGGTTGGACCAGCTGCCTTCCTCTACCACCCAGTACCTCTGTGGGCCTAGGACCAGGCCCTGCAGCCTTGGGAGTTGCCAGCCTGGAGCTCCCCTGCTCCTCTGGCCTTTCCCCAGCCCTGCTTCACTCCCAGTACCCTTCCTGCAGGCAGCCAGGCCCTGCTCCCTCCAAGACTGGAGAGAGACTCCTTTAGCTCCCAACTCTCAGCCTTTTCACACAGGACAGCTGTGGCCTGTATGGGGCAGAGATGCACCTTCTTCCCCAATCAGCCCAGCTCAGCAGCTCTCAGCCCCAACCTTCTCCCAGGACTGACTTTAACCCCTTTTCTGCTGGAGTGGGACAGCTGCCCCACTACAAGGACTTCAGTAGCTCAGACATAGATTAGGGGGTTTATTACAGGAGTGGGTGGGTGAGATTCTGTGGCCTGCATTGTGCAGAAGGTCAGACTAGACAATCACAATGGTTCCTTCTGACCTTATAGGCTATGAGTCTACGTGTGCTTAAGTCCTCATGAAGTTATGTGCTTAGAGATAACTATATACTTAAGTGCTCTGCTGAATGAGGATGGGCTTGAGCAAGTCTTAGTGCAGGGATCGGCAACCTTGGCACGCATCCCCCCAGGGTAAGCACCCTTGGTGGGCCCGGCTGGTTTGTTTACCTGCCACGTCCGAAGGTTCGGCCGATCATGGATCCCACTGGCCGCGGTTCACCACTCCGGTCCAATGGGAGCTGCGGGAAGTGGGGGCCAGCATCACGCAGCCCCCATTGGACCGGAGCGGTGAACCACAGCCAGGAGCTGCAATCGGCCGAACCTGCGGACGCGGCAGGTAAACAAACTGACCGGACCTGCCAAGGGTGCTTACCCTGGGGGGCCATGTGCCAAGGTTGCCGATCCCTGTCTTAGTGCTTTGCTGAATCATGCCATACATGCAGAATTTGCTCTAATAGCCTAAATTTGTGCAGCATCTTGCACTTCAAAGGACTCCAAAGTGCTTGACAAACTACTCTAGGGTAGCATCGTGCAGCACCCTTGAAATTGGCCATTTGTGGAGTGGCAAAGGACCAGCCAGGCAGATAACTGGCACACAGCACTTTGCATTCAAAGGCAATATCCTACACTTATGAAAAGTGCCATGGGATATTGAGCTGACCCTGCTGACTTTTGATGTGATAGATTCTCCATTAAGCGTGCTGAGTGCCCAGACATCATCAATAGGATTTAACGTAAACTCAGTCTCATGGGTCACACTGTGCCTGGCCATTGGGAGGGGAGGGGCAAGAAGCTTGCCTTCTTTATGCCTTTATACAGTGGCTGTGCATAGTTGTACTCCCTCCTCAAAGGCAGTCCGATTCCTTCCTTTGCATGCCTCAAAGGGGAGGAGGTGGTCCATGACCTTACCCCTCATCCACACTGGGCTGTGAAGCATATGCTGTGCACTTTAAGTGATACAGCAATGGATGCTCTCAGGCCATGCATCTAAGAGATCCAGATGGAACTGTGCTTCTCTGAGGCACGCTCCTTCCTGCAGGTCCCACTGCAGTGGGTGGGAAGCCAGCAGAAGGTTAACCAGGGCAAGCTGAGTGTTCAGTGTGTGTGTGTGTGTGTGTGGCGGTTGGCTTTCTATTCACAAATGAGGATGAGTTCGGAACGAGCCAAGCCATCAGGACTGTGCCAAGCGGTCACAGTCCCCTTGTGTACAGCGCTTCAGATTCTCCTTCACATACAGAGCCTGCAACAGTGACTTGGCTCATGTTTTCCCTCACTGAGCCAAGCCAAACACCTGGCACAGAACCTCTACAGCACCATCAAACATTCCAGCCTGAACACCCAGGTTTGGAAGAGAGGTGATACAGGGATAAAACACTGGGCTTGATTCTCCTTGTGGTTACACCAGGTTTACACCTATGTAACTTTGTCATTGTTCAGTGGAGTAACTCCTGACATACAGTGGGACTCAAGCCCATTGTCCTTTTTGACTGGGACTCAGACAGCAGTCACGGTGTTTCATTTTGTTCTGTTGACAAGAGCATTTTGGAAATTGGCCTTATCTAGAGTACAGAATCCTTTGCTTGCTAGACTCGACTTCCTTACCAAAGATATTGCACTGGTCTTGCAGCCATTAACACACAGCTGACTCCACACCAGGCCTAGTTCATCAGGTGACTACAGAAGGTAATGTATCAAATGCCTCTGTGCATTCGAAGTGCGGAGCTGGATTGCTCTGCTCTTGGAAGCATTTTCTATACCTCCTCCTAACACTCAATGTGAAAACAGACACATGCCTCAATGAAGGATTTTGGATGTTGGGACAATGCACAAGAAACAGAAAAATCATCCATCGGGTGCAAAACAAAAGGACAGCCCCTTATGTGCTAGTTAAACTCCCTTTTCTACTTGCATTTCCACCTTAGCAACTGTTTTCATCAGCAGGAACAACATTAACACTAGGAAGCAGGCTAAGCCTTACTCGTGTGTGTATGGTGGTGATGCTGGGGCTAAGCATTGTTACAGCAAGATTTAGGAATTAGAGATTGATGTGCTCAGCAAAGCTAAATGAACCCAAATACCGTGATTAGGCAGCCAGGATTCAGCATAATAAAGAGGTCATATCACAAGTGATATCCTGGAGTGTGCTACTGGCTCATGAGGTGACACACTAACACAGATACCAAGGCAAGCATTTGACTGGAAGCATTAATACTGTAAGAGGGTGAACGGCAAAGGTTTTACTGAGAATTAAAATTTTGCTCGCACGATCTCCGTAGAGGACGAAAAGGGTAGAACTATTGTTTAAGTGTGTAATTAGAGCTGTATATTCACTGAGACAGTAATAAGCTATGTCAGATGCTGAGGAATCAGAGCTGCAGATTACTTGTTTTCTGTGCTGGCAACTGAATGAGAAGTACCTCGGCTATTGGAAAAGACATTCGGTTCTAAATCGCTGTCCCAGGTAACTTTTTTCTTGACTTTATTGTGTTTCGATCCTTTTTGCATATATCTTTTTCACTCATGGTCCCCTCCCAAGGTCGTCTTTTGGGTAAAGTTTCCACAGAATTGGTTGAGCCACTTTTTCATTATAGCAGCAGAAAAAAGATGGAAACCTAACAAGTCCCCAGGGGAGTATTGGAAAAGACCTACCTACCACTCCCATAATCCGCATGGGACTAAGGGAAGCAGAGATGATCTCCAGGCACTCTCTCTGGAGGCCTAGCACAGTGTACACCCAAATTTGAATATACATATGTGTGAAGAACCAAATCCTGGATAGGCTGGGAAATTGCCCATACATATCTGTACACTTCACCCCTCACACCCTCCCATTGAGTGGCTACCTCAGACTGCAGCCACAATTTCATACTCTTCATCTTCTGGGAGTGTAGCTATTCAGTGATGCGCGTCCTCTTTTCTGTAGGTTGAAATATCCACAAAGTAGGTCAGTGTCCTAGGAATGAGAAGCCAGAATATTCCTCCTTTGCAATGCTACCCTCTCCCTGTGGGCATCTCAGTTTTCCCTCCCTCCTACCCATATCAGGAAGTCCTCACTCTGTTTTCAGATAGAAATCAATAAGACCTTTCCTCTTAACAAGCTAGCTAAGAGCTCCTGGTCAGACTCCTAACTTTGCTCTTGGGTCCCTATTGCAGGCGCCTAATTAACGATATTTTATGCAAAAATAAAGAAAATAAGCCCAAGCGAAGGGAAATAGCCATCTTCAATCAATCAGCATCTTCTTCCATGAAAAATATATGAGACACATCAGTGGCAACACTTTTGCCATAAAGTAGGACAGCAGAGACTTTCCCTTTCCCACTTCTTTGAAATAGGCCTTGGCTACATTAGGCAGGAGTTTTATAAGAAAACCTTGGACCAATTCTTATCTCACTTTCCATCGCAGTTAAACTTAAGGCATTTCTCATGGTTTTCACACCATCACTGCATTAGTGAGCCCAGAATCAGGCCTTTTGTGTTCTGAATTTCTAAAATATCTGCATCTTCCTCCATGGTGTGGGGTGGTTGAAGGAGAAAGAATACAAACGAAACATTCTCAAGTCACCACACACATTAACCCCAGCAAACTTGCTTATCTGATTGGGTGCTGTCCAGGGAACTCAGTTCCTTGAGGCAGGCTTGTTAGTTAACGTGCTGCACATGGGTTGTTTGTTTGTTTTTAATTCCAAGTTTTCTTATGATTCTGAATAAACATGGAGCAAGCAAAAATGCATTATTCTCATTCTTTCTTTTTTAAAGAAAATTTCTGACAAATAAACCAGCATAGTTAGAAAGGGCAGGGCAGAATACAAAATAGCCTTGCACTGTAGCTATTATTACTCTTTTTTATTATCTTGCACATTATCATTTGAAAATATGTAGTTTAGCAGTGTTGTCACCTCTTGCAATTTTATTGTCTTATAGTATTTGGTGGTTTTCTTAAAGCCCCAGCTCCTGGAGTCCTGTGATCATTTGAGGATCTCAGCTTTCATTTGTTAAAAAAAAAAAAAAGAAACCAAACGCAAAATAAGTAAGTTCCTAGCTCTCCTGTTTGCAAGAAAACCTCAGAAGGGTGAACCATAAGGGTTCACAAAACAGAAAGCAAGAAAGAGAACCCCAGATGTAGCATTTTTTATAATCTCAGGGTTGCAGGGACTGATTCACAATTGTTGAATGCTTGGACTTAGCAAAACTATATTAACCTTAAAAAGAGAGGTTTATTGATTACACTACAAAAGGAACAAAAATGTAAAGGTAGCAACTGACTTGTATAGTGCATATTTAAAAGCGCTTGCTACATCAGCCTATCTATAGTGGAGCCTGTACCCCAGTTCTGTTCATCGATCATCAGCCACCAGTGGAACCATACTGATGCAAGCCTCTAGTGTAGACAAGGAAAACCATGCAGTGCAGCTATGAAAAATCCCTGCAGCTATGCCATTGGCAGGGCCTCATTTTCCAGAATCAGGTCACATGCCCAGTGGAAACAAAACCTTTATTTCTTTATACAGCAATTTGTGCAGAAGTCTATTAGGAATTATTTGCATATCAGCAACATTCACTGATGTCATAAGATGTCCTAAGAAACAAGGATTCTTGGTTAATGCTGCCAAGTGCCAGATTTAGCCAGTCTTTGATTTATTCTATCCGCAGATGAAGCAAATGCACTAGGTCCATAGGAACCATATTTTAAAAGAAATAGATCAAATTCATCCCTGCATTGCCCTGTATGGAGCTATCCACAGGATACATTCAGCCTTGTGTGTTCAGATGCCAGGTTTAAGACCTGAAATGCACAGTGTGCTGTATTTACCACTGACAGACTCAAAGCAAACCATCAGACGGCAACACTCCTGTGCTTTCGAGCTTTCATAATCCAGACCTAAATCTTGCAGTTCGGTCCCATTGCTAGTAGGTACAATTGGGGCAAAGTAACCTTGCACGAATAGGACAGCGGTGCCAAAAGCAACCAAAACACTATGCAGAGGTATATATATTGCAGCTTCTGCCCATGATATCTATCCACTCTGGAGCTCTCATCTGTGAGCTTCATCTCTGGGTCCACAGCTCCATCACCACAGCTGTCAGGTTCCTAGGTAGAATGTTCCCCCACTGCACAGATCACACCTGACCCCTGACAATCAAAGGGACCCAGTACGTGAGCAGGCAGTGGGGCTGGCAGAGTCACAGACTTCAGCTCCTCGCCATGGGTGAGGTTTGGCTGCTGCATGGGCGTGTCACTGCCATCCCTGGGGTTGCTCCTCAGACTACACACGGGGATACATAGCTATAGACTCAGACCAGGCCACGTCGCCCTGGTTGGCTCCGTGCCAGGGAGCTACATTGGATGAGGACTTGAGCCTGGATTTGGATACTACCATGTAAGCACACATCTTGTACCTAGCACTGTTTGAAAGCAGCGTGAGTTTCAGTGCCAACTGGAGGCTGATACGAGAGCTAGCAAGCCAGCAAATATATGCAAGTCTAGCTCTTAGCACCTCACATGAAAGGGAGACTGTATTTAATGAAAGGGAAATTGTGCTGCTGGAGCCTACCACTGCCCCAGTTTGACTGGAATAATCCTGAATGGGGCTTTTCCCAAAAGAATAGGTAGGTTGGCCAATAAGGAATAAAATAGCTCTGTCCCATGACCCTGCTTGGTGTGCTGCCTTTTGAATTGCTCAGAGCACAGGCAGGGAAATGCAGACCTGGTGAGTCACAATGCAACCTTCCCCCACACACACCTACCTTTTTAAGTAGGATCACTGATCCATCAGTCATTTACTTGAAGAGCCACTCTAATTTGGCATCCAATTGTTTTCCCAGCTGCTCCTGCTCCTGTGTCTGATCTCTGATATCAGATGTATGAGCAGCATGCCTGTGAAAGAAGAGTGCAGCCACAGAATGAAAGAACCACAAGAGGACTAGGATGTCTGTCCGAAGAGCACTGCATACATACAAAAAAAAAAAAAAAAATCAAACTATTGGCACCGAAATTTCTCAGTGTCAGAGGTGATTCCTGGACCTAAAAAAAAAATTGGTGCTTCTCCTCAGTGGCGAGGGGGAAAGATCTTAATGGGAATTACAGCTTCTTACCGTGGAGAAAGTTTTTGCATTCTTCGGCCTGAAAAGGACACCCTCCTTAGGTGCTGATGATAATAACCAACAAATAATTAATATTACTTAGCACTTACAGCTGTTTCTCCCGCAGATTCCAAACTGCTTTGCAAAGGTTGGTGAGTATAATTACCCGCAACTTAATGCATTGGAAGGGAGCTGGGAGAATGAGGTGCAGAGAGATTGAAAGTGACTTGCCCAAAATCCCACAGGCAGGCAGCAACAAGGCCTGGTGCAGAACTCAGCTTTCCTCCTGCTGCCTATTCCCTAGACCATACTGCGGCTCCTTTTTTCAGAACATCCAAAACTAATGGGTCATACCATGCCATCAGCATTTATGAATTCTTCACTGACTTCTGTGTGGAGTTCCGATTTTAAGAAAGAACGGCACAATATTATTGATCAGATAACATGAAGGACTGAGAAGAGGCCAAACAGCTGTGTTGTGGAGGACCAGGCTAGTGGTGCCTAAAAGCTCATTACTTACATTACTAGAGACAAGAATCTGTCACTTTTGCTCATGTGGGGCAGGCCCTGACACCATTGGCTTCCATAGGATTACTCAGAGTAAGGCTACTGGAATCTTAGACTGGTGGATTATTTTCCTCCAAATACTGGAATATTTGCCTCCCATTATGACTGTTATTTCACTCCCAGTGAGCAGCCATGTTACATCAGACATCTAGATTTCATATGCTGTGTGTATTCTGCAAGCTAAATCACACAGGCTGATCATTCGCATGACTTCTTTTTGGATGAATCTATCCAGGTGGCAGTGTTGAAGAAAAGGGTTTGGAGTGAGACCAGCTTATTGTTCACCAGAATAGGATGGAGACTCCTAGCCGGATGGAGACAGTAGAACGCATTACTAAGTTGTGGGTCAATTTAGGGTATGGGATTGGCTTCACAAAAAACTACTAGGCCGTTTCTCTGAATCAAAATGCTATCAATAATGCCAGAAGACATGTGCAACGGAGAAACTGAAGCAAAATGGAAGAGTTGATGGCAACACAACATTCAATTTTTACTATATGTTTGGATTTCATTCTTTTATCCTAAGGACTCAGTCTTTGTGCTGTGTTATGATCAGTGGGGGGTTTTTAGGTGATCAGTTCACAAGACGAATGTTACAAAACCGGCCCTCCTCAAGCTGCAGTGATTCACTAAGTTTTGCACCATGCAAAATCCCACCCCCTGCACAATTCGCAACTTAAATTGACAAGCTCAGGCATTCTACGTGATTAATAGCAGACCGTAATCTGCCATATCACCAAAACAGCTGGACTTGGCCCCTGGTCCAGCTCGGTGATACACCTCGGAACTAATGTGGCTGACAAATGCTGTAAGTAAATGCTTGATAATACATTCTGCGACCTGCCAATACTCCCTATTTAGAAGGAATGGGTTCTATTTAATTCCTGAAACCTGCAACATTTCTCCCTGGTGTTATCGCAGATTGTTTTACTGGCATGAGGCCAAATCCTGGATCCAGCAGAAAGCATAAGAGAGAGAGAGAGAGAGAGGGCAGAATCTTCCAGCTGTGATACAACAACACAGCCTCTCCACCATGCCTACTGACAGCTACAGTGGCCCCTGCAACTGCTGTTTCTCCCTTTACATGGGGGATTGGTGGATGCATCGAACCCACAGTCCTCTCTCCCTGAAAGTCTACCCTCCTCCCCAACCCTTCACCCCAAACATGCACACATTGGGGTGGCAAGGCATTCCCTATGTGGGCTGTCTGCATTTTACCCACCCAGAGCCACAGTTATGTCCAGAGCATTAGCAATCGTCCCCTTTTAAGATCTGACCCAAACCCCATTAGAAAAACTCTCATTGAATGTAATGGGCTAATGCATTTCATTGAGTAGGGTGACCGTATTTCCCTATACTGAATATGGGACACTTGGTAAAATTACTCATATACAAGCAAGTTCAATGGCAAAAGTTATGCATTACAAACATTCAAATTAACATCACGTTGACTGAGCCTGTTAAAAAGAAATACTGCAGAGTTGAATTCTTTTTATTTACCTTGTTATCTTTAAGGCTTTAGGGTTCACACAGGGAGAGGTCACACACACACACACACTCTCCCCCTCTCTCTCCCATGCCTGGCTGGACCCCCGCTCCAAGCTGGACCTGCCTCTCCCGGGACCTGGCCCTACGGTTTCCCAAGGCAACACATGGTTGGGGGGGAGGCACACTGGGTCATCTCCCCCCACCCCCAGATTACTGCCAGGGTTCCCACCAGAATGTGGCCAGCAGCAGCTTTTCAGCACTGTGCGGGAGGGAAGGGAAGGGAGCTGCTTCCAGCAATGCAGGGGGTGGCGGGGAATGACCTGGCCCGTGTCTTTGCAGAGCTCATCTCTTCTCCCTCTCCGCCCTCCCAGTGGCTGGAAGCAGCTTGTCCCTTCCTGCTAGGGTGACCAGACAGCAAGTGTGAAAAATCAGGACGGATGTGAGGGGTAACAGGAGCCTATATAAGAAAAAGACCCAAAAATCGGGACTGTCCTTATAAAATTGGGACATCTCTGGTCACCCTACTTCCTGCCTGTGCAGTGTTGAAAGGCAGCTAACACCTTCAGGCTACTGCTGGCCACTGACATAATGCAGCTGCCTCTAGCAACAGCACAGGCAGGAAGGAGTTAAGCCCTAAGGATGCATTGTGCACCAGGGACTTCACAAATGGGCCAGAGGTGATTCAGCAGAGGAGGGTGACTAAGGAACAGGATGGAGCAGCCCTAGGGTCCCAGGGCAGGGGTGGAGGGGATGAAGAGGATGCTAAGCCCCTGCACAGAGGGCTGCCGTGGTGCCTGCAGGGCCAGGGTGCAAACAAGCTGGAAGTAGCTTCCTCTCGCCTCCTGCACCACTCCAGAGCTTAGCTGAGGGGTGCAGAGGCTTCTCCGTGCCAGCTCTGTATGAGGCTTTGGCAGAGCTCAGCTCCTCCTGGCCAGTGCCCTGAGCAAGAGGGTCTTGGGCTTTCCTGGGTGCCAGCCCAGCAGAGGCAGTGGGAGCAGTGGGATGTGCCACACCGGGGAGGGGAGAATATGGTGGAGCAGCAGGGTTGGGAAGTGAAGGGGCAAAGCAGGGAGCGGACAGTGAGAGGAGGAGCACATACAAGACTGATGGATGGGCGGCCAAGGCGACAGGTGACTGGCCACTGCCTGACGCCTGCTTTTACTCACCAACCACTGCAGCTCGCAGTGCGGAGCCAGTGCCAGCCAGAAACGTGATGAGGGGCGGGGCCCTGCTGACCAAGAGCCAGCACACAGCGGGGGCTGCACTGACAGACCAGCAGGGGGAGCAGCCGGCCCCATGCTCTGCATCTTCGCCCTGCCACCAGCCTTGCATGCGCGCGCGCGCACACACACACACAGAGTCTGCTGGTGAGCAGGGATCCAGCCAGCCAGACCTGCCAGTACTGACGGTAGGAAGAAAGAAAATACAGGACAATTTGCCTGTTTTAAGAAAAAATTGGTACACCTGGAGGAGGGCTTAAATATGGGACTGTCCCTTTAAAAACAGGACACCTGTCAATGAAGTTAAAGGAGTGCCCTTGATGTTCCACCTCTCAAACTGTGGCAGTTTTCAAACAGTGGCAGTTATGCCTATTGGAAACCTCACTGCACCCTGTGACAGGGTACACCAGCTCCACATGGGACAGGAAGGGGTTACAGCCCTGCCCCACCACACCTATGATGTATGTGGGACTTGAAAGAGGAGCTTTAAAAGGGAGAAGCGCAGCTCAGAGGGTCCCAGCCCTGGGAGGTGGACAGAGCTCGCAGCCTCAGCCCTAGAGAGGAGCATAGTAGTGTCAAGCTGCCTTAGGTTTCCTGTCAACTGGAGTGGTAGCACAGGTGGCTGAAGGACCCTTGTGGATCAGAAGATCAAATGCTGCTCTTTCTTTCTGTTAGTTCAGTTTTCTCTCTTTTCTCCTATTGAGTGCAGGGACCAGGGGCCTGCTGACGACATGAGCCCCCTGAAGAGAAGGTGGTTGATATAGGAAGCAGCCAGGGGAGAAGCAAGAGGTCTGACAAGACAGCCCTGAACCACTTGCTACGGGGTCCCTGGTGTGGAACCTAGGCTATAGGGACATCCTGGGTTTCCCTACAGCAGGGGTCAGCAACCTTTCAGAAGTGGTGTGCTTAGTCTTCATTTATTCACTCTAATTTAAGGTTTTGCACACCAATAATACATTTTAACGTTTTTAGAAGGTCTCTTTCTAAGTCTATAATATATAACTAAACTATTGTTGCATATAAAGTAAATAAGGTTTTTAAAATGTTTAAGAAGCTTCATTTAAAATTAAATTACAATGCTGAGCCCCCAGACCAGTGGCCAGGACCCGGGCAGTATGAGTGCCACTGAAAATCAGCTCACGTCCCGCCTTGGGCATGAGTGCTATAGGTTGCCTACCCCTGCCCTACAGCCTCCCTGAAGACCCCTGACATAAGGACTACTGGTCCTGGGCCTATGAGTTTATAAAACTATTGAATTAAACTCTGGTTTATCCCTGAGATGATGATTGGTGAGATTAAACCAATCGACACAGCATGAAATGTGAATTACAGTCAAATAAGTCAACATTCACTTTCAGCACAATGTAATATATTTCAACTTTGTTCTAGATTAAGTGATACCAAACTGTACCTATATAATACATACATAAGCAGTCATAGATAAGAGCTTACTGACACTAATCCGCTTCAAAGCATCGTTCAGACCACTTCAAAGAGAAACACACTTTCAGTGACCTTGCAGAATATGCAGTCCCTTGGCTTTAATTCGACATATAAATCTCCCGCGATAAAATGACTAGATCCATATAAAATAGACAGTAAAGGGGTACATGGTAGAAATCAAATAAAGCAGGAAGAGAATATATAGGGAAAGATCACTGACTACTTCCTGTGGAGTAACAGCAATTAGCGAATATACATGTAAGCCTATCATTAAATAATTGGTTAACGAGGAAAAATACTATTTCTGAATGAATAGTTAGTTGACGCCGCCTAGAAACCAATAGAAGGAGCTAGTGAAAATAACATTGGTATGGGCAGACAAAAGTTTCAGAAGGGTGCATCATTTGGTCAGAGAGAGGGATGCTAGAAATCAATGACAGAGAGAGCCCCTTCGGCCAAGGAGCATAACCGCCTAACCAGGGCACAGGGTGGGTGATACCACTAGAATGACCATCGTATATCAGTGCCCAAGTATACCATATATTACAAATTACAAATAAGTGCAGTGATGTTTTTTAACTCATCTCTTGGAAATGAGTAACAGCCAAAGCAACAAATAAAGCCACTGCCAGCAAAAGGAATAATACCAGAACCAGAGCTACTTCTAGCCCTCTTGGGCTGTCATTGCAAACTCAAAGATTTCCATGGGGAAACAGCCTGCACATGTGATTCTTTAACTGCAATTAAAAGGTATAACACAACAGAGTACTAGTGATGTTCCTTGGCCTCTGGTAAAGGCCTCCCACACTCTAGCACCTCAAATCTTTGAAGGAAGGAATCAAAACATTACTACCAACTGCCAATGGAGAGTCTCCTTTCATTCAATTAGAAGCAAGACCTAAGAATGCTCAGGTGAAGCTGCAGCAGCAGATAAATACACCTGGGTATAGATAACTGAGTTTTGTGAGCCACTGTCTTTGTAATATGGTTGGTTAATCCCATTGTCATAGAAATGTGAAAATATGGAACCTATGCATAAGAACGGTCAGTTTTGCTGTCTGGAACACTAGAATGGGATCTGTCAGCTCTTGCGGGACACACAGTTTAGGACCAAATTCACAGGTGTGTTTAAGTCTAGACTCAGAGAGAATTGATGTAAGTTGATGTAACTTATACCTTCTTCTGACCCTCTCAACATGAATGATAAAGCAACTTAGATGCCCTCTAGCCTTCAAGGATCTGTGTTGACTAAGGCCATGTCTCTACCCTGCCCCAAAGTTTTGAAATGCTGCATTGTAACTCCCCTGCAGCTGTGAACTGAAGGGTCCCTTGTTCTCATTAATGTAGCTCTCTTCAAAGAGGACTACATTAGAGCAAACCAGGGACCTTTTTGTTTGAGTCCACAGCACATACACACGGGAATTACAGCACAGCACTTTGATGTGCACTGCTGTTCACACAAGGGTTCACAGAAAGGCAAAGCAGTGTAGATATGCTCTAAGCTTTCAAAGGGTGTTGTTGGAATGTGTTAGTTAATATGTCCTAGCTACTATGGTCTAATAGTCTAGGGTCGACTAGTGAGGAGCCTGGGTTTGAACTTAACCAGTTTAGTGTGTAATAAAGTCTGCACTGCCTGGTCTACACTGGACTTTTAGAACATGTTAGCCAAGGAGCTAACATCACACCTTTAAATCCTAGTCTGGGAGAAACCTGTTAGATTCACTGAGCCACATGGCCATCCACCACTTACATCCCTCTCCAACTGCACATCATATCTGAATTTGTCCCACGGAGTCTAAGTGCAAAGGGCTGCAAATTAGTTCAAAGGGGACAAATTTGCCGTCCAATTGCACTGACTCCATTAAAGTCAATGGAGTTGCACCAGACTGGCCCAAGGAGTCCTAATTTAGACCACCTTACACATCACTTCTGAGTTTGGCTAATGTTGTGCATTGCCAGTAAAAAAGGCCAGTATCTAAAGCAACTAATATTAGAATCTAAGGCACAATGAAAAGGAAGAATTTCAAAATATCTACTAGTAACTTATTTAATTAATCAGGAAAATTCTGGTTTGTTCATTAGATGGAGAGGTATGCACCCCACCCCCAAATGCTGGCAGGTTGGATGATATGCATGTCCTTAAAGAGACAATCAAGTAACATAGGCCCCAAATTTCACATACATGCAAAACTGAGCAAGTTACAATAGCAAATGTCTTTCTAAGTCCACCCAGAGGATTCTTTTTGAAGTGAATCATTATGATACAATTTTTTAAAAATCACAGTTTCTATGGAGCCTATAGAGGGGACACAGGCACAGCTTTGTGGGTGTTGGACGTTGCGTAAGTGCAGTGACGTTTTTTAACTCAGCATTTCAGTCATCCAGTTACAAAAACCCCCCACCTAGATGGTATCTGGAGGCCATTTGCTACTATACGCAGATGGAGCGAATGTGAAATTAAATTTAACAACTTTCAAAAACAATTCTGACAGACAGGATTATACCAGTGCTGTGAGAGGAAAACAGCAAAAGCATTCAGTCCCGCTCTGCTTACTGAAGGAAGCAAAGAAACTCTCCCTGTGGTTAGTAAAGGTTTTCACTTCAACGCTGTGCTGATACTGAGTCAAACCTGAGTGAAATGTGCTGCCATGTCTAGCTGTTAAAAGACCACTGTGCCAGTACAGTGGGGTTAACTGTGAAGTTATAACTTTGGCTGTTAAAATTCATGAGGTGTAAAATACAAACTGCACGTGGTAGACGTGGGAGCTGTCTTTAAAGTTTATATATTACTTCTTTTCCCTCTCTGGTTCAAACTGCTGTTGGCACAAGCTAATTAGAACTCACAAAAGAGGAAAGCATACCCTGCGTGCGGCAGAGATTACACTAGAAGGTCCTGCCAATACTCTGTCTAGACGGTGTTTATAAATGTTTGACTGGAGGAAGCCAAGGAAAACCCATGTCGGACCCATGCATGAACAATCACATATCACAATTAATAGTTTACTTTCATTTCTTCCTCTTTTCAACATTTTCAGTTGTAAAGAGATGTATCACTGCCTTTGAAGTTTATCATCTTGTGTTTGATTATTCCTGCAGCTCAGTTTGTGAGTTTCCTATGAAGAACAACAACAAAACGCATTTTAAAAAAATGATTCCCAAGGCAGGAATGTATTTTTACCATTAATTCCATTTCTTATGTGCCTTTTATGACTTGGGACATAAATACATTTTGGAGCAAAGTTTCTGCATTTCCGCTGGTACTGTTCCATTTCTTTAATACTGTATTGTCATTTGCAAACTTACCATCCACGGGGGGAAAAGCTGCTGAAATCCACATGTATATAAAAGCCATTTCATTTCAATCTGTAGGAATTTCTTGTTTTCCTGTTCTGTAACTCTTTCTCCAGAGTTTTACAATCTGTATTTTAGATGAACATGAATATTATCATCCTGAACTCTTCACACTCTGGGATTTTCCTTGAATAAGTCCCTTCACACCAAGGCTAGAATTAGGGATGAGAGAACTGGCATAGAAAAAAATCTAGAGCCTCAGCTTTAGCACAGCGATACAAACAGAATGACTCCAAACCATGATTAAGGTATGGATCAATTGGAATAGGAAATTTAAATATTGAAATGCCCATTCTCCTGCCTCTCTGAAATAAATTCTGCCCGTGTCTTGCAATCCAAGCTACTTCAGATTGTTGATTAACTTCAGCAAAGGCAGAGTGGAGGAAAACGAAAAATTATTTGTATATTGTCTACTTCTGTTTTTGAGATGAGACTTTATTTTTCTTTTAGTATTTGTGATTGTGATCTCTGATGCTCAGATTACACTGGTTTACAATTTTTTAGAAGTCATCTGCTTCAGAGATAAAATGTGGTATTTACTATGTATTTTGGTGTGCTGAATTCAAATATGACAATTAAAACAACTGATTGGCTACTGTTTAAGATATTTCAGTTTTTACATTTTATGTCTACGTATATTGTGTAGATAGTAGAGTTTTAATCAAAAATTGTAAACCTAGGTCTTTTCATGTGTTTATGGTTGCCTTACATGATAATATTTCACCTGTCCTGTTTATGTAACACTTTAAAAATCAGCAAAAGGGTTATATAAATAAAATGTATTATGAAACAAAAGGCAAAAAACTATTATGTACATAGTTTAGTCCTATTCAGTGTCTACTCGGCGCTTCTTGGCTTGTCTCTTGTATTCATTAAATGGAGCATCTCTTGTCACTGTCCAGCAATAGTCTGCAAGCATTGATGGGCTCCATTTGCCCTGATAGCGTTTCTCCATTGTTGCAATGTCCTGGTGAAATCGCTCGCCGTGCTCGTCGCTCACTGCTCCCCAGTTCGGTGGAAAAAAATCTAGATGAGAGTGCAAAAAATGTATCTTTAGTGACATGTTGCAACCAAGGCTTTTGTATGCCTTGAGGAGGTTTTCCACCAACAACCTGTACTTGTCTGCCTTGTTGTTTCTGAGAAAATGTATTGCCGCTGACTAGAAGGCTTTCCATGCCGTCTTTTCCTTGCCACACAGTGCATGGTCAAATGCATCATCTCAAAGAAGTTCACGAATCTGAGGACCAACAAAGACACCTTCCTTTATCTTAGCTTCACTTAACTTTGGAAATTTTCCACAGAGGTACTTGAAAGCTGCTTGTGTTTTGTCAATGGCCTTGACAAAGTTCTTCATCAGACCCAGCTTGATGTGTAAGGGTGGTAACAAAATCTTCCTTGATTCAACAAGTGGTGGATGCTGAACACTTTTCCTCTCAGGCTCCAATGACTGTCGGAGTGGCCAATCTTTCTTGATGTAGTGGGAATCTCTTGCACGACTATCCCATTTGCAGATAAAACAGCAGTACTTTGTGTATCCAGTCTGCAGACCAAGCAAGAGAGCAACAACCTTCAAATCGCCACAAAGCTGCCACTGATGTTGGTCATAGTTTATGCGCCTCAAAAGTTGTTTCATGTTGTGATAGGTTTCCTTCATATGGATTGCATGACCAACTGGAATTGATGGCAAAACATTGCCATTATGCAGCAAAACAGCTTTAAGACTCATCTTCGATGAATCAATGAAGAGTCTCCGCTCATCTGGATCGTGAACGATGTTGAGGGCTGCCATCACACCATCGATGTTGTTGCAGGCTACAACATCACCTTCCATGAAGAAGAATGGGACAAGATCCTTTTGACGGTCACGGAACATGGAAACCCTAACATCACCTGCCAGGAGATTCCACTGCTGTAGTCTGGAGCCCAACAGCTCTGCCGTACTCTTGGGTAGTTCCAAATCCCTGACAAGGTCATTCAGTTCAGCTTGTGGTATGAGGTGTGGTTCAGAGGAGGAGGATGGGAGAAAATGTGGGTCCTGTGACATTGATGGTTCAGGACCAGAAGTTTCATCCTCTTTCTCTTCCTCGTCTGACTCAAGTGAGAATGATTCTGGTGCATCAGGAACCGGCAGTCCTTCTCCATGGGGTATTGGGCATATAGCTGATGGAATGTTTGGATAATGCACAGTCCACTTTTTCTTCTTTGACACACCTTTCCCAACTGGAGGCACCATGCAGAAGTAACAATTGCTGGTATGATCTGTTGGCTTTCTCCAAATCATTGGCACTGCAAAAGGCATAGATTTCCTTTTCCTGTTCAACCACTGGCGAAGATTTGTTGCACAAGTATTGCAGCATATGCGTGGGGCCCACCTCTTGTCCTGATCTCCAATTTTGCAGCCAAAATAAAGGTGATAGGCTTTCTTAACCATAGTGGTTATACTGCACTTTTGGGGTGCAAAAGTCACTTCACCACAAACATAGCAGAAGTTATCTGCACTGTTCACACAAGTACGAGGCATCTCTGCTCACTTTGGCTAAACAGAAATGTGTCCCTTTGCAAAAATCGAACACTGACAAATAAGAGAGCACGACACTGTATGATTTCTAGAGCTGATATAGGGCAATTTGTTCAGCAGAGTGATGTAAGCTTCGTTATGATTGCATCATCCATGACTTCTAGGAATAATATGATGCAATTCATATCATGTATGACGCAATACCAGCTTCAGATTGCATCATTCATTGTTTTGCCTAAAAAGCAAGTATTGTCCAAACCCAGTCATAGATTTATTCATAGATCCAGTTGAAGATGTATTTTAGTCATTTCTGGTTTAAACTGAGATCCCTTCCCTTTATAACTCACTTATCCTCCGCCATTCCCATGTCAAGGGTCGTATACACTGACCCAATAGCATATCTTGAAAACTAGAGCCAATCAACCATTTTAAGCATCATTTTCATTCTCAGTGACCCAGAATTAGTAAAGTTTGACTATATTTATTTCAGAAGCTTTTTGGTTGTAGAGCAGTGTTATCTGTGTGATGATGTGATTATTTTTCACATAGAACGTAGAAATACAGATACACAATCAGACATATCTTGCATGTCTAAACTAGAAGGATCACAACATGGTTTACAGCAGGGTAATCTGATTGTGGGATGCGAGACATTTTGCTGCCATTAAGCATCAGCAGACATGGCCCCACCAGGGGCGGCTCTACATTTTTTGCCACCCCAAGTGCAGCAGTCAGGCGGCCTTCGGCGGTTTTTCTGCAGGAGGTCTTCTGGTCCCGCCAATTCTGCTGCATTTCTGCGGGAGGACCCGCTGCTGAAATGCTGCCGAATCCACGGGACGAGCTCACCTCCCGCAGAAACGCCACTGAAGGCTGCCTGACTGCTGCCCTGACAGCGACTGGCAGGCCGCCCCCTGCAGCTTACCATCCCAGGCACGCGCTTGCTGCTCTGGTGCCTGGAGCTGCCCCTGGACCCCATGCAGCTCCCAGTGGCCATGGTTTGCCATTCCTGAGTGCTTCTTGTCTGGACCAGAGGTGCAACATTTCACCCTTCACTGAAATGTGTCCACTTCTTGGGTGATAATCAATCCAAGCTGTCATTCTATGCCAATAACCAGGATTTTAGGAGGCGATTCGCTGGAATAATTTATCCAGTGGAAACTACAGGAGATATTTCAAGTAGCAAAGTATAGCTCACCTAGCAGGAAGTAGGCCATGAAGCTGAGGAAAATGCCTTCATTCTTGCAAAAAAGGCCCAGTGATCTTTACTGAATGTTAGTGCTCCAGAGCTCAATTTTAGGTGGGGTGTGGGGCATTTGCCAGGATCATCTGGTTACATCTCACTTAATCAATGCCCTGCCTTTACAGGGGCCGCAGGCATTGGCACATGTTGGTCCTGCCTGTTCTCTGCCTGTGGCACATAATAGTTTAGTTTCCTGAGAGTGGTGGTACCTGGGCCTAATTTCAGTTGCTAGGTTCAGCGTGTGGATGTTGGTAACCTGTGTTACACAGGAGGTCAGACTGGTTGATCTGATGGATCCTTCTGGCCCTTAAGTTCTATGAGTCTCTTGCCATGACACCTGAAATTCCAAATAGCTGGATTTCAATGCACATTAAGAACAAATACGTTTGCTAAAATAATGTTTAAGCTTCTGGCTAAACGTAAAATAGAAAAGAAATTCTGAGCTAAGGCTCCCACTTCACTGTTAACTCAGTGGCCCAAGCTTCTGCTCACAGCACAGTTTGATACATATGAGCAACAGCTGTGTTCAAATATGCTTGTCAAAGAAAAACAATTCTGCCCCAACCATGTTTGACAACAGCTTTCCAACACAGCTGTAGCATGAATTCCCTGTTCAGTCTGCAAAGGGATTTTCTTACATACTAGCCCAAATCATGCTGTAAACTACCTCTCTGTGTGGTCTATCAGATAGTCTGAGCGCAGTTTGTGGCCATGTCAGTTGTGAAAGCAAACCAGGTTTAAAAATGGCTTCAAATACAGCCAAAAGTCAGAGTGAAAAATTCATCCCTGCCCTAAAAACACTTTGTGCCAGCAGGGACTGTCCCTGCTAGACATGGAGCTGGCTTGGGTAACTCTATGGCACTCCCCACAGGAATCAACACTGCTGGGGGCATGCCAGGGAAAGAGACACGGTGGGAGTGCTCCGATACCCCAGATCATCCCAGCTGTCAGAACAGTTCACAGGGACTATTATTCTGAAGCCGACTCACCGACCCTAGACCTCCGAGCTCCAGCCTCCAACTTCAAAGTGCTGACTACACAGCACAAACACAAGGGTGAGCGCTCTTAACCAGAGTTTGTCATACCAGGCTTGGAAGCTTGCTCTGAAGACATATCCTTAGTGGGCCCCAGCAGCACTGGGGTCAAAGTGGTCCATGAAAGAATTCCTCATCTAGGGGGCATAGGTCTAAGTAATGCAGGAGGTATATTTTGGTGGCATCTCCTAATCTTCAGCTTGCTGGCACTGGACTGCATGCATTGCAATTGCTTGGGATAATTGTTGGAATTAAAAAAGAGTGGGACCCCAAGTCATTTTTTGCATTTCTGAATTCCAGTTGGAAGCAAACTATAGTATCTTCATAGAGGTTTTGTTGTTTGTCTCAGTTCCAGAGGCAGTAATATAACATGAAATGACATAGTTAAAATCATTTTCCCATTGCTGGCACTTTTCAATATGACAAGCTCCCTGTTCACTTGAACAGCATTAAAAATTCCTAGGAAGTACTTTGTTTACCCTCTCAGTGGTTTCTACCATTTCTATCATATCTAAAGTAGCTCCTAACATTTCCCAGTCATCTTTCTTTCTTGAAATCAATAGCAGTTCAATGCCTAGGCACATTTGAAAATCCCACTAGGCATGTATCGGCATCTTAGGCACCTAAAGGCCTTTAAAATACTCCCTTTCTCCCATCTGTCTGCCTTGTCTAGTTAGGGTGGAAGCTCTTCAGGGGGCAGTTTGTCTCTTACTATGCTCTCTACCACACCTAGCACAATGAGCCCCATTTCATGGTGGAGCCTTCTGGGCACCAAGGTAATACGCATAATAATAGTAATAACAATCTCTAATATTTCAAATAACTTAGAGTTGATAAGTCACGTTTCTCAACTTTTTTATCCAGGAGAGACAAATATCATGTAAGTGCAATGTCCTTTCAGTGAAGCTGATAAACGCTGCAGAGTTTCCTAGATCCAAAAGACAACCAAAACGTTCCCAAACTAGGTACTAACAGTGTCCCTGGATATAGCTCAATAGCTATCATATGAGCCAGTCTGCCTCTCCTCTGCCTCAGTTCAACCGTATAGGATTGGCTGTTCATACAGGCAAGCTCATTTGCAGAGCTGTCCGCCATTTATAGACACGGCCATGATTTTCAAAACCGATTCATGGTTTTGGGTCACTCAGTTTTGAGTACCCCACTTGAGACACCTTGAAGGGGCCTGATTTTCCAAAAGTGCTGAGCTCCTACCCCCTGAAAACCAGACTCCTTTAAGGAATCTCAAGCACCCAAATATTGAAACACCCTAAATCACTAGTTGCTTCTGAAAGTGATGGCACTGTTCAGTGATGGCACTGTTCCTACAAGATGGAGCTGGTTGTTTCTCCAGAAAAGAACCTGGGAAGGATTCTTCTTAGAGACAAGAGCACTCCAGAAGGCAGCCTCACTCCCAACATTTCACATGAGTAATCTTCCAAGAGAGGCATGAGAGGGAGAAATGGGGATGGCAGAAAATGGAGGGAAAGCCACCTAATAGGGTGGCCCTTTCCTAAGGTTAAGAGTAGACATGGGCCTGGACTAGCACATCAGATCCAAACCCTCTCCAGCTGTGATTAGATTCAGATACATGCAGTTTGGGCCTATTTCTAGTTGGGAGCAAGAGACAGAGTCATATCCTTTCAGGTCAGAAAGGACTATCATGATCATCTAGCTTGACCTCCAGCACATTGCAGGCCACAGAACCTCACCCACCCACTCCTGTAATAGACCCCCTAACCTCTGACTGAGCTACTGAAGTCCCCAAATCATGTTTTAAAGACTTCAAGACATGGGACTGAAGGACATTGCGATGCTAGGGGTACGTCTATACCTGTAGCAGGCCCAGGTCAGCTGACTTGGGCTTGTGGGCCTCAGGCTCCAGGCAGGGGTAAAAGTAAAATTTGTGACTTACTAGTACGAGGGGGGCAGCTTCCCCATCAAGGGGCAGGGCCTAGGGCGGAAGGGCCAAGGTTGGGGAATCAGCAGAGCCCTCCACCCCACCCGGGGCTGGGTAGCTGCTCCTTTTGTCCCTTTCCCCCATCGGCGGCCACGGAAGGGGGAAGCAAAAGGGAAAGGGATGTTGAAACGCTGTCATAGCAGTGCTTTCAAGGACCTGGCTTAAAGTGCTGCTGGGGCTGTGCTTTAGCATCCCTGCCCCTTCTGCACCCCCCATGACAGCCCTGCCAGTAGGGATCTGGCAGGGCCATGGATCGGGGGTAGGAGCGCAAAAAGAGCAGCAATGTTAAACTGCTGCTGTTTAAGCTGGGTCCTTTAAAGTGCTTCTGCTGCAGCACTTTAAAGTAAGGCGGTAGAGGCAAGAGAAACTTTTTGCCGGTACACCGTACTGGCCCATACTACCTTACTTTCACCCCTGGCTCCAGGTTGAAAAATCACTATGTAGACATTCAGGCTTGGGCTCCAGCCTGAGCCCGACCATCTATGTAGCAATTTTTAGCCCTGTGAGCCCAAGTCAGCTGATCTGAGCCAGCCGCGGCCAAGCTACGGGTCTTTTGTCCCTTTGCAGACACACCCTTGGAATCCTACTGTTACTGAGAGAGTAGTTGTAACCTTTCTGCCCATCAGAATTGGCAGCCACGAGGGCCGGGTTCAGTATCTAGGGGTTCTGTTCCAATAACACAATACAAAACGGTCTCGAGCCCCCACCCAATGACCTGGAACAACCACATACTCACCCCTCTGGGCGCCTCTAAGAGGCAACACTTCCCCTTTCGGAGTCTGAGTGTACCAAGAGCCTTTTAATAACGGAGAGAAACAATGTGGCATTGTATTGGGGAAACACTGCAAACAGGATTCATAAAACAAACCGTGAAACAGAAGGCCCACTCTCATCCCCTCCCAAGCAAATGGGTGGTGTTTTTTCCCTTTGGTTCTTGGGTCCCCCAACCCCAAAGTCACCCAAGGTCCCAAAAGTCCCACAATCCAAAAGTCCAGCAACCCAAAAATCACCCAAAGTCCCAAAAGTCCAGCAACCCAAAAGTCTCTGCAGAGTTCAAAAGTTCATCTGCAGCATTTTACCTCCTAGCCTGGGTGGAAATGGGGGGCCAGGTTACGGGGCACCTCACGTGGTCCGAGGCCGACTGCCCCGCCTCTCTGTGGGGTTCTTCTGCAGCCCTCACTGCGAGTCCCTCCATCATAACAAAGGCCAAATACATGTCCACAGTCCTTGATTCACATAATCAGGGTAACAACACTTTATTATTCCTGCCCCAATAACAGAGAAACTGGGGATCCCACAGCAGCCCAAGTGACCATTTGGGCTGTTGTGAGTGCAGGCTAGGTGGGGTGGGCGTGTCTATGCAAATAAGATCAGCCCCTGAAGTTCTTTTCCACAACTCACCACAATTCACCAAAGATATCAGGGTAGAGCTCATCCTGACACTGCTTACATAGTCAAAGGGCATGAATTGTCAGGAAGTAAAAAAGTCCCCGCAAAGGGAATTGCTGCCACAGGAGCAGATTGAGAAATAAAAGTAGGTGAGAAAGGGAGACTTACTTTTCCAGTCAGAGAGATGTGCCTACTGCTTTGAGACTAGACTGCATGAACTGTGATTATGGTATAGTAATATCGTAATATTTCCTAACAGCTCTTAGGAAAGACATTTCTGGCTTCTGGTGACTGAGGGCAGAAATGGCCTGTGAGCAAAGGAAGGCTAAGTTCAGTGCAAATTTCCAAGAGATAAGTTCAGGAGACAGAGGATGGAGGGTCTGATACATTCCGATAGTGCTGAGCACAAGAGACCCAGAACACTGCTCTGACTCAGTGATCATTTGCTGCCCCAACAGCTTTCTTCACACATCCAGCAATAGTAAGGCTGAGTACTTTTGGCACCAGGATTCAAGAGAAACAAGAGGCTATTAAGCAGCTAGCAGAGTCAGTGGGGAGAGAATCTTGCTGGCTCAAGAGACACAGAGGGATTTTAAAATGTCGGCTTGGGGTTAAAAAGTGAATAAGGTTGCTCAGAGGCAGTGCCTCTTAAGAAATCTGCAATGCAGTGACCATCTGAAGTTAATCCTCTGCCTCAGGGTGGGTGGCCGGCATAAGGAATTACTTGATTGCAAGGGATGACCAGCTGAATAAGGGATTTGTTTGTAAGAATAAGAGACAAGGGTAACTGGAGGCATAAGGGTGGGGAGCCACAAAGGAACATGGTGCCTTTATCTTGGTTTTGGGCACCATTGTCAGCCACAAAACTCCTGCTTGGTGCCACCTAACCCTATAGGTACCTAAAGTCACCTATGTTTTTGCAGTAAAAGTTACCTAGGTATCCAGGCAATCCTCACTCTAGGCACCCGGCTGCCTTTCTCCTATCTAAGCCCCAGAGAAATTCACAAACCAGAATGGTGTTCAGCCTCCTAAGTCACAGGAGAGGCACGGTCCTGTAGATATGCTCAAAGTTCATCTAACTCCACACAAAACAGTGGAGGAAGGGGTCAGACAGATTCATTCTAACTCTTTCAGAGGCCCAGTTAATATTTATCTATTCCATTAATAATTAAAGAGGAGCCATTTAAAATAGGAGAGACTGAGGGAGTGTAGGCCTCCCTTGCACTCCCAATCGGAGGGAGACCCCTCGGGCTGGTCCGAACTGGCCCGGTTCAGGCTCTGACGGGTGACCAGCGTGTAGCGCAGTCACTAGAGGTAGCTGGGCCTGGGCTTTCAGGGGCTCAGGTAGCCAGCAGCACACCATCTCCCGAGGGCTGGCTCTAGCCTGGGCCTTGGGGCACAGGCAGCCAGGAGGTAAAAACAAGTAAACAGCCTAGGAGGGCTGGCTACAGCCTGGGCATGGTACAGGCAGCCCGCAAATAACCAGTCTTTAAGGGCTGAGGTCTGGGCTTCAAGGCACAGGTAACCAGCGAAGCAAACAGTCTTTCGGAGGTGGCTTTCTCCTGGGCTTCAGGGCACAGGCAGCCAGAAACGCCAACAGGCTTTACAGAGCTGGGGCCTGGGCTTCAGGCTCAGGCAACCAGCAAACAAATAGTCTTTAAGGAGGCTGGCTTCCGCTTGGGCTTCAGGGCACAGGCAACCAGCAAACCAGTCTTTGAGGGGCTGGCTCTGGCCTGGGCATGGCACAGGCAGCCAGCAAGGCAAAACAGTCTTTGAGAGGCTGGCTCTAGCCTAGGTGTGGCACAGGCAGCCAGCAAAACAGTCTTTACAGAGCTGGGGCCTGGGCTTCAGGCTCAGACAGCCAGCAACCAAACAGCCCATAACAGCTGGCGCCTGGGCTTCAAGGCACAGACAACCAGCAAACAAACAGTCTTTAGGAGATTTCCCTGTTCAGGGTAGGGGCAGACTCAGGGAGTGGGTACCTCTGCTGTCCAGTCAGCATCCGGTTCCTCCAGGTACACAGTGGCGGGTACTCCAGGCCAGTCATCCTTGGCATCAGGGGTTGGAGCGCAGCACAAGCTCGAGTCTCCTCCAGACAGCAGCAGGTCCTGCAGAGCATCCTTCTTCTCCCCTCTCTGGGCTGCCGGGCTGGCCTTTTATAGTCCCGCCCTTGTACTTCCAGCGAAGGGGGCGGAGAGGCCTTGGCTCCACCCTCCAAGGGGTATCCCCAGCTCCCTCGCACTCCCAATCTGAGGGAGACCACTCCGGATCACTAAAGGGAGTATATCAGAATATTCCATAACCTAGTGGTTAGGGCACTCATCTGAAAGGTGGCAGATCCCTGGTCAAATCCGTGCTTCTCCTCAGGCAGAGGGGAGACTTGAACTGGGGGTTCCTCATATTCTAGGGGAGTGCACTAACCTGTGGGCTGAAGTGCATATGGGCAGCCATCTTTCCTCCCTTCCCCCAGCTGTTTAGTGTGGAGCTAGGTGGCCTTGAGCACACCTACTGCATTGGGCCTTGCATGTGATGTGGCCAAAATGTCTATCTTCCCCCAGTTCATGAACTGAAAGCAGAGCTAGGCTCTTCCTTTCAGCCTTGTCCGTGAAAGGGGCAAGGCTTAGCGTATCCCCCTCTCATTGGCATCTCCCAAAGGCTAACTTAGATGACTCCTGACATGCTGGCTTTGTGGATCCCATGTTAAGGCTCTTCTCTCTCCCCATTCATTGTATAGGAACCTAAGTGCCTAACTCAGCTTTAAGTTGTTGTTCCTGTGATTGTCTAGGTGCGATAATGTTAGGCATTATGACACTCCACGTTGTGACACCTAAGGCCTTTGGAGGATCAAGGCCTAACCAACTTCAAGGTGTCTTTTCCAAGTGAATGATTAACTATTAATTCAGATGGGAAGAAGATGACCAGAGGTTGCTGCTTTTTAAAGTCCTTTTGATAAGGCTGGTTCTGGTGTAATAAGCTATTCGTCTGTGTCTCCTGACAGAGATGACCAATAGTTAGGGAATGTAAACCTCTCAAACCCAACACTGCTGGCTTGTTCAGATTTTCTGCAGCAGCGTTCAAAAGAGCCCAAACAACAACACTCTAAAGTGTTATTTAATGTCTCATGCTCTTTTGTGTCCATGCTTTTTTGCTCTCCCTTAACCCTATTATTTTTTTTCACCAAATTGAAGAGGGCTGCTTCCCGGCACAGATCCGCCAGCTGAGAAGGGAGACTGACTATGTCATCAGCTATTCAGCGCAGTCTGTCTTTGCTGGCCTGAGGCCTGGGGATCCCAGAATGACCTTAGAATCAAATATCTCTGCCAGTTCACTGAACTGCCCTGTCTGATAAACATCACTGCCAAAATACATGCTCTCAAAAGCAGGCGGATTATTTAGGTGCCTGGGGAGGGGAGGAGTAGGGGGCAAAGGCACTGGTTAAGGGGAAACTCACCCATTCTATTTGTTTTAAGTATCTTGCCCAATCACTATAGTAGGCGAGTATGGTGGCATTTCTGAGAGCCTACATGTACGTGATAAGCTTGGTGAAATAACACACTTGCCAAAAGTAGTCTGAATAATTAGACAAGCTCTCCACTAAATGTAATCTGAAGACCAAACTGAAAAACACTTTGAACTCTAAAAGGACACTGGCAGACCATTTAGCTCAGAAATGTAATACAACTTTAAAGTGAAGCATGCTCATATGAAAGAGGCCCTTAGCCAAACTTCATGATTTTTTAAAATTAAATCACTCTTGCTGCTGCTGAGTCATTCTTCTTTAATGAGACTCCACATCGGACACAAAACCAAAAATACCTGATTTCCAAGCATGCTGGCTCAGCTTTTTGTGGGGACTCCTACAGAATAAGGCCCTGTCTAAGCCGGGGCGGTTATCATGCAGTGCCAGTGTTTATAGCTATGTAACTGTGAGATGCTGTGCTATAGTTTTCTGTTAGCCCTGAGCTGCCAACTGCAGAGTCGCTTGCATCAGAGGTGCCGACTCCATGGGTGCTCCCGGGCTCAAGCACCCATGGAAAAAAAATAGGGGGTGCTCAGCACCCACCAGGTACACAGGTTCCAGCTCTGGGCTGGCTGCCCCTCAGCTGTTCGGTGGGGCCCTAGGGCTGACCGCTGATCAGCTGTTCGGCTGGCTGGAAGCACTAGGAGGAGGGAGGGAGCGGAGAGGAGCCAGTGATGGGCCACAGGCAGGGGCTTGCAGGATGGTGTGGAGCAAGGGCAGAGCAGGGGTGGAGCATCCACAGGAAAAAGTAAAGTCAGTGCCTGTGGCTTGCAGGTGGTTTGAGATGGAGGCTCTTGCAAAGTGAGGGACACACTCTTCCTTTGCTCTCATGAAGCTTTAATAAAGCTTCATTCTTTGTCAGTTGTCTCCCTTACTCTAAAATAAAAGTCAGTTACTCACATGCTTGTCTATCCAGAAACCTGGAAATTTTAGGCAACTTATGCGACGTCAATAACAGCATATTCAAATATGTGCTGTCTGATGTGCATAGATTCAGGGGGACTTTTCTGCCTACTCCTTCAGTCCCCACAAAGACTCTCTCTGATCCCCCACTTTCTCTCTCTCTGCATGTGAGTTCCGTCCATATCCTCTTTCTTTGTTTCCATTCAAGTCTTCTCCCTCTGGCCTTCTCTTCCAATACCCCTCAAGTTTTCCCAGGTCTCATCCCCACCTTTTCCTCAGGGTTAAGGACCACATTTCTTAAGATTATGTAGAACTACACGGGGGTGTTAAATTCCTGGCCTGAATCCAAAATGAACTCTCAATGACCAGACACCTAAGCAAGACTAATGAATGAGTCCACATGCTGACTGGAGGTAGATAGGAAAGTGCTTTCTAAAAAGGCCAGAATAGTGTTTTGTTTTGTTTTTTAAAGGCAGTTTTGCCTGGCTGCCCATGTAGAAAACAATTATTGTTGGTTTGGTGTTCATGTTGCCGAATCCAGTACAGGGTTAGATAGCAGAGTGCAGCTGATGTTCAGCTGGGTGAGAAACCCTGCTGGGGAATCTGTGCCATCACTGAAATCAAATAATGTGGATATAAATAGGCCACTGAGGGGCTGGCTTGACAGCTGCTAGGTCTCCACCCTCTTTCTCCTGTGTGAACTTGTAGTTCCTGTTAAAACTTCAGTACTATATGAGGCCTAGCTGGAAAATAACAGATGTTCTGGTAATGACACTGAAAACCCTTGATTCATGGCAGCTCAAATCTTCCAATCCCTCTCTGGCTGGAAAAAGAAGTGACTAACAGGAAGGATTTGGAGTAAGTATAGGCTTTCCCGGCATGAAAAATAAAAATACCCAGCAAAAAACAACGTCCTGCTTACACTGTTGTTTTAAAAATCAAGAGGAAAACGCAGGCTACAGTTACATGTTTATCCATCGAGCTGAGAAGAAGAATACTGCAAAATAACAAATGAGTTTAATTCTCTGGTCCTGCCTCCATCCCTTTCAGCAAGTGATACAATGTCCTCTTCAAAAGAAAAATGGACATCAAAGAAAAATGTACATCTCCTCTGTTCCTGCATCACCTATTTCCTCCCCCCCCCCCCGCAAAAAAATGTCTCCCACACACACACCCCGCACCACCGCGTTGCTAAATTAATTACCTTTATACAGCATCTCACAGCATGGCTGAGCAATAATGAACAGATCCTTGTGGCTCACATGCTGGCAGCTTTAAAAAAAATGACTTTTAATCAGCTGAATGGGCACTGGAGAAATTACCATAGAACGTGCATGTCAGCACAGAGTCCAGACCCACACAAAGAGTGGAGCACGGTTCATCAGGGCTCCATTTGGCCCACAGAAAGAATTGCCTTTTCCAAGCAGTTCCCTGGGAAGGAATTAGTATAAAGTTACTGACTGCATATTGCAGCTGACCATAGATTGCTCATCAGGCAAGTGAAATGGCTTGTAAAACATTACAGCTTTTTTCTTTTCTTTTCTTTAAAGCCCATTATTCAACCTGAATGACTCCAATAAAAGTAATTTTGATATGTCCCCCTCTACAATCGAAGCTCAAGCTAAGGATAAAGTCTGGCTGCACGTTACCTACCAGGAACTGAAGGCAAAAATTTGCTGTCACCCCAAAATTTAGACTGTAAGGCCCTTGGGGGCAGGGCAGTCATTTAATCTCTTTGTACTGTGTCTACACAATGGGGAGGCTCAATCTGATTGAGGTCCCTAAGGGTATGTCTGCACTGCAGGGTAAGCCCAGGGATAGTAACACTCAAGTTAGCAGAACCTGAGTTTGTTAACCTAGGGCTTGAGCATCTACACTCATTTGTAAGTTAGGAACTGTTGAACCCCGAGTCCCAACCTGGGGCTCCAGGGTTCCTCCTGAATTATGCAGGCCAAAATCCAACCACTCATATCCCAGACTTCCTAGCAGCATCCCAACATGTGGCTGCTCTAGCCCTTTGTTCTTGTTGCAGTGTGGGAAAACTGTTCACCAAACTTGAATGTCCAGAGGACAAAGGAAGTTGGCCTGTGGGATTGTGGGATACTTTGGGCTGACTCCCACACCACAAGTCCAGTGGAGCTGTATCTACACTGCAAAGCAATAAGGCTTGAACTTGAGGTCCCAGCTTGACTCAGGATCAGATCTTCCAACGCTCTGGTGTTCTGGGACCTTGGATCCCAGCCCGGGGTTAGCATGATTTGTGTGTAGATGATTTGTGTGTAGACGGAAGTGGGCTTAGGTTTGAGCATAAATTCAAACCATGGGGCATACCTTTCAGTGCAGACATATCCTGTGTGCTCTCACAAGTGGTAATAACAATTCCCAATATGTATTTTGTTCCTTCTTCTAGATAGCAGAGATACAGACAGCTGTGGCCCATACATATCTTTGCCTCTTCATTCCTTCTGGGTATCTAACACTGATCTCCCTTAACACAAATCTTGTTACTTCGTGCAAGACGCTTCAGTGGAGCTCCTGCCATCAGGAACAGTCTGCCTGTGTCTCTGCACCATCCTGGCTCTTTTCAAATCTCACCAACCAAAATATAATTTTCATCTTCATTCCTTTCACTTGCTGCTGTTATAGAACTTTTTTTATGCTGTTATTGAAATCTATTTGGGGCATAATTTCCTAATGATCTGGCAATGATCATACATGAACAGTGACTATCATCCAGATGGACCCACATCACTCTATAGACTTTGCTAACATTGAATATTCAGTAAATAGACTAAGTTATCTTATCAGATAAGATGGAAATGTCTCCCATTTCTATCTGAGTGTGTACATATTTCCAGTGCCTCAATCACTAGAGTTGGTCAAAGAACAGGGGACCGGGGAGGAACATGTGAAATCTCTTTTGAAATGTGTCTCCTGTTTCTTTGTCAAATTTCAAATTTTGAAGAAAAAAATTGATCTGCCCTTTAGTTGGAGAAAAAGGATACATGAAAAAAATGTCCATTTGTTTCCTGTTTTTCATTGAAATTTTAACAAACCGTTTTGTCAAATTCAAAAACTTTCAACCACTTCTATCAATCACCATGCCAGGTCAGCTCCTCCCCTGGTAAGTGATCTTTCAACGAGTTCATCTCACGGAATGATGACTATTAACTTCTTTTATTCATTCCACTGTACAGGAATCACGTTGCCTGCAAATTAAGTGCCGCCTCCTCTGGGGTAAAACATAATTAATGATGCTATACGAAATTAAATTATATTATATTGGATGGTTCAAAGCACCTCCTGGAAATACATGCCTCTTCTGCCTTTCTCTGTTACAGGAGTGCGAAGGCTCTTTAAAAGGAAAAGAGGCAGGTTTCTCTAGTAATTGACCTGACCACTTCAGAAAGCAAATCCATGTCTTGGACCAGTGGTATGAAAGCTGACCTCCTCCTGACAGCTGACAGGACTCCTAAAGGCCACAGCCATTTTAATCCTGGGCTTGGCTGTCTCAGTACCTTTGCTTTCTTGTGACCTTTCTGTATTTCTAATATTGGCAGTGATGTGATGACACCAATTATTGGGTCTTCCATTATAGAATGTTGCCCAGCAATGTTACAATCACATTGTCATCTGCAATAGGAAATGTCCTGAAAGACTTTTGTGACCCAGCCAATCCAATGTTTCACACTACTGATTATGAAGTGCATCTCTAGCTAGTCACAGATTTTCCCTTTGCCACTGATGATGATTGATGCAATACACATTGGATAAATGTAAACTGGTTTCATAAAGGCCTTTATTTCTCGGAGGTCTGTTGCTGTTCATTAAAGACCTAAAGCCTTCTCCTCAAATCATACAGATAGAAGAGAAAATTCACCCTCCTGCAAAAGTTTCAAACCCTTCCTAGTGACCGTGAGAATATAGCCCTATGATGACTTTGGGGTTACAGCAATCCAGTCTGATGCATTGTCGAGCAGGTATCTATGTCTTTGCACCAAAATATGAAGGAGACACTTCCCTTTGGTCTCCCAGGGAGCAGTAAGTCAATTGGCTTCATTGATCTATGATATTTTACGACAGCCTACAAAGGGCTGACTGCCCACAAATTTGCTTGATGCACTGAATCAAAGGTCTGATGGAAGTCTACAAAAAGTGCTGTGCATGGCTTATTAAATTCAGCCATCTTCTCAAAAAGCTGTCTCAAGGTAAAGATCTTGTCAAACAGTGAAATGATCAGGTCTAAAGCTGCACTGAGTATCCTGGCCTTCATCACAAAGTGCATTGTTAATTTGAGACATTAGCATGGAAGCAAAGACTTTCTCTGTGACCCACAATAGCATACTACCTTTATAGTTGCTATATTCAGCCTTATCACCCTTACTGAACACAAGCAAAATAACCCCTTTTTCCCTGTCATCAGGAATGATGTTAGTATGCCACATGGTCTGTAAGAGGCTAGGCAGCTATGGTACAACAATACTCTTACCTTATTCTAACAATTCAAGGGTGATATTATGAACCCCTAGCACCTTCCCAGATTTCATCTTATGGACTGTGATACGGATCTCTTCTCTGGATTAATGTTTTCAGTTCTCATGGTCGGTCAGCTGCTGCGTATCAAGAGGCAAGACAAGATCAGGAGCAAGGATATTTGAAGACAAAACTATCAATTGGCTCCATCAGCATATGTTTGGTTTTGGCAGCTTTCTTGGTATGAACATCTGACAAGAATGGAAGTCCAATGAATTCTGAAATGTGTATACCAAGGAACGCTGCTATATGGCCATCAGTGCCAAAAGTTTCGGTGGTTCGAGAAGATTGCCACTTCTGAACAAGAACTGAATACACAATCAGACTGCCTCCAGCACCTTGCTGGAGATCAATCCGGGCAGGCATTTCATTTGCAAAGAGCCTCCTCCCCCATTTGGGATTTCCCAGGATGATAATAAGAAAAAGTTGACTACTCCATAGCTTCTGCTAATAGGAACACCTCTGATTGCAAGACTGGAACAGAGACACTGCTTCCAGGAAGAGGGCAAAAGGCCTTCCTTTGGGGAAATTGCCTCTTTGAATAGATCTAGACAATCAAAGTCCAATGGCTTAGATTATCCTTAGCTTGAAAGGGATGACTAAAGATCTAGAGGGGAAGTTCTTTGTGTCATAGCTCAGTGATGCCTGCATCCCCACAGAAGAATCCAGTCTTTTACACACACTCCTCTTCCCATAGGCTGCCTGAACAGGGTGCCTCGGTCTCATCTTGACAGACTGAACAGATTAGCCTCTGTCACTTGATCTGCATCCTCCCACACCCTGAAGCGGATTTCCTGAATTAGACTCCACCCGCTCCCCTTGTTATCTAACTCCACACTGAAATTCTCTATCAGTCAGTATTTGGCTTTTCAAGTCCAAAGAAGCTCTTGTATCAATGAGCCTCAGACCTCGAAGTTCTCCAAACAATTCAGTCAGGCTTTGCAAACCACAGAATACCTGGGGTTTCTGATGCTAGGATCCTTGGTGGGTTTGGTATTCCTTCCCGCACCCCTCACCCCGCCATGTTGGGTTTGGGCTAGAATACGAGTTCTTTTTTAGAGTAAAAATTGGTCTTTCAATGGTTCAGAAATGTTTTTTCATAAAAGTCCAACCATCAGCACAGGTAGAATAGAGGTACACTTGCAGGTGCAGGGCTTATGGGGCCAGCAAAGACTGACAGGTCTCTTCCTACAGCTGAGTGGGGAGGGAAGCTGCTACTCTTCCCTTCAACCTGCCAGTGACTCTAGTGGCTACTGTTACAAAGAGATACACTCACCTTACAGGTAGCACCTTCTCTGGCCTTGTCCTTGCTAGGAAGAAAAGGGTTGTCCTTAACTCAAGTTAGCTAACTCAGGTGAAGACAAGGCAGTATGATGTTTGCATACAAGTTAGTCAGTCAAGGTAAAGACTACCTAGTCTTGAGGAGGGTGTAGGGGAAAGAGAGGGACAACTAGGGGATTAGGAGAGGCCATGATGGAGGAAGAAGGACAAAGATCAGAGGAGGAAGCTGGGGACAATGGGGAAGCAGTGGAACAAAAGCTGAGAGGAGACAAAGGGACAATAACATGACTGACAAGTGGACAAAAGCAGGACAACAGAAAGAAAGAAGATGTAGGGAGGGGATTAGAGAAGAGTAATGTTGTGGAAATTGTGTTATGGGTGTTGGGGGAAAGACATGGGGAAGAGAATGAAAACAAAGGGAGAGAAAGAGCCCTGGTGAAAAGGAGACAAAGCAGAGGAGCACACACAGAGAGAGAGAGGAGGGACACACAGGGAGAAAAGTCCCAAATGGGGATCCTACTAGAAAGATGCCTCTGTCCTGTCAGTCAGAGATGAAATGCTTCCTTTAACCAAACCAATACGGGCATCAGGAAGTGGCAGCTGCGTCACCGAGCCAAAGCAAGAAACACCAAAAAAAAAAAAAAGCCGTAAAACGTTCTTTTTAAAAACTGAAAGGCAGAAGAATGCATGAAATGGAGCCCTGCTATGCTCATGCTGAGGCACTTTCTAAGGAGCAGGATGCAACCATGGGGAGGATTTTTACAAATCTAAATAGATGTGCTGAAAATGCATCATGCAGTTTAATAACCCATCATGAAAAACGGTGAACAGTATGGTGCATTTTCAGAACATCCTTTTAGCTTTGTAGGAGCATTCTCTGAAGCTGCAGACTAGTCTGTCCTGCTCCTTTGAACTGTTACAGAATCACAGAAGAGAGAACTCTGGAAAGCAGCATCTCATCAGAGGATGTTAGGCTGCGTGCCTGCCTAGTTGGTGTTGTTTTATTTTCTACTTGAATGAAAGCTTTGGAGAGGAGACTACCCCACATTCACATACATCACATCATGCCCTGGCAATGGGAAACCCTTCCCTTGAATTCATCCCCTTGGAGCATCTTGGACTCCTGTTCTTGCTTGGAGTGTCACAAAAACAGTGTTCACCTCTGCAAACATTGTAAATTGGATTTATATTTGGTGCTTTTGCCAGAAGCTGGGAATGGGTGACAGGGGATGGATCACGTGATGATTACCTGTTCTCTTCATTCCCTCTGGGGGCCCTGTGGGAAAACAGGATACTGGGCTAGATGGACCTTTGGTCTGATCCAGTATGGCTGTTCTTATGTTCTTATGTATAAACACCTCTTCTCAAATGTTGGCTTCAGGTTTTATTGTTTCTTAACCTAATACCATAAACCTTAATACCTTAGCTTTAAATACAATAATCACACTCACCTCCGAGAAGGAAGGTCACTAAATAGTGCTATAGCTTCAATAGCTCTTCTTAAAAGGCAATATCTACAGTCTCTTGGCAAGACAGCTCATAGTTTTCCCTCTATTTTATTGTGCCCAAACATCTCAGTACTTTACACAAATATCTTGGCAAACATGTTTGAGGTCAATAATCTGTGCCAATCTCCAAGCCCCAATGTTTGAAAAATACAGCAAGTGTCCCATTGTATGAAGGGTCCAATATATCTTCCGGTGTCCTCCAGAGAGTGTCTGCCATTTGTAGTTAAATGGCCAGCACCCATCAATTCAGTACCCTGCCCTTCTTCCTTCTCCATATGCCAAAGAATCTTATAAAGGCCATGGCTTGGCAGAGTAAGCAAGTTTATGTACGCTGAGGGAGCCAAGAGAGAAGCTATGGCTGCACACATTCCCCTGTCTCAGTTCATCCAAGAATGTATTTATATATGATGTATGACATTGACAATCAAATAGTGGCCCTGAAGCTCACATTGACAGCCAATTTGCTGCTGGGTCATAAATAGCAGTAGGGCCAGGAAAGGACACCTGGGTTATCTGGACCTCATTTTGCATCATTTTAAAAACTTCAATTGCCGAGCCAAGCTGCCTTTAACTCATTCTGGGTTACACACAGTATGTGCTATAAAATCCGGTGCCTTAGCAAACTGTTTCAACAACAGAGACATTCTTCTGGGACCAGGTGTTTTGAACTTGCAGATCTTTTTTGATGTTTAACTGATCACTTGGTTTGCCCTCAGGGCCTCTGCAGAGCTACCCTGTTTCTGCACCAGATAGCCAGATCTACAGTACATGGACTGGCTGCCAGTACCTGCCCTGTGAACTGGAGAACAGAAAGTTACTTACTCATTGCCGTCCCTGGCCTTGATTCACAGTGGGCTCCGCAAGGGCATGAATGGCTGAGCAGAAATTGTTCTCATAGCATTCTCTGGGCCATATAGGTAATGTTCTTTTCATATGTTTGATATGGATTTCTCCAGCCAGCCTCCCTGTCTCCAGTGCTCGCTCCAGACAGGACCAGGCTGTGCCGGTTGGCAATGCTTCTGTGGGAAAGACGATTCAGAAGACTTCAAGGAGTTTTTGGTAAAGCCAGTTGGCTCTTCCAGGTGTATTTCAGATACGATATTCTTTGTAGTTGTTGAGATGCCACCTTTGCCTGATCCATAACCTTGCATGACAAGGTGCAGGGGAACTACTTGGTCTTTGAGTGAATGACAGTTTTGCCTCAGATCAATTCCCCCAAACTTTGCACAGATGCTTAGGAAAGGGGCTAATAGGAAAGGTGTTTGGGGAGACAGGAGCACGCGTTGGGGAAGGAAGGCTCACCACTCATGGCTGTAAAGAACCAGGCTGGAGGGTTTATCTGACTATGATAAATTATTTTACTTTCTTGATATAATCACTGACCCTTGAGGAGGAGACCTTGCTGAGTACACCTCTTGCATTTTATTGAGTCACGCTACCCAACTCCCACCTTTTTTCTGAACTCTGCTGTGGTGACTAGTGGATTCTCGGGAGGATTTCGCCAATCTGTTAATTCACTTTTTTAGGATTACGGCATCCTCCAGTCCCCACAGGGATTTAAATTTGGTTTTACAGATTCTAATGATCAATTCGTACACAACACCGCCAAAACAGATCCATATACATTGAGTCAATGACCTCACTTCCTTTATAACCATTAACATGAAAGGCTGTTGAGATGGTCACGAGGACAGGGCGTAACAATTAATGCTCAAGCCAGTGGATATTGACCTAACAGAGATGTAACCTTTGTACTATTGTCCCTTCATGTAACAGGCCACCCAGTAATGATCCTCCCACTCTACCATGCCAATGCGTCACACTCTTACTGTACAGAGGAGATGGGATGTTCAAGCCACTGAGCTATTTTAACTTGATTTTTTCCTGATAAAATAGTTTTGCATTTTCCCCTACATTTTTTCCTTAAAAATCAGCCAAATTTTGAGGTCCTTACTCAGTATCTACTAAATCCAGGCTAAGGAAAACTCCCACTCAATTCAATGGCAGTTTGCCCAAGTAAAAAGTGAGCAACGACCTTAGACTTTGAGTTCATGGTTTCTATTTCCCTATATGTATCTCAAACCCTTTATCTTCTCTGGGATTCATGTTCCATTCACTGGTCATTTTAGGAACTTACATATTCTACCACCACTGAAGCACATGTACACTAGTCTATGAGACCAAACAAGAAGTTAAGAATTCAAATATTGTCATCTCTTCATGGTTTCTGATGATCATAGTTGACTTATCTCCTTGTGATTAATGCCTCCGTGATAGATATATACTGGTTAGTTACTTGGATGTTGTAACACGGCTTCATTACCCACTGCAAGATGAACATGTGAACCTCAGTTGATGCAGCTTTTGATAGCAGGATTTTTTTTTTCATGGTGTTCTGGGAGTGTCCTTATCTTCACATGGCTTGGTAGTGGTTCATCTGTTCGTGAGTTGGTGAAGGGGGAGGGTATGAAAAAAACCATTACTGTTGTTTGCTGTTGTCCCTAAGCTTCGCTTAACCAGTCATAACAGTCTTTCCACTTACCCTTTTACACTCTTCCTTGGGAGGTTTGGGATTATATCACTGTGTGACTGACAGCACTCATCAGGTTGTTGCTATTAGTGACAGGAGTCAAATCCCCATAAGTAATGATGACTTACTTCTTCCTGGATTGGTGAAAAGGAGGCCTGTGAAAAGCACCACTACTGATAAGTAACTGCTCCTTTCAACTTTAATGACAGGTTTCATCCATCCTTAAGTTCTCCAGAAATTCTCTCCTGGGACTTTGCCATATCTGTAAATGGGAGTGACATGCAGCAGGGAGATGCAGGCCTCACTGAGGCTAGGTTCCACCACATGTAAATTAACGAGAGGCAGCAGGGTAAGTAAATTAGACCCTGTATTTATTACGTCATTGAGACCTCAGACGGATGTTCCTGGCCCTTGTATGCAGGAAACCATATCTTTGATCATTGCTGGATTTGTGCTTCACCCATCTGTTGTGAATATTTGCCAAGTAATCCCATTCCTGTCATGGAATGATTTTCCTTCCGTTTAAAAGAAAAATAAAAAATACAACAAAAATCCACCCAAGGGGTGTGAGTGGGGAGGGAGCTGAACCTCTGAGTGCAGTGATGGTTCCATTATACTGGAATTCAATCTCTCCTCCTCCCTCATTTGAATATAGCATGTTTCTCCTACAGTGTCATAATTACCAAGATTACCAAATGAATCTTTTTGCTTCTGTACACACTGGGCAGTCAGTGCAGGCAAGCCGCTCTAATAGTTGTCATTAAGTTTTCAGGGAGGTGGGAGAAGATAGATTGAATGCATGCACTTCAGTGCTGCACATAGCCCATTGATGGCTGCTGAGTAATGATTTTTTTCTAATTGGTGGAGAGCAGCAGTCCTAATGGATGGAGCCTCTCTGTGCATTTACACTGTCTCCTCAATCAATAACCCTAGCTGTGCCTGGCACAGAGGAATTCCTGAAAGCCCCTTTGTAATAATGGATTGCTGTAGGTTACATAAACCGCTGCCTCCCGCTGAGTCAGCCCTCTATCAGGCACTGAGCACTCCAACAGTGTGATGGCTTTTTAGAAGGACCGTGTGGGGAATGCCCTGCAGAGAAAGCAGCCTATCCTCTGGTCTGATGCCCCCATCCTGTGGCTAATAACACCCTGCAGGCTTCGGGGTTCTGGAATAGTGTGTTGCTTTTAGAGGTGGTGTGGGCGCTGGGAGAGTGTGAACTGCTCAAAGTCCTTTTAGCTGGGGTGGGGAGTTAAAGAAAAATTCCTGGGTGAAATCCTGCAGCCCTTACTCAGACTGAAATCAGTGGGAGGTTAGCCTGAGCACAGATTGGTTAAAGGGGAGCAACGAACTCTGCATTTGGCCCTGTGTTTTCATATTACAGAAAATGAGCGCTGGTCCTGGTTCAAGATGGAAATAGAGATTGAAAGGAAAGATCCTTAATCTGAAATACTTGAATGAGATCTCCACTGATACCACCCTGTTAAACACAGGTAAGTGTTCTTCTATTCATCACCTACACCTTCCCACTGGCAGTTTCCTATTTTACATTTTTCTGTATATAACTAATGGTAAGTAGGAAGATAGCTCTTGGAACTCAGAATTACTTCTGCAGTGTTGGGGGAGGTATACACCACACAGGCCAGGCCAAGACAACAATATATTTGAAGTACCTACATTTTTTAAAAGTGAAACTTCAGTTGGGTGTGTGAGAGGGGATGGGCAGAGTTCTTTACCCCCCTCAGCACCTCCCCAAGATTCTTTCACTACCAAAAGCAGGGGAAGTATCAGTGACTTGATGTGACTAATGGTGGCCCAGGTATTTCTTATCTGTTATGCAGAGGGGTTTGAAGCAGGCTATCAGGATGTACGGTATTAAAAGTATCAGGTCAGGGAAGGAGATTGCCATAGAAAAGTCAGAGCCTTAAAGGACTGTTGCTGAGCCCTTGTAGAGCAAAGCCAGACCTGGTTACATCCTGCTGGAGTCTCAGAATTGCTGGATTTCAGATTGCCACGTGTGATGCCAACTCTTGTTTATTGCCTAGGTTTTACCTAGTTAATTATAGAGAATATACATAACTCAGGTCACCTGTTGGCTAGTCTTCAGAATGGAATCTTCAGGTGGGAGGGGCGGGGCTTAGAATCATCCCACTGAAGGAGCTGCAGCATCAGCTGATAAAGTTTTAAGTTGAGATTGGCAGTGCAGCTCCTTGTGTTTGAGGTTAGCATCCTGGCTCCTCAGTGTCCTTGTGGGTTTTGTGAGGTGCTCTCCACTGCTGTATATTGTTCCTTGGCCCTAGGGTGAGCAGATAGCAAGTGTGAAAAATCGGGATGGGGGTGGGAGGGTAATAGATCTCTATATAAGAAAAAGCCCTGAATATCGGGACTGTCCCTATAAAATCGGGACATCTGGTCACCCTACTTGGCCCTGAGTTTCTTCCTGGGTTTTTAGTCATTCCAGGTGCTTGCCATGGTGTCAAGTTGAACTCAGAAAAACTAAACGACACAGAAAGAGGTTAGTGCACAGGCAAGGCCAGATGAACCCAGCACTGAACCTTAGGCAAATACATATTTCTCCTTGCCCAGTGCAGAGGGAAGGCCCCAGGCAGGAAGTAGGATCCAGGGTTTGAAGAGCAACCTCACCTGTTAGCGGCAGAGTGCTGCTGCAACTGGCTAGTACCCCCTGAGTGGAGTGAGGAGGAAGGGAAAGATGTTGTCCTATGAGGCTTTTGGGGAGGCATGGATCTGTCCCCTTGGCACATGCCTAGTCTGCTTGTGCCTTAATCAAGCCCTGTGCACAGGCAGGGAGGGGCTGAACTTGAAAATTCAAATTGCGTCTGAGACCTAGGTGCTGGCATGCAGTGTGCTCTGTGCTGCGTGGCTGGCAGAGCTGGCCTCACTGATCCCAGGAAGATCATCCCAGTGTAGAGGAATGGCGAAGAGCTGGCATTGCTGTTCCTATTCCTCTCCCTCCCCTGTGCTACTAACCCACAGGACATGGCCTGGGGAAGAGGGCCTGACTGGGATGCTCCTGTGTCACACTGAGCCCCAGCTGCCATATCACCCCTTGGCAGCCAGGGTGACATACAGAAGCCCCCAGGATCAGGGAAAGCAAACAGGCATTTTTGTACCGTCCCCTCCAAAGCCGCGCTGCTCACTCCTAGGCTTTGACCGAGTCTGGCAGGCGGGAGGGCTGAAGAAGAGGAAATACTTTGTCTCAACCTCAGACAGAGTGACGGATCACCCAGCAGGCGTGTCAGAGGGGGTGAAAGTCTGATTTGTCCTGATGGTCTCTCTTGTCTGATTCCCTGAATGCTGTGAGGGATTTTTTTAGCTACTTCACTGAGAGAATCTGTCATATTTGAGCTAGTTTCTCTCACTAAGTAAGAAACATGGGGGCTGGGTGGGGGGCAAGAATCCTGTATTCTGGTGGTTTGACCGAGTCTATCCCCATAATGTCTAAAGGGCCCAGGCAAGGCAGGAGGGCTTATGCTGACTTTTTGCTTTCCCTGGCCTATCATAATGTGAAATCTGGTGGTGAGGTAACCACCCTTTGGATTTAACTCTCCTATCAAACCTTCCCTGATTTTGCAATGTCACAGGCTGAGCTGGCCTTTTAAGGGGGTTCCAGTTCAGCCTCACCTGTGGTAGGCTTAGTTAGCCCCTCCTCCCATCCCCAGGTGGGGAGAATAAGAGTGTAAGGGTCATGTGACAAGAGTAGATGACTAGGAATCAGAGTTGCTGGGAAATAAAAGGGCAGGAAGGCTGGGATCTGTCCTGCAGAACTGCTCTAAAGAGTATGGATGTGGTGCTATAAGAGAATAGTGAGGAAAGGGTGGTGAAGAGGTAGCCAGGAAAAAGGCCAGGGAAGGAAAGGTGGATTCGTTTGAGGGATGGGATAGCAAGCACAATTGTTCAGGGTTCTGGGGCTGGGAACTGATGGTAGGGGATGGGCATGGGTGCTGCCATCCCAGTGCTGCCATCTTGGGAGGAGGTACAGCTAGGCCGGTCAGCAAGGGGAAGAGGAACTGGTTGGAGCCTAAGAGAGCTGGAAGCTAACCCCAAGAGATGGGCCAAAGACCCTCATGGAGGAGCATGCGTCTGAGGAGAAAGGGCTGTGCCTAGCAAGTGTCTAGGGTGGGAAAGTTGGGTTTGTTTGTTTCCTTTTGGGCTTTGAGTTAAGCTATGGAAGGGGTGGCCATTTGTCACTTAACCAAAGGGGTAAGTCACCTCACTGACTTAATTCTTCTGGGGGGTGACTGGAGAGGGGAAACTAAGGTACCAGGTGGCCCTGAAGCCAGAGTGGGCAAGCTGCTGCTACAATGGGTATACTTGGTAGGATTTGATTTACATTTACTCCTTTAGTAAAAAGAAAGGGATAGGCTATATTCTCTGCCTAATTGTCAAACAGCAGCAGCAGAACACCCATGCTGTCCTTCTGCATAAATAGCAGCAACACTAGGAAGGGCAGCTTTTGGCCCAACAGTAACTGAAGGCCCAATGCTGCTGGGGGGAGCACAATCAGCAGTTCCTGGGGCTGTGCGGAGGAAGTAAACCTGAATCAAGGTGACAGGTCACTGGGTGCAAAAAGAATGGAGTATTCAGAAAAGTGGGACTGGATCAATCAGGGATTCCTCTCGTCGTTAGAGAGATTCCCTGGTGATCTCTTTCCGGGGAGGGGGGTACATTAACAAACAAGACTCCCAAAAGGGGAATGTTATTGAGAACTTCCACAGTCTGATGTCTCCTTCACTGGGCAAGAAGGGGAAACTGAGGCAGTGGATGAGCCCAGAGGTATAAATGAGATCAGAACTGGATCGTCTAAGTGGAACTTAGTTAAGAAGTCTATTGGTAGGTGCCAGGGAATAGACTCTGTCTTTCCCAGAGCTGTATTGGTGCACAAGTGCTAACAGCAGTAAAAAGCAGCAAACTAGCTGTAAGTCAATAAAGCAAGCAAGATTTGGCATAGAACAGCTCTGTCTGTGGAGTAAGAAAGGGACTTTCAGAGCAGACTACACTTTACATGTTACAGAACTAGCCTGCCTGACAAAGTATTGCCTGGTCTATGTCCTGTTTCAGCAACTAACATCCTTATAATTGGAGCTGCTGACCATCATAATCGCTTCTTGGCCTTTAGGCTGAGATCAAGCGTAATCTCAGGAGGACAAGGGATGGGTTCAAAGTAGTTGCTAGCATGCTTAAAAGGGCCACACACCAATTTAACTTCTGTTGCTACCCCTTTACAGTCACCTTTGTTTAATAAGGTGATAATGGGTGGCTTAGATAAATCAGATAAAAGCCATTTCCACAGACAAAGTTCTGTATAATTAGTGCCATTACTTAAGAGTCACAGAAAGTCTGTAAATGTCTTCCAGATCCTGAGGTGCATGGAGCTGTGTTGACTTAGGGGGAGATATTTGATTTGGGTCTCTGTGTACTGCACCTTTACTTGTCTCCTTGAGCCAGCATAGTAAACCTCTGCAAGATGGCTGTTATAGCACACGTTGCTCTCTCTTGAGCACAGGGACTTTTATTGGGTCATTCTTTGCTTGTAGTTTTCCTTACGATAAATTATCCAGACTGAAAGGGCACAATCTTGTCACTCCCTTTGTGACTTCCTCTCCTGTCCCAACAGCTCCTTGACCAGCCTGACTCCAGTACTGGCCTCTGCAGCTTCTTTTCCTGACTGACTCTCTCCTTAGGGAAACAACGTCTGCCTTGAATGAATACCAAGTAAGAGTCAAATCAAGCTTTTCTCGACTGTCTATTGGAACCAGCCCGTGTTATGTTTTCATTAAAAAAACGTACAGACAAGTGAAGATACCATTGCACTAAAGAAGAAAATGGTACTGTCTGAATGTAGAGGTATGGAAAGGAATAATGAACTGGATTTTGAAGTAACTAGGATGAGTTGCTGGCCTGGTAGAGGTGATGCTCAGCAGCCACTGGATGATCCAGAATCTCACAAGTAGGTGGTCAAGATTTTGTTTCTTTTTTGTTCCCTGTCTAGGTTTTTGCTTTTTCACCCACCCACCCACAATAACTGCCTGTCTTCTTCAGCAGGACCCATCCATAGTCAAGAACAGACTCAGATCTTGGGACTCTGACAATGAGCTCGAACCCCAAACCTTCATGACAGCCTCTTATCCACCCTTGCCTCAAGCCCCAGTCAGAGATGGACCTGTCTGAAGCACTCATCCAGCATGCTATCTGAATTGCCTTCAAACCTTACACCACGTGTGATCGGAGGCAACCACTCACACAGTGGCACAACCAGAACTTTCCTAAGGATGAGGCCCAGGGAGAAGACACCTCTCTAGTAGGGCACCTGTTCTGGGGTGGAGAAGATGTTGGGGCTCAGAGTACCACTTGGACATAGCTTACAGAGGGCAGAGCCAACTGCTGGCAGGGAAGGAAGCGCTGGGATGTGCCAAGCCTGGGCTGCCAGTGTCCTGGTCAGATGCAACCTGGAGAGTGTGAGGGGAAGTACTGTGCAGCCCCAGAGCTCCAGCACCTCATGGAAAGCCCCAGACTCCCCTCCCCACTGCTGCCCCACTGTGAGCAGGGGCCGCAGGGAAGTACCGAGGGCCTTCCCTCCTAGCCCACCTTGCTGGGAGTCCAGCAGGGACTCCCCCACTAATGGGCTGGGGTGCCTGCATCCCTACTTGTCTCCTGTGTGGGAGGCAGGTCCCCAGGTGCAGGGCCACTCCATGTTGCTCTCTGGGGAATGGCCAGGAGGCAACGCAGAGGCTGCTGGGTCTCTGCTTAAATGGCCTTTTCCCCCTGCACATGGTGCATCTGCACTCCTAGTCCTCTATAGCAATGAGTTCAGCCTCTGTTTCCCCAAAGCACACTCTAGAGGACACCGCTGTATCAGAACAAACCCTTCCCAAGCACTGCAAGCGATTCCTCCCACAAAATGCCCGACCTTTGCCTGCTTCAGAGCAAACGGCTGAGCTCCACACTCTGCTAGACCTTTGAGCTGGCCACCTCTTAAGAGGGCTTGAAGGTTAAATGTTCCAGGCCACACTGAGATGCCCTTTCTTGTATGGAGTGGCATCTTGCTCTGAGAGTAGCCTCCCTGAATCCAATGGGACTAATTACAGAGTAGCGTACTACTCGGTGTGAGTACAGTCATCAGGATTTCCCAAGAGAAACTTTTTATTTGGGTGGGAGCGGGAGGTCTGCCTTCTCCCCACAGTAGCTTAATTTTAACAAGGGAAAATATGTTCTCCCCAGTGCTGCTTTGCCTCCATCGCTCCCTTTTGGATTTTTAATTTGATTTGGAACATAAACAGTGACTGAGCAAGATCTGATGACGTATCTCAGGGCAGAAGACCAAGGTTGCGTTTAATAAACTCTCGCTTTTGCCAAGAGCAGCAACACTAAATCCTGCCCGGCAGACGGTGTAGCTAGCCAGAGCTGGTGTGTTGGCGTGGTGACAACAGATTCTCTCCCAGCTAGCAGGGAGCCAGGTTCAAGGGTTTAAATAATCAGGTTTCAAACTCTGGCACGGAAGGTCTCAAACAGGACTGGCTCAGCGGCTTCCCAGGGGACTGCACACCACTCTGGGTGGCAGGGACTGATGTCAATCTGTGAAGTGGTATTGCATTAGCTCCAGAGTGAGAGAGATGTTCACTGAAACTGGCAGCTGCTTTTTGTTCCACAATAGCAGCTGCCAGCAAGAGACAGACAGGACAAGGGGAGACCACATAATAGCAACGCGCTAGATGCAAAGCGTATTACACGCCAGATTTAAAGTAAAAGAGTGTGCGTTAGGGGTAAATATTCGACAACGCACAGTGACTTAGCCCCATGGCTCTTGTTACTGTTACTGGGGGGAGAGGAGGAGGTAGTGTTACATCACCCTTTGTTATGCTGAATGTTCTGCAAATGCACTAAATAAATAAAATGGAGATTTTGTACAAATTTCAATTACAGAGGTGAGGGGGAGATGATATTTGACACAGACATCCTCACCCACCTGTCCAGGCTGAAAGGAGGGGACTCTTCCCACATCCCTCCCAAAGGAGGGACTGTGAGGTGAATATGTTAGGCTCCTTGTGTTTGCCCTTTTCTTTTCAGGCCATTATTTTGCTTTCTTATTTATGTATGTATGTATGTATGTACGTGTGGGTTTATTTAAATGGATTTAGTGCAGGGAAACAGCTGTGGAGACTGAATTTCCCCTCTTCATAGGATAGGCAAGCTCTTGGCCTCCTTCTTTCCCCAACTTACCAGTGGTCATCAATCGTAACCTGAAGGGACCAGCTCTCAGTTGGCACAGGTAGCTAATTATGAGGTACTTGTATCGCAGTAGCACCGAGAGACTCCAGAGACAAGGGGCCCACTGTGCTAGGTAGTGCGCACACAGTAAAAATGATAGACAGTCCGTGACTTTTAGCTTCCATATCTGTTTAATCTTTAGCCTCTTCGCTGAGACTTCAGAGTCAGTTTGGATGATGGTGGTAGGGTAGGGTGACCAGATGTCCCAATTTTATAGGGACATTCCCGATTTTTGAGTCTTTTTCCTATATAGGCTCCTATTACCTCACCACCACCTGTCCCGATTTTTCACGTTTGCTGTGGTGGTCGCCTTCCCTTTCGCCTCTGTCTTCCCTCAGCACGTTCCTACAGCTTCTAAGAGGCACTCCAGGTGCACAGCTCACTTGAAGCATGATCCAGAGACTGAGTGTGCCAAACAAGCAATTCTTCCAGATCCCACCAGCACTACTCTCCAGAAGGGAACAGATCTTCCTTTTAGCTATAAAAAACAGGTTGGGAGAAGATACCTATTGACATACTAATGGGCAGCACATAATTATTTGTAGGCTTTAGGTGGCATTAGACACATTTATAAGGAGATCGGGGAATATTTCAAAGTATCCAAAACAAAAAGTATTTGTGAGAGAAAGGGGGACAAAAAGCAAAGCAGCTCTGAACGTGGCCATAGAGAGCAAACATATTTTTCCGCTGCTGCTTGTAGGAGCAGTGTCTCTCAAAGACGGATTGTGTTGTTTCATCTTTTTTCTGTTTATTTTAAGAAAAGACTTTTTAAATCTCCCTTTTTAGGTTTTAATCTTGGTGTGGAACATATGCTCTGACCCTGACAGAGGAAAAGAAGCAAGGTACTGCATCTACAAAAGTGTTTAGCAACAATGAATGATCAAACTCAACATTGCAGGGGCAGCAGCTGAGTTTCTCCTATTATCATGCAGTCACAGATTTGACAGATTGCATCACTGAGTGTGTTGATGTATCAGTATTTGATACACTATAAATATTCACAGTGCATATTGAATTAACCAGGTGATAAAATACAGGTTTGTTTTGCATGTTAACTCTGCATTAACGCTGCCCCTAAGTGGTTAAGTTGGTTTATTGCAAGTTAATTACCCTTCGTTTTTTATGCACTTAATTATTTATATATGCAAGTCCGTTGCGTTTTTCCATTTCAGCTCCATGACTAGGCCATGTTGTTATTTTTAGTTTAATTTCACCTCAGATTTTGTGCAGCATTCCCATAAGGACAATGTTTTGTCAAACAGCTGGGACTGAAAAACACTCATGAACTGAAACATAAATGTCTGTCACATGCATATTACCCAAGGCCAGGACAAACTGAGCTCCTGTTGTAGTACTCTACTCCTCCAGCTCATTTAATTAGCATTTGGATACATATCTTGTGCAACCAGCTATAGAAGTATTTTGGGTTAGGATGGACTGTTGTCTCTGTTTTGAGACTTATTTTGCTTCTGTGGTCATAGGCACTGACTCCATGGATGCTCCAGGGCTTGAGAACCCACGGGGAAAAAAATAGTGGGTACTCAGCACCCACCGGCAGCCCTGTGGATCAGCACCTTCCCCTCCCTCCCAGTGCCTCCTACCCGCCACAAATCAGCTGTTCAGGAGGCTGGGGAGGGGTGAGGGCTTGAAGGAAGGGGGAAGTTGGGTGGGGCCTGGGGCAGAACAGGGGTCAAGCATCCCCTGGGATCAGAGTAAATCAGCACCTATGTCTGCGGCTACCCTTGAATTTGCCACTTCCAAAGCATTACCTTTCCTTTCATTGTGCCATGATTCTGGTCTTTTCACTCCCTTCCATTCGGATTAGCATAATGAATGCACCATGACTAAGCTGCCTCTCTTATACAAGTGGCAGGCCGCTGGCGTCCTGAGCATAAGATCCCAGCTGGTGTGATCTGCAGTAAAGTTCTCCAGAGCTGGTTCAGCTACCCAGGCCTTCAGCTAAGGCTCACCACGGGGCCATGTACTGCCCTTAATCTGAGTGTGAAACTTCCATATACACCAGGTGTATGCAGATGAGGAGTGAGGGCAAGTGTATATGGCCCTGTGTTTTCAAAAGTCCTCCTGCAGACAGCTATGGCTCCATAAAACCTGGAACGTTTAGTTTACTAACCTCCTAGGCCTCAAGGTACAAGTTAAAATCATCTACTGTGAGATCTTTGTTTTAGCTGCTTCTGGCCATGTAGTTTGGGGTGCTTGTTCTGTTAGTCTTTAATCCCCACTTCCTGGTAGAATACATGGCCAGAGAACATTAAATAAGCACCTACCATGACCTTTTCAAGTCCAAACAGATGGCTTTTTCACTTTCTCATTTTATTAGTGTTGAGTCCTGCCGGTCAAGTCAGATTTTCATTTCTAAAGTGCTTTGGGTCTTTCTGGTGTTTAAATGTAATGTGTTGCTGACTCTACCTTTTCCTCCTCAGGGGGTAAAGTCAAAACAAACAAAAGTTAAACCATGAAGCACTGCAAGATCTTAATTTACTAGATTTTTTCACCTCCGGAGACCTGGGTTCAAATTCTGGATTGAGTCTCAAGATGCAAATCTGGTGACTATTCTACTAGTAAACACTTGACCCTTATGTAAGACTGCTACATAATGCAGCATAATTTAGTAATTTCTGCTCATGATAGCCCTAGGACTAGAATAGTAAAGGCAAAGTTTAGACTAGCAGGGACATTGCAGGTCAGGAAGACTAGGGTATATTTGCTGAACTACATGGGAGAAGCGTGTGCAGCACTTGCTTGTATTCTGTCACAATTAAGCCAAAGCAGTTACTAGTCTCTTGGTTTCATGAGCTCTAAAATTCATATAAGATATGGTTTAAAAAATAAAATAAGACAGCAGTGAATCTTCAGGGAGGTCTTCAGGGTTTGGCAAAGAGAAAAGTATATTTTCTTACTCCTCCTATAGATCTTACTATTAGTTCTAGCTTTTCTGAGGCTGTGAGATTTGTCTCTTGCTTAGGTTTCTCATCAATATGCACTCTAAAGACTGAGAAGGTGTCTTGCTGCCTTGAAGCGTAATGAATTAATATATTAACCCATTGCAATGAATCTGAATTCCAGCAGGACTCCAAGAGAGATGTTGGTTCCTCTTATACTGGAAGGAAGGGGGAAGAGGGGCAAATGAGCCTTTTCCCTGATGCCCTGCCTGCGCTTTTTAAGGTGGAGCCTAGTGCTCAGTCAGAGACAACTCGAAGTCTCAAAGAAGAGATGACTGTTTAAATGCTAGCCTTTCCCAGTAGAAGTTAGACAGTATTGCTAAGGAATCCAGACGTGGAACGTGAAGGGAGATGTGACCGATATGAAATTAACACAATGGTCTAAAAGGACATTTAGGGTTATACATGTATATGGGTGGGGTTTTCTCCTTTTTAAAAATCTGCTTCTGCATTTCTCTAGATCTACTGTTTCAACCAGAGTATGGCATTATATAGGAAAAATTAATGGACCACCTTAAGTATCCCTTTCCGTGCATTGTTAAAACTCCTATTAAAATACAAAACCCATAGTCACAGCAGCAGGCCAGAAATCTGCCTGATGGTCAAATAAATCACAATATTTCAGTGTGCCTGTTAACAAGCACCCATTAAAATCTGACAACTGGCTAGCATCAAAGGCAGCATAGATTTAAAAAGTTAGAAACAATGCAATTCTTTCAGTGGAGCAATACAGATTTATTTCCTTACATTTTAAAACCATGAATCTGCCATTAATACATTTCCTGACTGATGAATTCAGTTGTTTGTTCCTCTGTGGTGCATTTGATTTGGTTTTACCAGGCCTTATCCTGCGACAACTTGAGCCTGACTTTCAGAAACCCTGAGCACCCACAGCTCCCATTGGCTACCATTGGAGTTGAGTGCTCAGCACTTGAAAATCAGGCCCACGTGAAGTTCCCAAAAGAGTCAAAGATAGACAGCATCTCCCACGACTTGGCCCTTAACAACACTCAAACCAATATCTTCCTATCTGTGATCTTATCCATTCTCAGAATCTTCATTTTTGATTGAAATAGACATTAAAATGGTCAATTATCTGAATTAATTACCTTTATAAATATCCAGAGGAGTTTTTGTCTGTCTTATCTGTTTTATTACGTAAATGAAAGAAAGGAAAGAGAAAATGAGCAGATTTTGGTTTAGTAAGCAGTTTAAATCTGCTCTGGTACGTTGAATTCATTCAGTCAGTCAGTCATGTGCTTGGAAAAACCCAGCAGGAGTCCCTTCCACCATAAGAATTTCTAACTGTGAAATAAAGCCTGAGTAACCAGATTAACTATGAATTATGTTTCTGTCAGGTTTTAGGCATTAGTTCAAGTGCATTTTCTGTGCATTGCAGCTCGCCATAACCGGGTTTTGTTTTGGGTGTTTTTAATGGCAGAAAGAAACCTCCTATAGTTTCCCTTCCCCCTCGGCCTCCCCAATTCTTGCTTCTTACTCAATAAATAAACTATTATCATATGTGCTGTCAAGCAGTTTTGATTCAACTGTTAATGCAAGTGTTATCAATATTGCTTTTCAGCCTTACCTAACTCAAAAGTGGCTGAACAATTTTGCTCTAGTGTTGCAAAAATGATTCTTTTTTTGGGGGCTGAGACCAAAAAAATTATCCTGAAAATTGCTACTTCCATACGTTCAAAATTATTTAGCTTGCAAAAACTGATAGTTATGATGGAAATCTCTGTGTAAACTGAACAGTAGCCTTTGTGATATGAAAACTACCCTTGTGATTGTCTGTATGAATGACTGTGTAGTGACATTATTAGTAATATTTATAATTTATATAGTGGTAACATCCAAAGACACCAATCAGGATTGAGGCCCCATTGTGTTAGGTCCTGCACAAACATAAGTATGTGTTCAAATAGAAGTCCTGATTCTGAGACCTGTCTGTAAGCCTATGGGACTCACAGACCTTGGGAGACAGGCCGGTCCTCGCTTACAGTCAGCCCCCCAACCTGAAGCAAATACTCACCAGCAACCACACACCACACAACAAAAACATTAACCCAGGAACCTACCCTTGCAACAAAGCCTGATGCCAACTCTGTCCTCATATCTATTCAAGTGACACCATCATAGGACCTAATCACATCAGCCACGCCATCAGGGGCTCGTTCACCTGCACATTGACCAATGTGATAAATGTAATAGAATCCTAGAATAGCAGCATTGGAAGGGACCTCAGGAGGTCATCTAGTCCAACCCCCTGCTCAAAGCAGGACCAACACCAACTAAATCATCCAAGTGCCAGCAATGCCCCTTTGCCATGTATATTGGCCAAACCTGACAGTCTCTATGCAAAAGAATAAATGGACACAAATCTGACACCAGAAATCATAACATTCAAAAACCAGTAGGAGAACTCTTTTATACCTCTGGTCATGCAGTAACAAACAAAGTGGCAATTCAACAGAAAAAACTTCAAAAACAGATTCCAATGAGAAACAGCTGAACTGGAATTAATTTGCAAACTGGATACCATTAATTTAGGCTTGAATAAAGACTAGGAGTGGCTGGGTCATTACACAAATTGAATGTATTTCCCCATGTTAACTATCCCCCTACTGTTACTCTCACCTGTCTGAAATGGGCCATTCTGATTACCACTACAAAAGTTTTCTCCTGATGACAATAGCTCATCTTAATTAGCTTCTTAGAGTTGGAATGGCAACTTCCACCTTTTCGTGTTCTCTTGTACATCTTTCTACTGTATGTTCTGTTCTATGCATCTGATGAAGTGGGCGGTAGCCCATGAAAGCTTATGCCCAAATGCATTTGTTAGTCTGTAAGTGCCACAAGTATTCCTCATTCTTTTTACCAACAGAAAAAGTCCATGTTTGCAGATCCCTTTGCAGAGTCAGGGACATATAGTACAATATATATGGGAGCAAATACTATAATCAATTTTGCAACTCAACCTCTATTATACAGTTCCTCAAAGCCCCTAACTTTATGAAAACATTCCCTTGTGAACTGAAATTTTCTATTCTTAGTATCGGCTCAGTGGGAGGGGATCATGGATGGATATCAAAGGCAGGGCAGGCTAAGCCTCTCCTGACCCAGTCCGTGACCGCGCCCTCCCTCCTCCTGTACTCTGAAGCCAGTGGGCGGTCAGCTCCAGCCAGAAGGCTGGAGCTCGGGCCCACCGGCACCCAGGGACAGCCCAGGAGCAGGGGATGTCGGGCCAGCAGCTCAGGATGGGACTGGGGCTGAGGCCAGTGGATTGGACTGTGGAGGGTCGGGGAGGTTCGAGTGCAAGGGGCAGGGCCAGCAGGCTAGCTTCCCTGAGGGCGGGATTCAACCACCACCCATGGAGGGGATATAGGGACACAGTCTTAATTGCTGCTACTTTTTGGAACACTAGCTGTGAATGTAATGACTTTTTCTTTTAACCCACAACAAACTTTAAATTTAACTTGAGTTTTCCAGGCTTTCAAGCATCTTTATAGCTATTATTATAACACTCTACACAAAATGTAATAATATAACTGATATCTATATATAACTTTAACTGCAACTTAATTTTTTTTTTGGATGGGGAATATAATACTTGGTGATGATGGCATTAATCTTCACTCATAAGGAGAACCAAAGAGCATTCATTCTTGGCTACCCCAACAGTGAGTTATGCCCCATCTCTTATACAGATAAATGCTATAACACAATTCAGCCATCATTTCCTATGGAATGGGGCGGGGGAAGCTTGTGTTGCTAGAACCTTTGCTGTGCTTGTTCCACAGATAAAAGACTTCAGCTTCCATTTCTGTCAGACCTGACACTTTTCATGAACACTAACTTGACTCTAATTTTTTTTAGTGTAATGCCTTTACACTCCACATAGGAATGATCTATTATATGCTCTGTGTGTGGGTATCTAACATAATACTGAAGCTTGTAACACGTCACTTGCTGACCAACCCAATTAATTCCGTAGCTTTCATTTAACTAGAAGTTGGGGTGGTTTTTTTACTCCAGCCTGCTCACTACAGAACAGACCCCAATTTTGAAACCGGACATTTCCATCAGATGTCAACAAAAGGTCATCCATTTCTATTGGAATCCAGCCATTCAAGAGTTGTGAAATGTACAGTAGGAATACAAATGTCCAAAAAATATATTGATTCCTTCTGTAGCCAGTCATGTTGAGTATGAAGCTTCCTGTTTGGAGAAATTAAGGTTGTCTGAGTTCAGCTCCATTTTTCACATTTTAAGCCAAAAAAATCTGTGAATATATTTAGCTGGTAGGCAATCACAGAACTTACATTGGTTTCAATGTTACATGCTACTCAACAGGAGATGACATATTTACTCATGGGCTGTTGTACTTTATGCTATAGCATTCTCGCTCACAGGCTGACATAAGTATGTGCAAACTTTATTACAAGGAAAGTAACCTCATCCCACAGACTGCTGCCAATATGTGGCATTTCTTCCACTGTTAGACAAATACAAGTACTAATGTGATACTAATATAACCTGTCTACTGGTTTGACAATGCTCGACAGTCTAGTGAAATTACCTCATTCCAATTTTACCATGTAAAAAATTGAAAATAGTGTTATTAGGAGACTAAAAATCTGCTTGTTGATCACAGATCCCTCATTCATAAACATACTGACCCCAGACCAGTCTCCTCAGTTAAAACAATATGGCAATATTTAAGTTGGAATTCAAAAGGCTCAAGACCTTTCTCTCTAGAGGTGGCAGGAATCCAGCTCTTGTATTTCGTTATGCCTTTGTCTGCTAGATAAAAGACAAAGCATCCTCTACTTTCAGAAATAGAGGTGTATGCTTTTTGTCTGGGGGGTGTCAGCAGCAACAGGGGCCTCGTTCAATATTTAGGGATTCCTCTTACCGTTACACAACAGAGCTGCTCAAGCCTCCACATAGAAATCTGGGAAACCTAAACAGCAGCCCGGACACCACTAAGAGGCAATACTACCCAGCTCAGAAGCACCAAGTCTGTGTAGAACAAAAGAGAACTTTTATTACAAGGGAGCGTGAACTCAGCATTAATTAGGAAAAACACTGCAATAATGATTCAAAAGCATGCAACTCCCATGTGAAAACACCAGCCTCACAGTCCCTTGGGCGGTAGTCCTTTGCCTCAGTTTCTCACGTTGTGGCGTGAAAATCCGCTGGATGAATGTCTCTTCAACATTCCACATCCCCTTCCCTCCACTGCACCCCACTCAGTGGGTTTTCTGAAGTAAGTAAAGTCCCAGAATTCAGGGGTGTGTTCACAGGGTTCATCCCCCTCCCCCGCAAAAAGAAGGGTCGAGCAATGTCTCACGACTGTCACAGTTGTCTCTGCCACTCTTCGTTGCTACCCCTGCCACTGTCCCCTCTGCTTTTGCTGGCGCCCACCCCATCTCTGCTGCTGCTGTTTGATGCCTCTGCCTCGCCCTAGAATTCTGCATTTGGAGGTTCTGCTAGTTAATCTGGTTCTTTGTGATTTCGCTGGGTAGTGGGGAGCATTGTTGCTACAGCAGCCTCTGGGTGTCCTTTCACTGCAATGTTGTCTCCACCCCCGAGTCTACAGTTCAGCCCCCTCGGCCTGCTCATCAGTGATTTCAGATCAAGCAATCACTGAGCAGCAACAAGACTCAGCAGGACCAGTGCAAGGATATTTTGCACCCTAGGCGAAACCTCCACCTTGCGCCTCCTCCCTCTCCCCCCGGACCATCGCTTATTATAAACTTTCAAAAGACGTTCAAAAATACACCCTTTTTAGTCACATATACTTCCTTCCTTCATATCAAAATCTACTACATTTTATTCTACCTTATATAGATAGAATATAATAATATCCAATTATTATTATTAATAACCTTTATAAAATTAGAATGGCGGATACTCCATCATACAACAATAACTGACAATATCAATATGACAAATTTCAACAACCTACACACGCATATTAGCATACAAACATATACACTCAAATACTTAACATGCACACACAACTGACACAAAGTATTAGCGAAATGATGCAGCAGCACTTGCCAGAGTCAGATCTGAAACAACTCAAGAAAAATAGTTAGCCTCAGTCGACAATCTCTGAAAACTAGTGAACTTAGCATTATAAACAGCCTGTGAGAACGGGTAATGGCTGCGTGCGATGAGAAAAATGACGTCATTGCCACTTTGTACCACAGTGAAGCAGTACGCTTGTGCCCACAACGCAGAGCTGGCGTAGGCTATAGCTGTAATGTACGAGAGAACGACAAGTTAAAATGCACATTCAACGACGTTTCTCTTTTCTTTATTAATTCATTTTCCAGCAATAGTGTAAAAAAAATTTGGGGCACCACTTTTTGGCACCCCCAAATCTTGGCACCCTACGCATGTGCCTAATTCACCTAGTGGTTACACCAGCCCTGCCTGGCCAGCTCTGTCTTTCAATAGTGGAAGGGAAGATCAAATAGTATCTCATCTCATATCCTTTTAACAGAGCTCATGCCGCCTCTGACTTTCACTTGGATGAGGCATCACTACGCCATGGTGAGCAAGTGCAGTTAGGGCATGTTAAGTACAGTTCTGCTGCCCTTTAGTCACACAATCAAGATAGGTTTCAGAGTGCTAGCCGTGTTAGTCTGTATCCACAAAAACAACAAGAAGTCCTTGCGGCACCTTAGAGACTAACCAATTTGTTTGGGCATAAGCTTTTGTGGGCTAAAACACACTTCATCAGATGTACAGAGTGGAACATATAGTAGGAAAACATATATATATATGTACATACACACAGAGAGAGAACATGAAAAGATGGGGGTTGCCATACCAACTCTAAGAGGCTAGTCAATTAAGGTGAGCTATTTTGAGCAGGAGAAAAAAACTTTTGTAGTGATAGTCAGAATGGGCCGTTTCAAACAGTAAGCGCATGGCAGGAGGGGAAGGGGCAGGGGTCTTGGGGAAAGGGGTGGAGTGGGGACAGGGCTTGGGGTAGAGCAGGGGTTGAGCAGTCAGCACCTCCTAGCACTTTAACTTTCCAATATCTGTACCTCCAACCCTGGAGTCAGCGCCTATGCAAGGAGCCACATATTAACCTCTAAAGAGCCACATGTGGCTCCAGAGCTACAGGTTGGTCACCCCTGACCTAGCTAAAGTAGGTGTGTCTATGGAAATACAGTCTGCTCCTGAAGTTTCTTCCCCCACTTCATCTCAGGTAGTAGGGGAGAACTCAAGACACTGGTTTGCATTTTATAGACACTAATCCAGTCATATCATAAATTTCTCTTTGTTAAGATAAATAGATTATGCCGCTTTAGTCTCTCGATGTAGGGCAGATTTTCAGAATACAAATCATTCTTTAGCTCCTTTCTGACCTCATTCCAATTTGTCAACCTCTTTTAAAGTGTGGACCTGGGGCCATACTCTGCTCTCATTTACACCTGTATAACTGTCCTGAAGTCAGTGGAGTTGCATTCCTTTTGAAAGATGGAAACCAGTCCAGGATCTAGGATTCTAGTAATAGACTTACTAATGTCATATACAGTGGTAATGACACCTTCGTACTTCTACTCAGTACTCCCCTGCTTATACATCCAAGGGTCATGCTTGCTCTGTTAGGCGACAGCTACACTGAGAGCTAGGGTGTGAGTCCCAGCTCACATCGACATACTCCTGCTAGCTCTCACTGAGTGAGTATGCTAAAAATAGTAGTGTGGCCACAGGCAGCAGCAAGTGCAAACTTGCCCAAAGCTTGTGGGTACACACTTGGGATGGCTAGCCTGTAATGCCAGTGCCCATGCCACTGTATCTACGCTACTATTTTTAGCAGGCTAGATGAAAGCTAGTGCACACATGTCTACATAAGCTGGGTATCACACCCCCAGTTCCAAGTGTAGCTAAGCCACCAGATATGTCTTTACACTTGGAGCAGGAGGAGTAAATCCCAGTTCAAGGACACACACCCATGCTACCTCTGAAAGAGCTAGCACGCAAAACGTGGAGCGTTACTGCTGCAGTAGGAGGGGCTAGCCACTCTCTGTCACATGTTGTTCAAGTGAGACCCATTTACCAAAAGATCTGGATTGTTCTACAGAACAAATCTGTCCTTATCATTATTTAGCACTGCACCAGTTTTTTCTGTCATCTGCAAACTTTACCAGGAATGGCTTTTCTCTGTTACACAGGTGTAAGTTCACAGTAATGCCATTGACTTAAGGATATTTACACTGGTGTAAACGAGAGCAGGGGATGGTCCAGACAGCTGAAAGACACAGGGCTACAATTTGCTTTTATTTGCTCTGGTATAAATCCAGTGTACATATACATATGGAAAACATACATATAGTGCAGCCCAAGCCCAGAAGCTCAGATCTCAACCCCTTTGAACTGCAGCAGTGGGGAGGCTGATTTTGAATCCTGAGGTCCAAACACAACCCTGAAGCTCTGCTTACAGGTTCGTTCTGGTTTGGCTAGGGCTAAATAGATGGAAATCTCATGAGAGCAGCTGATCAAATGACATTTCTACTGTTCAAGTTGATTGATTAGACCCAACAAATCCTATATCTTGGCACGGGGTTAGATGACCCTTGCAGCCCCTTCTAACCCTATGGTTCTTTGAGTCTATGGTTCTTGATAATCCCATCAATAGGAGCAGAGCTCTCTTGAGACTGGCTTGTGAGATTTTTTGGCACAGTGAAATATGAATCCAATCTCTATGATTCAGCCTCAAACCAGAATCCTAAACAAAACCAAATCCAGGTCTGAATGCTTTCACCTCCCACATGCATCTGGAGTCATCTATAGTGACCTGCTCTTAGGAGATTAATGTGTAATTTCCTTGAGGTGGGGATGTGTTCGGAAAGCACAAAGTGCTATGTTTTCTGTGATTTTGTAACTGTGGAAAATGCCAGAGAATCATCAATGTGCTTCAAAAGCCATTATAAACCACAGAATAGACACAAAGAGTTTTTCTATTGGATCAAAGCAAAAGCTGATATTTTATTTATGTTTTTAGTCTTAATTTCAGTTTCTAAGAAGACAGGCAGCAAAATTATTAACCTAATATGATATCTCAGGGCATCTACCTGCAAGGCATTAGTGAACTCAAAGACCAGAAGACAACTAGAGAATCCAGATGCCAGTATCTGTACAAATAGGCCTCAATTTGAGAAATTCGCTCTGTGCGAGAAACAGACAGAGACTGTTATTTATTCAGCGCAATAAGTGTCCATCCGGAAGGGGTGATTGCAGAGCACATAAGAAGGCAGATACTTCCTAGCAAGTGGCAGTTTTATGGTTGGGAAAAAGAAACTGTCATAGAACTCACTTGGAGGGAGTTATCTACAAGCTTGATTTCTGACTTAACAGTAAATCACATTAGATCAGAACTAGATATCATGATATAAACTTTCATCATGGGAATTTCCAAAGTTCAAGCATCAATAGTTCTTCGAGTAATTGCCTTAAAACTGGACTAAATGAGCTTGTCTGGTTTCAAGTGCCCACTAAGACTGGCTTCTCAAGTCTTGGCTGTGAATGATGTTACAGTGCAAATGAGACTGATTTAAAATGTTTATCTAACTCTAGTATTATTATTTGTATTATGATAGTGCCTAGGAGTTCCCAGTCACCATTCTGCAATAAGTGCTGTACAAACACAGAACAAAAAGACAGTCCCTACCGCCAAAGAGTTTATGATCTAAGTATTTAAGTGCTCTTGGACATCAGTCAGAACTCTGGGGTTGAGAGGGGATAGGGACTGTGGAGAAACAACCCCCAGGATGCATATAGACTAAAGAGTTGGTGTCCAAGATTTCCCCTCTTTAGGCCCATCTAATGCTCTCCAGCCTTTTGGAAAGGAAGACCACAATAAGCACTGATCTCTGTGGGTGAGGGCAAGTTGAATTAATCTCTGGCTAGTTATTTTCTTTCTTTCTGGTTTTAAGAAGCTGTCAGGTTTTTTATGCCACTAGAGACTTTTAAGTGTGCCAAAGGCCCCTACCACCCAGGCAAGGCCCTTTTGAAATACTGTCTGTAAACCAAGTTAAATAAATGAAATCAGGACAAATCAGGGCAGACAGTCAGTGTCTGCTCTGTGCCATTCAGGGTGAGAGAGCCTGTCTCTGTTGCCCGTTGACTGCAGGAAATAGGGCTGTTGAGGTATTTAAAGTGTAGAGCAGAAGGTCACTTTGTGGTTCGGTCACTTGACTGCTGCTCCACATATGAGTTCAACTTCTAGCTCTGCCATGCTCTTCCCGTGATACCTAGCATATGTTATTTCCCCTCTCTCTGCCTCAGCTCTCCATCTGTAAAATGGATGTTTGCCTTCTCTCTGCCATGCCCCCCTCCCCCTCCCCATACACTTTGGCTTTTCTATTTAGCTGGCACACTCCTCAGGGCAGTGACTTTCTCTTATATGTCTGTACTGTACCACACTGTACCATAGAATCTCTATGGACATAAATGAGAGGATAGCCATAGGAAAATACTACTGACAAACTGACCAGGATGGTGACCGTGATTGTGAAATGCTCAGGGAGATTAGAGAGGCTATAAAAGTAGAAAATGCAATAATAATGGGGGATTTCAACTATCTTCATACTGTCTGGGTATATGCCACCTCAGGAGGGGATGCAAAGATAAAATTTCTAGCTACCATAAATGATGGCTTCTTGGAGCATCTTGTCTGGAACCACAAGAAGAGAGGTAATTCCTGATTTAGTCCTAAGTGGAGCATAGGATCTGGTCCAAGAAGTGAACATAACTGAATCGCTCAATAATAGCTATGATAATTTAACATCCTTAAAAGGGAAAATGCCAAAGAAATCCACCATAGTAGCATTTCATTTAAAAAATGGGAGGTACTCAAAAATGAGGAAGCTAGCTAAATGGAAAATAAAAGAAGCAGTCACAAGGGTGAAATGCCTGTAAACTGCATGGAAACTATTTAAAAACACCATACTAGAGGATCATATTAAATGTATACCCCAAATCAAAGAAAATAGAAAGAGGACTAAAAAAATGCCACCGTAGCTAAACAGTAGAGTAAAAGAGGCAGTTAGAAGTAAAACAGAATCCTTAAAAAATTGGACGACAAATCTTACTGAGGAAAATAAAAAGGAGCATAAATTCTGGCAAATCAAGTATAAAAATATAATAAGGCAAGTAAGTAAACACTTTGAAGAGCAACTAGCTAAAGATATAAAAACTAACAACACATTTTTTTTAAGGACATCAGAAGCAGGAAGCCTGCTGAAGAGCCTAGTGTTGGCCACTGGACAATTAAGGTGGTAAAGGAGCATACAAAAAAGACAAGATCTTTGCAGAGAAGCTCTATGAATTATTTGTATTGGTCTTCACTGTAGACGATATGGGGAAAATCCCCCATCCAAGCCATTTTTAGGTGACAAATCTGAGAATTGTCCCAGATTGAGGTGTCAGTAGAGGAGGTGTCAGTTGTAGAACAAATTAATAAATTAAATGGTAATAAGTTGCCAGGACCAGATGGGATTCACCCACTATATCTCTAATGAACTCAAATACAAAACATCAGAACAACTAACTGTGGTATGTAACCTATCACTTAAATCAGCCTCTGTACCAGATGACTGGATCGTAGTTAACATAATGCTAATTTTTTTTAAAAAAATGCTCCAGAGGCAGCCCTGGCAATTACAGGCTGGTAGCTTAACATCAGTACCAGGCACATTGTTTGAAACTGTACTAAACAACAGAATTATCAGACACAGAGATAAATATAATAAGTTGGGGAAGAGTCAATGCAGGTTTTATAAAGGGAAATCATGCCTCACCAATTTATTAGAATTATTTGAGGGTGTTAACAAGCATATGGACAAGGGTGGATCCAAAGGACTTTCAGAAATCCTTTGACAACGTCCTCACAAAAGAGTTTTGAGCATTCTAAGCCGCCTTGGGTGACAGAGAAGGTCTTCTCATACATCCGTAATTGATTAAAACATAGGAAACATGAGGTAGGAATAAATGGCTGGTTTTCCCAATGGAGAGTGGTAAACAGCAGGGTTTCCCAAAGATCAGTACTGAGACCTATACTGTTCAACATTTTCATAAATGATCTGGAAAAAGGGGTGAACACTGACGGGCAAAATTTCCAGATGATACAAAATTACTCAAGATAATTAAATGCAAAGCTGACAGTAAAAAGTTACAAAGGGACTTCACTAACCTGGGAGACTGAGCAACAAAATAGCAGATGAAATTCAATGTTGATAAGTGCAAAATAATGCACACTGGGAAAAATAATCCCAACTATACCTACAAATGATGGGGGTCTAAATTATCTATTATCACTCAAGAAAGATCTTGGAGTATTTGTAGATAGTTCTCTGAAAACATCCACTCAATGTGCAGTAGCAAAAAAAAATCTAAAAGAATGTTAGGTACCATTAGGAAAGGGATGCTAAAAAAACAGAAAATGTCATAATGCCAGTGTATAAAATCTATGGTACGCCTGCACTTTGAATACTGTGTGCAGTTTTGGTCCCCCATTTCAAAAGAAGATATATTAGAATTGAAAAAAGATACAGAGAATGGGCAAGAAGAATGATGAGGGGTTAGAACAGCTTCTATACAAAGAAAGATTAAAAAGCCTGGGAATGTTCAGGTTAGAAAAGAGACAACTGTGGAGGGATATGACAGAGCTCTATAAACCCATTGATGGTATGTAAAAAGTAGAAAAGGAAGTTTTATTTTCCCCATAACATAACAAAAGAACCAGGGGTCACCTGAAGAAATTAATAGGCAGCAGGTTTAAAACAATAAAAATGAAGTATTTCTTCACACAATGCGGTCAACCTGTGGAATTCATTGCCACAGGATGTTGTGAAGGCCAAAAGTATAACACGGTTCAAAAAAGAATTGGAAAGTTCATAGAGGACAGATCTATAAATGGCTATTGGCCAAGATGGTAAAGGACACAACTCCATGCTCTGGGTTTCCCTCAACCTCTGACTTCCAGAAGCTGGAACTGGATGACAGAGAATGGTTCACTCAATAATTGTCCTGTTCTTTCATAACCTCTGAAGCATCAGGCATTGGCCACTGCCTTCTGAATGATCTAATTGGATACTGAGCTAGCTGGACCATCCGTATGGCCATTATTAAGTCCATAGTGCTCAGCGTAGAGGGTCACGAATCTCAGTTGGGACATCTAAGCACTACTGTAATAATAATAATAATACTCATAATTGTAGCCCCTGAGGAGCAGGGTAATTCAAGATAAAGATGAAATTCCCAAATTATTATTGAAAGTCCTTATAGAAAACCTGATTCATTAATGCCACATAACAGCTGCCTCCTGTGAATAGAAGCTATGTTCTGCTCTCAACTAAAAAGGTATTCCTGTTATATATTTTGTTTATTTTATTTACTAATAATATCCAGGTCTTGTGCAGCACTTTTCATTGGTACATCTCAAAGTGCTTTACAAGGGAGGTAAGTATCACTCTCCCCATTTTACAGATGATGAAACTGAGCACAGAGAGGTGAAGTGACCTGCCCAAGGTCACCCAGCAGACCAGTGGCAGAGCCAGGACTAACTCCCAGGCCTCCTGAGCCCCAGCCCAGTGCCCTAGCTACTAAAATAATAAAAAGCTGCCTAGCCAAGGCTTAAGGTGCCCTAACACAACATTAATACTATAGTAAAACTCCAGCGGCAATAACCTAATCATTTCAATAGAAAATATATTACACTGTAGACAGAGAACTCTCAGCCCTCTCTAAAAAGCTGATCAAATAAATAAATGATAAATGATATTTGTACTATGCCTACAAGGTCACCAAATTCAGGCTATTTCAGAGGAACAAGTTCCCAAATCCTGGACCCTCACAAGGAATGCCCTCACAGTTGCCCCCTCTCTTTTTCAGTGAGGGGGATCCATTTTAGGTACCCCTGCTGCCTGCAGCTGTGGCAGTATGACATAGAGACAGAGGCAATCACTCAGGGATCTAGTGAAATAAAAATGCAAAGGTAATTGCACTGCACCTTTGGTGAATGAGAAACCTCTAACGTAACACAGATGCTTGTAATAGGCCATTTACTGACTAACGAACCTCACTCATTTCTATATTCCCGTTGAGCTAGAATCTAGCGGTGCAGTGCACCTCATTCAATATGGGACACTTGGTGCTGGAACAAAATGTCAAATTTCAAATCCTAAGCAATGGGTGGATTCAAACGAGGAGGAGGAGGAGGAGGAGTGGGTCTGAAGGGATGAATTGGCACTGGCTTCAGAGGCCTGAGAGAAGGAGGTATTTCTGCGCCAGTGATTTGTGCAGCTTGCTTGAAGTATGAGCCTGGGTGTTGACACTGCATAGCAACTGAACTTACCTGCTAGGCCCCTAATGCTGGGCTGAAAAAATCTAACAGTTGTGAGGACAACATCTTTACTAAGTTCATTGTGTGATCTCCTAGTTCATGGACATTTTTATGAACTTACACATGTTTTATAGGTACTTGGATTGTTTTAAAAAAAGCATATGGTGGCAACATGTGTAGTAGTGAAGCTTAAGCAAGGCTGCATGAAATTCAATAACTTAATCTTGAATTAAAAGCCACCGGTGGACAAAGTGATTTTGAGATGGAAACTCTTTTGATTCCCAGATTCCTTTGCCTCCTTTAAGGAACAAATGAATGGACAAACTATGGAAATTCTATTTGTTTTTTCAGAATTTTCTACGAGAAAAGAGTAAATTTCTTGAGTGATATCTGGTAGTGTCTCCCTTTCATCCTAATAACAGGCAGTTTGGAAAACTTGATGCATGATCACCTCCAACATTTTTCCACTGCATAGATGAGAAAAATCTAACCCAGCATTTTTGTTTTAAAAGTGCAACATGGCAGTTTAACAGGATGTATCTATGAAATTATAGAAAATGTCCAAAAATGGACAGCCCAATCCAACTCCCTTTGAAATCAGGTCTAGAAATATATTTTCACACAGTATAGTTAAGGGTTATTTGATGCAACCCTCACTCATGTAAGATTCCTTATTCGGAAAAGTAAGACCTCACTGGGTTTACTCAAGGATTACTCACATGAAAAAATATTGCAGGATCAAGCTGTTCTGTATGATCCTTGATTATAAAGTTCCTGTATCTAAAGTGTTATTAAAAGTAGATAAATTGTGAAACTTGAGCATCTATTAGATCAAATGCCAAATTTGTAGAGGCCTCTATCCAACCTCAATTTGTGCAAGCACAAGTTGTACATGCAGACACATTCTCACGTACATGCACCTGCATAGGTGCTGGAACTAGAGATACTGGGGGTGCTGCCGCACCCGTGGCTTGAAGTAGTTTCTATCATATACAGGGTTTACATCTTGGTTAAATGGCTCTCAGCCCCCTCACTATACAAATTGTTCCAGAACGCCTGTCTTTGTGTATCTGATAAATTCTAACAGCTATGCATACAGACAGTGGAATGACCTCACACAGTAACAGTAGACCATTTGTCTGAATAGGTTTTGCACAAGTAAATTCCATCACCTGCACAGCCAGTGTTTCAGTGCATGAGAAGTGCTCGGTGAGATGTCTGTGTGGACAAAGGTGGAGGCACACAAATGAAAGCACCTTTTTGAAACTTTGTTCTCAGCTGTCTATGAAAGAAGGTGTTTTCATGATTAAGGCAAGAGACTGGAAATCAGGAGATCTGGCTTCTTTTCTTGCTCTGACAAATTCTGCTTGTATGATCTTGAGCAAGCTGGTTAAGTCAAAAATTTCAAAATGGCCGCTAATTTGAGGTGCCTATTTTTAATGGTTCCCTTCCTGAGACACATGGGCCCTGATTTGCAGAAGTGCTGAGTACCCACAATTCCAACTCAAGACATTTGGAATCCCGGCAAGAGCCCAGCCCCTTTGAAACTCCAGCCCTAAAGCGCTTATGGAACATGAGACACCCAAAATTAGCAGACACTTTTGAAAATATCGGCCTTAATTTCTCTGGACCTGACTGTGATCCCCCTCACTCCAGGGTAAATCAGGAGTAACTCCACTGAAGTTCCTCTGCTATAAACACTGATGGAGGTGAGACCAGAACCAGGCACTGTGAGCAGCAGTTTCCCATCTGCAACGTGAGGCTCATGATACTTACCTGCCTCATATGGGAGCAGTGAGGCTTAATTGGCTTGTGTTAGACTAGGGGTGGGCAAATGTTTTGGACCGAAGGCCATATCTGGGTATAGAAATTGTACTGCGGGCCATGAATACGCAAAAAAAATTGGGGTTGGGATGTGGGAAGAGGTGAGGGCTCTTGCTGGGGGCATTGGGCTGCAGCAGGGGTTGTGAAGTGGGGGGGGGGGCTGATGGCTCCAGCTGAGGATGCAGGCTCTGGGGTGGGGCTGGGGATGAGGGGGTTGGGGTGTAGGAGGGTGCTTCCGGCTGGGACCGAGGGGTTTGGAGGGCGGGAGGAGAATCAGGGATGGAGTTGGGGGGAAGGGGTGTGGTGCAGGGTCCGCACAGTGCTTACCTCAAGTGGCTCCCAGAAGCAGTGACATACCCCCACTCTGGCTCTTATGTGGAAGCACAGCCAGGTGGCTCTGCTGTGTGCTGCTCCTGCACCTCCCATTGGCTGGGAACCACGGCTGTGGTGCTTGGGTCAGGGACAGCATGAGGAGCAGAGTTCCCAGGCTGCCCCTACACTTAGATGCCAGGGGGGGACATGCCGCTGTTTCTGGGAGCCACACAGAGCAGCCCCCAACCTGAACATCAGAGCAGGGCAAGCCCCAGACCCCGCTCCCTAGCAGAAGTTTGAGGGCTGAATTAAAATGGCTGGTGTGCTAGATCTGGCCCATAGGCCATAGTTTGCCCACCCCTGTGTTAGACTATGGGAACACTGGATGAGAAGTGCAAGGTATTCATATTTTAACAGTATCTCTCTATATAGTGCTCATAATGCTTCACTCCAATGGCCTGCAGTATATGAGGAGAAGGGTGGTGCAGCGCTATTGTGATAGCCTGGACTGCTGGAGACCTAGGTTAAGTTTGCTGTTCTATCAGGAACTTTGTGATTTAGTCTCTCTGTGCCTAAGAAATGGAGACAACACCACTTCACTGACTCATGTGGATGTTGTGAGGACAAATACATTAATTATTGTGAGATGCGCATATACTACATTAATGGGGGTCATTAAGTACCCTCGACAGATTATAAAGAATCATCTTACATTAAATATTAGAGTATATAGAAGGCTTCAGATGACACTAGCCAGCAATTTGCTAACTTCCTTGCTTCTCAAAACTCCTCCCTATCACCTTCCAGTTTGTGTTTTTCTTTTCGGGGGAGAGAGAGGGACAGAATTGGATGCAATACAACATGAGCTGATTCATAAATAAGGCTTTTCTCTTTTTTTTTTTTTTTTTTTGGTTTAATTTTAGATGCATCAAACCTGTCTGAAACTTTCATATATGGTCAGTGTAGTGTAAAATTATTCTCCCCAAGAAATAATTACCAAATGGCTAATCTTCTCATAATAAACTATGTGCATGTAATCAGACACTTTCCCTCATTTTATTCAGCCCTGAAAAGACTGCGGAACCAATGTGGTTTTTTTATTTCTCTCCTTCCTTATTTTATGAATCAGGACATCCAGGCATTACTGAGTCCTTGCACAAAGTGGGGCTCTCTTTAAAGCAGCCTCTCTGTATATTGAGGATTAGGTTTGGATTATTGCTGAGAGATCATTCAGAAGTGAAACTAAGCATTGACTGAGACACTGTTTGTAATTCCAGTTGCCCCTTATTATGGCTAATAAATGCTGTAGGGACAACTGTATCAGAGCAGCGTACCTGGGCCAAAATTCCCAGTATAGTGCCGAACTGTGCCCGGCATGATTACCAATTGAAGCTCAGGGCGTGCCTTATCTTTTTTATAAATCCTCCTAATGCAGTTGCTGCTGGGTCCCACACAGGCTCTTAATTCAGTACAACCAGAATCAGCGCCTTTTGTCAATCATCTGAAGGGAAGCTCTGCCTTCAGAGGCACTACAGAGCTGGGGCCCACCGAGGGCTAGCAGCAGCAAGTGCATCCTTCCGACAGAGGATGTAAGATCTCGGTGGAAATGTATAAAGAGGAGAGCCAAGCAAAGAAGGGGAGAGGGGGAAGAGGGCCAGAGGAAGTGGAGGGAAAGCATGGGCCAGGGAAGGGAAAAAATGGTAAAGGGAAAGGAAAGAATGGAGGAAAGAATGTGTGTGTGCCGCACCTGGCAAAATGGGTGCCCAGGCCCTGAGTGGGGCCTCTGGGGACTACCACATCACAAATAATACATATTAAAAGGAGTTAGGCTGAGAGGAGGCAAGTAAAGAAAGGGACAAGAAAGAAATGGGGGGAGTAGGGTGTCACGTTACTAAAATTATCTGGGATCATATAGATCATTGGTGCAACTAAGGTCCTGTAGGGGCAGCAAATCTTAGATAAAGGGGGTCATATAAGGTGTCTACGATCAGGTTATGGTCTGCTGATTATGAGTATGCTATCTGTATGTGTGTATCATTTTTGTAGTTGAAGTTATGAATATTGACTCTGTACTGTCTGTCTTTCCAAATATTGTGCTATGCTGTTGGGGACATTTCAGAGCCCTTAGTGTTAAGTGTTGCTTGCCATGCTTGATGGCCCATTAAGGACTATCAGCTATACAATGGACCCATTAAGGGAAGGCAGACACATCCTGTGTCTTAGCAAGGGGGGCAGGTATTGCCCAACTGACTCAAACTCCATTTTGCTGTAAGTTTCCACAGCGAAGGACAAAGAACATTCCTGCACCTGGGAAGGATATAAAAGGGTGGTACCCCATCCCCATTTCGTCTTTGATCTCCAGTCTCCAGCCTAGCTCCTACTTCTGGATGGGACTTTGCTGCAAAGGGGCAGTCTGGCCAAAGGATTGATGACCCATTGCTCCAGGGAATGTATTCCAGAGACTCTGATTTGAACCTGCAGTTATTCTACAACTGATGCAAGCCATTACTGCATGTATTTGATTTCCTTTAACCATTCCTAACCCTCACCTAGATCTTTTTCCTTGTATAATAAACCTTTAGATTTTAGATTCTAAAGGATTGGCAACAGCGTGATTTGTGGGTAAGATCGGATTTGTATATTGACCTGGGTCTGGGGCCTGATTCTTTGGAATTGGGAAGAACCGTTTTCTTTTATTGGGGTATTGGTTTTTACAACCATTAGTCCCCAGGACAGGTGGCTGCTGGTGGTGATACTGGGAAGCTGGAGTGTCTAAAGGAATTGCTTGTGTGACTTGTGGCTAGCCAGTGGAGCGAAACCAAAGTCTTGTCTGTGTGGCTGGTTTGGTAACCCTTTAGAGTGGGAAAACCCCAGCTTTGGGCTGTAATTGCCCCTTGTGAAGAATTTGTCCTGATCTGACACTCTCAGTGGGTCACACCAGGAACAGCACTGTCACATAGAGGACCGAGAAAGGTGAAAGGCGATAACAGAAGGCAAGGCGATAACAGAAGGCGGCGGCGGAGGAGGAATGAGTAAGAAAAAGCCTAGAGATGAGGAGAAGCCATAACTGAGGGGGAAATGGATCCCTTTTCCCATGTCTCAGGCCACTCCTTTGCCTTTAGAAGCAGATGCCACTGAGAACTCAGCCGAGAAGGAAGCTGCCTTCTTCAGTAGCTGTTCTGCATGGTGTAGTGTTGGGCAGGTGCTGTTGCGTGTCAGTCTGAAGCCACAGTAGTTCAAATCCCAGAAAGGAAATATGCACCTGGCTCTTGTCTGTGTTAGCAGGTGAGGTGTCTGTTCCGCCCCTGCCCATGGTCAGCTAATGATTTTTAAAGTGCAGACATCATAATAATAACACAATATTATATATAGCTTTCAAACCCAGCAGTGGGTGCACTGTGTGCTAGGGTCCACAGTTAGGCACAGTCTGAGTACAGGGGGTGGGAGGATGTATAAACAGCACTTCCCTAAGAGTAACCCCAGGAAACACTATTCTTATGTCTACAGTGCAATAAAACACCCACAGCTGGTCTATGTCAGTGACTCAGGCTCATAGGGCTCAGGCTGTGGGACTAAAAAATTGCAGTGCAGACACTGGGGCCTAGGTTGCAGCCCACGTTCTGGGGCTCCAGAGTGGGGAGGATCCAGCTGTGGGTGTTTTATTGCTGTGCCCACATATCCTGTGATGCAGACACCCACCAAGTCGCACATTCTCCTCAGCTTCCTCCTCAATCTGAGGGGCAGCCATTTATTGCTGCCCAGCACCAGCACTGACCATGCCAGGCTGGCTCAGCTTCCCTGGCCAGTGACAGAAGTAGATGGAGACAAGTCTCTGACCACTCCACCCCTCTACCTGTTCTGGGGAAGGAGGAGTAGCATGGCTTAGCCCTCCCTGCCCAGACTCAAGGTTCAGGGAGAAGTAAGGTTACACACAGTGTAGTAAAGTGGGGAGAGGGTTGTTCTGCCTCCTCATTCCCCTGCACAGACATATTGTCTGAATCACATTTTAGCCCTGTAATTATATTCATAGAGCCTACTCATCCCCAGCTAGACAAGGGCATAATCCTCTGTGGTGCTGAGCACCCTCGACTCCCTGTTTGAAGCCAGTTGGAACCTGAGGTCACTCAGGTGAGCTCCAAGTAGGAGCGCCTTTCCTACCTGTGGAGCTTCCAAGGCCAGCTGGGAAGAAGTGATGTGAGCACACCAGGCTGAGGAAACAGTAAGTGGAATTTCAAAAATTCCTGGGCCTTCAAAGGGGGAGGGACAGATGACGCCTGTGTACCTTGGTGCAGAGCAGTGGAGTTCAAACTGCTGACCAGAGCGGTCAAGAGGGGCATTGTGGGAAACCTCCTGGAGGCCATTTGTAGCGACATAACCAAGTGTGGTCTCTATACTAACTCTTTGTTGATATAACATTGCTGCAAAAAGCTCTACACCTCTCATCGAGGTGGTTTTATTTTGTCGGCAAAGCAGAAGAGTTTTGTTGGCAGAAGTGTTGCAGCATGGAGACCTCCATTATTTTGTAGACAAAATCTGACTTTTCCTGACAAAACTGTATAGTGCAGACAAGGCCTAACCATCTTTCAGGAGACATTTCACAGGATGGGGTCCTCTCATCACTGAGGAACCATCAGAGCTGTCCATGCCCAAAACACCACTTTCTGTCCCCAATGCAGCAACTCATTATGGTCTAATATTTTGTCTGGTTAAACAGAGCCTAGTGTGTGCTGCACTACAAACAGACCACATACTGACTCGGATATTTCGAAAATCTACTATCTCGGAGTTAATGGAGTGAACACAAAATCCCGAACGTTTTTTTCTGAAAGCACCGTAGTAGTATTTATTTTGTTAAATCCTTGCCTCACTCAGAATGGCTGCATGGATTTTGTCCATTTTACACACACATAAGAACCAAACATTCCTCTGGAGATGTAACTCACAAGGTTACATTTTAAAAGAATCTTCAATCAGCCTTCTACTAGTGGTGCAACTAATTGTGGTGGTGCAAGCAAGTAGACAGATGACTGGAAAAACTGCATTTTGCCCCCTCTGCTTCCTCTCACCCCATCACTTTCACTCAATAGATGTTGGATTGGGGCCTCTAAATATAGGGCCCCTTTAGTAGTACCTCCAAAGTGAAATTTTGAGAGAAGTGTGGCAGTGGGGCTTGCCTAGAAAATCTATTTGGTAATTTGTTTTAAATGTGGCAAAATAATTTCAGCAAAGGCCACTGATCCTCTTCTTCCACATGGAAGGGACATGATCTATGTCTGGAGTGTCTCCTTCACATGTAGATCGGGGAGACAAGCCATACCCAAGCTTATATTAAGATTAAAGGGCTGGAAGAGTGATTGTGTGTGTGTGTGTGTGTGTGTGGATATTACCATCATACAAATAATAAGTATAATTCAATTCATACTCTAGTCTTAAGGTTGACATCTCAATTCACTGCAATAACTGTAGAAAAAAGTGTCTAAGAAAAAAAACCAAAGAACTTTATTTTTTTCTTTTAATTTCATCTATTTTAATGATCAATGAAGAACTAAGATAACTGACTGGGGCTAGAGCTAAAGTGGTACAACAGGATAGTGGGAGTGTCTTTTGTGATAGAGAGAAACCAGGACTCTTGTAGTAAAGGCAAAGTTCTTTATTCACACTACTAGACACTATCGCGACCTTTCAGCTCTCTCTGGTTTTCTAGTTCCCCAAACTAGGCACAGCCTGTGCAGTCTAACGTCAGCACATAGAGGTCCATATCCTACCACACGCTATGGCCCCTTTGCTTCACTTGATAAGGTTGTTCTACATTATGTCCGGGATGCACTGGGCGCCTGTAATCCCTCGCTTTCCCTTCAGCTGCATTTATGGTTGTCAACTTTGTAATATTTAAAAACCAGACACGCCAGCAGGAGTGTTGGAACCTCCCCTTCCCTGCCTCTGCTTCGCCTTTCTCCTCAAGGACCCCCTCCTACTCTGCCCATTTCTCCTGAGGCCCAGCCCCTGTTCTCTCCTCTTTCCCTTCCTTCCATCACCCACTGCTCTTCTCCTCTCTCCCACACCTCTTCCCTAGGTCAGAAGGGACTTGCCTGAAGAGCCAGGGCTGGGAGCTGCAGCCACCCGACACAGCTGGCCCCGACTGAATTGTGACTGAAGCGGGTGATGACCCTGGCGCATATCTGGTCAGTAGATCTGACCAGACACTGTCAGGTCCCCTTTTCAATCTGACTTTCTGATCAAAAACTGGGCCTCTGCATTGAGTAGAACTCTAGCTCAGGTGAGGATTCAGCCCAGGGTCTGTCTGACTATGGTTACATGGCAGCTAGGAGCCAGCCTCCCAGCCTGGGTACAGAGACTTGTGTTAGTGGGACTTGAGCTAGCACACTAAAAATAGAAGTGTGTGGATGTTGCTGTGTCAGCAGGGGGTCAGGCTAGCTGCTTGCACTCAGACCCAGGGGGTTGTGTGGGTCCAAGCTCAAGTGGCGCCTGAGCCTTCTCCATAGGAGCAATGTCCACACCGTTATTTTTAGCAAGCTACCTCAAGCCCCGCTAGCAGGGCTCACTCCCAGCCAGGGCTGTCTGTGCAGGGGGTGGGGCCTGAGGGAAATCAGAACCCCCAGGTTTTATGTGTGGCCACTGCTCTTTTTAACCATGTCTCAACAAAAATAAAATAAAATAAAAAGGTGGTCCAGGAACATTTTTAGATTGGCCTGGTGGGTCCGTGGACTGAAACGAGTTGAGAACCACTGCATTAGGGTGTTTCTGCACACAAAATTTTCCCACTTTAACTGTGCAGCTAGTAATTCTATTGCTATAAAGGTGCTAGTGCCAGTATATCTATACCAATATAAAACACCTTTATTAGGGTGTAACTGCATCCACACTAGCAGGGTTTGTACCACTTTAACTGTAATGGTAAAAATCACATCCTCAATGAAAATAAGTATACGAGTACAAAACTCTGTGGAGACCTTAGTTTTTACTTTACTTAAATACAGTTAATAATACCTAATTCGCTAGTCTGTTGTCAGATTCATTTTGTATGTATATTTGTAAAGCACACTATGAAAGAAATACAAAGTATCATTATCTTTTTGTACCGCTAAGAACTGTGAAGCCATGAGAAGATACCCTCGTTTGTTGTTTTGATCCCTTAAAAGTGTCACAAAAACCATGAAAAACAAAAAACACCAATATAAATAAAAATAACCCAGAAAAAAACTCTAGAGACTCTGCACAACCCTACTAAGAACCCAGAATGTCTGATCTTAAAGGCAGTTGCCTAGTATACATCTGAATTTTGAATGTCAAAAATAAAGCACTAGCCTGAAAACTGCTGCTCTTGTTTGCGCATTTCCCCCACTCACACCATCTGGTTAAGACAGCAGAAAACCAAATCTCATTCCATGAACCGGCAAAAGTGACTGTGTCTTGAAATGACTGAGATGCACACTCCATTGAAATGTGTAAGAACAAAACCAAAATTTATGCTCAACTTCACAGTTTCTCATGGGTATAGAAGGTTAATGTTTAGAATTGTATGGCTGGAGCCTTCTAGCATAGTGCTTTATATCTTACAGGTTCTGTACAACAGCCGCTGCCAAGATCCTGCTGGTAAGGTAGTTCCAGATTTTGACCTCTCTTGCTCACAATGATTAGTACCCTCCTACTCAATTAGTCCCACTGGTTCCAGTGGAACTACTCTTTATCTGTATGAGTTTCAGAACCTGGCCCCTCAGGTCATGGGAAAACACAAGAGCTTTACAGAAGTTGTATTTCTTTTGGCTATTGTTCCCAGGGATGTCTACCCACAAATGGAGGTTTTTGAAGCAAACTGACAGTGGTCTCCCATGCCTGCCACATTCCTATTTATATTAAACATGGTCCATATCAACAAAGTCAGAGCTTGATTGTCCCTTTGGGCACAGCCTTGAGCAAGGGCTGATGTATCAGCTGCACCACCACAGCAGTGTTCCCTGTAATTTTTTCCCACTCGTGTGCAGAATGAATCTTGTTGTGTTCACCAATATGGAGGTGATGTGTGACAAATCACCTCAGTATTGGTGCACATAACAAAATTAATGGGGTGGGGCTGAGGGGTTCAGAGTGTGGGAGGGAGCTCAGGGTAGGACAGAGAGCTGGGGCGTGGGGGTATGAAGGCTCTGGCTGGGAGTGAGAGCTGTGGGGTGAGGCTGGGGGTGAGGAGTTTGGGGTGCAGGAGAGGGCTCAGGGCTGGGGCAGAAGGTTAGGAGGCGGGGGGGTTGAGGGCTCTGGCTGGGGGTGTGGGGTCTGGGATGAGTTTGGGGTGCAGGCAGTCGCCCCGGGGTTGGGGCCAGAGGACTTCCCACAGCCCTCTCCCCCTCCTCTGCCCCCCACGGCAGCAGCACACTCTAGGGAAGAAGTCCCTCTCTTCCCTCCAGCAGCAGCGAGGTCCGGGGGAAGGGCCTCTCTCTCCCCGCCATCAGCACGGAGCTCTGGGGCCAGGGGAGAGACCTACAGCAGCCCTGCATCCCCGAACTTGCTCCACTCCTCAGTTCCCAACCACCCCCTACCTCTCTCCTCTCCAGGCCCCTGCTGCATGGCCCTTTAGAGCTGCTGCGTGGACATTTATAGCCTGCTGTGCAGCCGCGCACTTAGAGGGATCTTAGCACCCCAGCAGTAATCCTGGGAGACACACTGAGCCACCTCTGTGCAACAGAATCCCCTCCTAACTTCCCCCTTGCTCCAGAATAGGATGGCCAGGTGTCCTGATTTTATAGGGACAGTCCCGATTTTGGGGTCTTTTTCCTATATAGGTTCCTATGACCCCCCACCCTTGAAAGTACGCACATACACCCATCTGTGAGAGACTACACTGGTGGATGCGTTTGTGAATTCCCCACTCCTTCCCCTTTAAAAATACTTTTCCTTGTATGTAAGAATTTATTTAATCTTTAAATAGGCATGTTTGCACGGGTGTGGAATAAAAGTCTATTTTTGACATCTTAATTCATCTTTATTAGTCTCCAGCGCATGATGGCTGTGGCTAACATTCAAAAGTGCTAGCAACAGCTGCATTTCCATTGTTATATTAGCACACACATGTCACTCATTACAAGGTTCATAGCATGGTGCAAAAAAACCATGCCTGGCACAACACACTGCAGCAACACACATTACTGTGGCTCATTGTTAAATGGCTCCTTCAGCACTTCCCTGACATAAAAAACTGCCCTCCTCCCCACTGAGATCCTCTTATAGCCCTACTATGTGGCTCATCAAAATCAGCAGACAACCAGTCCACCTCCACACTCCACCCCTGCAGAAACTTCTTCCCTTTTGCTTCACAGATACTATGGAGTGCACAGCAGGCAGCCATGACCATGGGGATATTTTCTTCACTGAGGTCTAATCTCGTAAGTAAACAGCACCAGCTGCCCTCCAAATGGCCAAATGCACATTCAACTGTCATTCTGCACCTGATGAGCCTGTTGTAGAAATGCTCCTTCCTGGTGTCAGGGTGGCCGGTGTAGAGCTTCATGAGCCAAAGGAACAAGGGGTAGGCTGGGTCCCCCAGGATCACTACTGGTATTTCAACATCCCCAATGGTAACCCTCTGGTCTGGAAAAAAAAGTCCCTGCTTGCAGCTCTCTGAACAGGCTTGTGTTCTTAAAGATGTGTGCGTTGTGCACCATCCCTGACCAGCCCACATTGATGTCAGTGAAATGATCCTAGTGATCCACAAGCACGTGCAACACATAGAAAACACAGAAAAGTAGCCCTTTCTGTTGATGTACTCCACTGCAAGGGTAGTCTTATGCCAGGATAGGGATATGTATGCCATATATTGCCCCGTCACAGTTAGGGAACTCCTTTTCTACAAAACCATCCACTCTTTCCTACGTAGAGCCTAGAGTCACAGTCCTTCAAAGCGGGATGCAATTAATGGCCCTGCACACTTGCATCACAGTAACCCCCTCCCGCCCCTGGGTGGATTTATCAACTCCAAATTGATTCCCGACCTAGCATCGCCTGCTTCCACAAAGCGGTCACACTGTCAGTGCAGCTCTCATTCTGGTGTTGCTGCACTGAAGGGCTGGGGTGAGCTCCACACATGGTTCCAGGAATGTAGCCTTGTGCATCCGAAAATTCTGCAGCTGCTGCTTGCTATCCCATATCTGCATAACTGTGCGATTCCACCTGTCAGTGCTTGTTTCTCAGGCCCAGAACCAGCGGTCCACTGTGCACAGCTGTTCCGTGAATGCCAGCAGCAATCTTGAATTGTTTCTGTCCATGGCGCACAGCAAGGCATCATCATCAGACTCACAGCTCATGAAATACTGCGGGATCAGGAGTGTTATGTACATAAGGCTCAGCATAATACTGAAGAGCAGTGCTGAACCCATGCTATTCACCACAAAAGTGCAGGCCACAGGGACTTTTGAAAAGAGATGTGAAATGTAATAAGATGCCCATTAAACAATGAGACGGAGAAAACTGCATCGTGGGACGCTGAACCCATGTTCCCAGCCACACCTCCGTGACTCATTTGCACCCATCAGTTGAGTTACCAACTTTGATTGGACGAATTCCTAGAGGTTTCATCACATGATACCATCTTTAATTAAAGATTAATCTTTAATTCCTGAAGATGCCAGGACAATCCTAAAGGGCTGGCAACCATACCCATGAGGCATTGCAAACCCTTCCCAAAACATCCTGCACTAGATGATGGCAAGGTGCACAGTGGGATAGCTACTGACAGTGCACTGCGCTCTGCATCGATGCCTGTGCTGCTACTGTGGATGAATACTGGCTACACAAGGAGAGTAGCATGGACAGGCGACAGCAATTTAATTACTGAGGTGACTGTACGTCAATGTAACTTAAGTTGACTTAATTTTGTAGTGTAGACAAGGCCTAAGATCATGGGTCAATCCATTATAGCATGAGTGTCAGTTCTGAACTCTTAATTTTGGTTCTAGCCCATCTGTAAGGTACAGGAATGGGACTAATTTTGTTTTACAGAAGGTGAATATAAATAATTTTTTCATGTTCTTCACAAGGTTTACATTTATTTGCTTCTTCACATTGGGACTATTCATACTTCTGTCTAGGGGATCTTTCAGTAGCTGTTTGGCTTTTTTACTCAGTTTGATGACAACACCAGATAAAGGGAGGCAGTCAGAAGGGAACAGAGAAAAAGATCTGGGGAAGAAAAGCAACTAACCTGCATATTATCATTAAACAACAAGGCATAACAGGCAGTGAATTTCTCAGTCATCACTGCAACGCCTCTGGTTTTGTTGTGAGTCAGAAAAATGAAGGGCACATGATATCAGCTCTCTGAGTAGCACAACATTATTAACAACATAGGATGATATGAAATATTTACAGATTAAGGGGGAAAGAGTCAGACATTTGTATCTGATGGGGATTATTGAAGTAGGTTTGACATCGCTGTCCGCTAATCCTAACTGCTCTTTAAAAAGGTTTATAAAACTATTATACAAAGAAGTTTAGAGCAGACGTGGGTCTTTTCTACAGTAGCCTGTAGAAACTGTTATCACCTCTCTGGCAAGAAGAGTGTTTATGGGTTTAAATTCCCTTTAAAGGTGTTAATACAATTTCCCTGGCCAACATAGACAGAACCCCTGGGTTGAATTTGGCCCTTGTTTTTAAAATGATAGCATTGGCCTGGATGCTGGTAGAGAGTCTAAGCCTTTTTTAAAAAAAGAGTTTCAGTGGAAATCCATTAACCAGGCTATATAGAGACACTGGTATATATTTAGATTCTTGAATTGTAGAAAACAAACAAACAAGCACGCATATTAGTGGTAGAAGGTTTCTGGCTAGGTTTGAGGTATGTATACTGTACTGATGTTTTGCTAATTTCATTTAGCACTCTACAATTATTACACAAGAGGAGTCTCACACCAATGCTAAATCATTTGATGGCATCTTTTAGTTAAAGGGGAATTCTTAAATAAAAAAAGGAAAGAAAAAGAAAAACAGCTCCCATTCTGATTCGCCATTGGTGAGTATGGTGCGATTCAAATTCAGCACCTTCCTCCAAGTTACGTGATACACCAGGGACAATATCTTACTCTGCTCCTTCCTATCAATCTGTAGGGCTTATGGTATTACTGCAAAACACTCTGGACATGCACAGCATGAAGAAACAAGTTGAAAGGTACATTTGGATGCATCAGACTCAAATCAGATAAACTCACAAGATTCACGGGGCTTCTGACACCAGGTGATTGCAAATGGGAATAAGTCCAATCCATATTTGATTGGCACACGTCATCCCATCAGGGGGAAAAAAACCTGTGAATTTTAACAGACTAAGTGTTTAAAGAACTTCGTTAATGGAGACATAAACCTGCTAGCTTAAAATATTGGCCAGGGGTTTGACATATCGCACACTGTTTACATATTTCATTAGTAGAGAAGTTGAAGAAAACTAGCCTTTCCTCTCCCTAGAAGAACTTTCAGCAGGAATGGCATTGCTTTATCCCAAGTCAGTTTGAAAGCCAACCTCTGTTCATAAGAGAGCTGCCTGTAATCTCAACTTTATTAGACTGACAATTATAAAATGGCTTGAGAACTCTGGGCAAAATGAAGCATTGGCTTTGGTCTGTCAGTATTACCGTATTTATAGCGAGACTTGTGTTTAAACCCTGCTTACCAAAGAAGTGATCACATTTTCCCAAGCCATGGGTTTTCCCAGGCCTGAGATTGCCAGTACTGGCGGAGTTGGCTTCTCAGACAAAAGCTTCCATAGTTGTATCTTCGGTTTGTCTGTGAAAGGGAAATGACCCATTGGTTCTGGTGTTGAAAATTGATTTGGTGGACAGGACATGCTAGATAAAAATATTTTCAATACTGTTATGGGAAGCAGGGTAGAGATCTGGCAGTCATAATCACATTTTCTCTTAAGGCTGTTTACACTAGGGAAATTGTGAAAAAAAATTCCCTGCCGTTTTTAACAGTGGGTCAGTTCCAACAACATTGACAGTCCTAGTGTAGACAAGCTGCTGGCATCTGCCACCATTTTAAACACTGTGTCAGTCAGATACAGCCTGAGCAGACCAAGGCGGTATCGTGTTTAAAACCATGTCTGCAGCTGGCAGCCTATCGACCTTTGACTCCCTATTCTACTAACATCAGTGGAGCAGAATCAGTGTTAGCAATAAAAGGAAATTTTGGAAAAATCCTCTAGAGTAGACAGGGTCCAGCGGAGTTGAAAATGGCTTTATCCCATCTAAATAAATCATTAACCAGCCTGTCTTGCGTAAGCTGCATCAGTGTGTCTACACACAACACTCCCTCCAATTGTTGTTGTTCTTGAGCATATTGGCAGGTGTTTCTCAATGCCAGCAACAACTCCCCAGGTAAGGTGCATCGCAGGTGCACAAAAACTTTCTAGCATATTAGCAGATGTGTATGCTGCATTACATATTTGAATGCATATATAATGTAAAAGCTTAATGTATGTGTTCTTACACACCCCTTCGTTTCCTGTCTCATTGTAAATATTGTATATGTAATATAAAGTGTAATTTTTTTATATGGCGTATGATATACATTTGCCCCTGTTGACAATTTTGGTTTGTTTCAATGGCTGCTTTGAATAGTTCTGGCCTGCACAGAAATCCACACACGTGTGTGAGGACCAGGGCCTAGACTCTCACAGTATCCATGCAGATGCCATGGCAGACGGCCACCAGCCTGGGGCTCTGAGCAATGAACTGTACCTGGAGGCCTCAAATCTACTCTGTTGAGCATCGCTGCCTTTGGATGGCAGTACTGGGGGAGGTAATGAGGTTTTCATTGCTCTGTGGGGATTTCATTGTTCTGTTTTTATTATTTTATATTTTATTAGCTACTTGATTACTTCTTGCTTGAAGGATTTGCTTTCTTTTTGGTGGAGGGAATTTATTCTTTTTTTTTTTCATTGCTGAATTAGGACCTGATCCAAAGCTTATTGATATCCATGACAAAGTTCCCATTGACTTTAGTGGGCTTTCGATCAGGCCTTTCCTTCTCTTTCAGATCACTTTTTAATATCCAGAGACAGAAATGGCCTCGCTCTGAGGGATTCTTGTGGGTCCATCCATTCAGCCCAGCCAGTTTCTCTCACACACACACATACACACATTTACTTCACCTGATCCCTGTGGAATGTCCTTGCCCCGCAGAGGTTGGTGGGTGACCCATGGGGGATGGTGCACCAGAGGAAGGTAAATGAAGAGCTGAGACTTATCAAGGAGGCAGGGAGTTGCCATTTCAGTAATGTTGTTGTTTCTCATTTTCTCTTTTTCAGAGCTCAGGGGTCTGAGATAAGTGCCTCACGCAGCTCCCCAGTGCTGTGTCTTGTCCTGTCAAAGCGGTACAGCTAGACGACTGTGGCAAACTAATTGGCAAATTAAAAGGAAAGCAGAGAAAATCAGTGACAAGTATTAAAGGGATGGAGGTAGCAGTGTGGCCATCCCCCTAGACCAGGAGTGGACAAACTACGACCTGCCGGACTGTCCTGCCCGGCCATGGAGGCTACCCCCAGCCCCTCCCCCGCCTCCCCCTTTCCCAGAGCCATGCCGCCGCGCAGGCAGCACTCTGAGGGTTGGGGCTGCACCCTCCTGCGGGGCAGCGTGTCTGGCTCTGTGCAGCCACCAGACACGCTGCTCTGAGCAGCATGGTATGGGGGTCGGGACCAGAGGGAGGGATAAGGGGCAGAAAGTCCTGAGGGGCAGTTGGGGACAGGGACCAGGGGGCAATTGGATGGGGCAGAGGTTCTTGGGGGGTGGTCAGGGGACGGGAAACCAGTGGGGTTGGATAGCTGTGGGAGTCCCGAAGGTCTGTCAGGGGGTGGATGGGGTCAGGGCAGTAAGAGGACAGAGAGTGGGGAGGGCGTAGGGGGTGGAGTTCTGGGGGGGCAGTTAGGGTACGGGGTCTCATGAGGGGGCGATCAGGAGACAAGGACAGGAGGGCTTAGATATGGGGTGGGGTCCTGGCGGGGTGGTTAGGGCAGGGAGTCTCTGGAGGGAGCAGTCAGGGGACAAAGAGTGGTGGGGATTCAATGGGTTGGGGATTCTGAGGGGGGCAGTCAATGGGCGGGAAGTGGAAGGGGGTTGGATGGGGGCTGGGCCAGGCTGTTTGGGGAGGCACAGCCTTCTCTACCCGGCCCTCCATACAATTTTGCAAGCCCGATGTGGCCCTCAGGCCAAAAAGTTTGCTCACCCCTGCTCTAGACCAGCATTGCTCAAACTGGGGTCCACGGACCCTTGAGGGACCTTGAGTGTATCCCAGGGGGTCCGCAAACTCCTCTCCCTCCCTCCCTCAGCTTCTTCCTCTCCTTCCCAGAGCCTCCTGCACACTAAAAGTCCGGTGGCGCAGCACGGCTAAGGCAGGCTCTCTGCTGTCCCTGGCTCCGCACTGCTCCCAAAAGCGTCCGGCATGTTGCTGTGGCCCCTGGGAGGGCAGAGGGTCTCTGCACACTGCCCCTGCCCCAAGCGCCAACTGTGCAGCTCCCATTGGCCAGGAACTGTGGCCAGTGGGAACAGAGGGGTCGGTGTCTGCAGGCTTAGGCAGTGTGTGGAGACCTAGGAGCTGCTGCCAGAGGGATGTGCCGGTCGCTTTCGGGAACCGCCTGAAGTAAGCACCGCCCAGCCGGAGCCCACAACCCCCAACCTCTCCCACACCCCAACTCCCTCCCCAGCCCAGAGCTTGCACTCTGTATGCAAACTCCCCCTCAGAGCCCAGAGTCTGCACCCCCTCCCCCGCAATCAAACTCCCTCCCAGAGCCCGCACCCCACACTCCCTCCTGTATGTGTCTGCTTCTCAGGGAGTCTTCCTCGGTCATAAAGTCCTGCACACAGCGCACTCTGACAGCACATACTGAACTCCCTCCTCTCCCTTCAGAAAGTGACTTGCCAAATGGCCTAGCAGATTCTTCCAAGTATCTATATAGAGGACTGATTGGGTTCACCTTGGTTCAATTGAAGAAAAATATCTGCCACTGAACAGAAAATTTAACGTGACTCAGGGTGAAAGCCTGGCAGGTGAAGGCCCAGACCAGACTGTGACTTGGCCCATTTCAGGATTATTTTAGCTAATTATCCTTTGCCCTTTTGGAGTATGTCTACACTGTGGCTGGGAGCGAGCCTCCCAGCCCTGGTACACAGACTTGCGCTAGCTGGGTTCAAGCTAACGGGCTACAAATAGCAGTGTGGATGTTTCAGCTTGGCCTCTGAAGCCCAGGAGGTCAAGCAGGCTTGAAAGACCCAGCTTCCACCCAAGCCAAAGTGTCCACACAGCTAGTTTTAGTGCGCTAGCATGAGCCCCGCCGACACAAGTCTGTCCATCTGGGCTGGGTGGGTGTTTCCCAGCTGCAATGTAGATATACCCTTAGAGACTGCCTCTGTCTTGCCTTTCCCTGGATGAGGCATGAGGAGAGCCACATTGAAATCAGTACAGTTCCACGTAGGTACAAGAGTCCACCCAAGTGCAGCACCTCCTCTCCAGTGACGTGCCTTAAGCCTGGCCTACACTACAGAGTTAGGTCAACATAAGGCAGCTTACGTGGAATGCACTATGTCACTGTCTACACTACAGCCTTGCTCCTGCCCGTGTAGCTGCCTTACTACACTGACATCATAACTCCACCTCCACAAGAGGCGCAAGGCTTAGGTCGGTCTAGTGACACAGTGTGTACACAGACACTGTGCTCTCTAGGAGCCTCTTGTTAAAATTTCATAACCAATTTGACAGGAGCCCTCACGGAGCTACTGACTTCAATGGAGTTCTGCTGGTGCGCAGTGCCCGACACAGTGCTGGAGTGGGGGGCTAAAAACAGCTGGGCTTTTTCTGTTTCATACTAAGGGAGAGGAAGCAATTAGCAATTTGATGGGGAAGGTGGGTGATCTCCCACTTCTGATGGAATTCACAACTTCTAGGGATATTGCTAAATCCTCCCTGCCCCCAAATGTCTTCCCACTGGGGCTCATAAAAAACATTCTGAAAGGTGCATGTTTGTCCTTTGGAATGGACCAGAGGGGGTTGAATAGCACAAACTACATTTCTAAATGATTTCTCGGTGGGAGAGCCCACTGCAAGATCTTCAGCCCTATACTCACATCAAATTAGGAGACTGACTTCCTTTGTAAAGCATTTGGAGATCTCTGGATAAACAACACTATGTAAGAGCAAGGCGGTATTACTATTTTATTGAAGCTGAGCACTGCACTATTAACCCACTCTGTGGGCCTGATTCTCCTCTCCCTTACACCAGGCTTATACTCACATACCTGCACTGACTAGTAGTTACTCTTGAGTTACGTCAGGATAAAGGAGAGGTGCAGCAGGACTACATTTTTAAGGAACAAAGGAGAAACATTTCCACCAAAGTGAAGCAACAGGTGGCCCTGAACCTGCAGTGAGAACAGCAAAAGTGCGCCCTGTGTCAGTGTGGTTCCCAATGCAGGATCAGGGCTTTCATGTGTCTCCTTCTTCAGCTGTGTGTGCGGGGAAACAATTTTGTTAAAATGGGCAGACTAATGCTCATGTTCCCAAGTTCTACTGCCACCTTTCTAGCAATAAGTGGGATGTGGGATTTATCCCAGGCCACAGGAGACATTTAGGTGAGCCCTCCTTGTTAAAATACTGGCAGCTCATCACTAGCTTTCCCCCCTCTCTTAATTCACTTAAATGTGCGAAAGTTTAGTTCACTCTGCGCACTGAATTTCCTGTCCTTGACCTTTTTATTGCTTTTCCTTTCTGTGTCTCTCACAATTAGCCAAATATTCTCATGCAGAGCACAGGTTAACATTTGTCATGTGTATGCATTTTGCTAAGGGTCAGCACTCGGCTCTAGCTTGTACAGTTTTAGAAAGCAACACCCAATGGCTTTCGGGGGGGCGGAAATCTTAGCACAAGGAAAAGAAAGCACAGCAAGAACTCCCCAGAACCAGCCTGCTGTTACTTGCACCCACCACTCTCTCAACAGGAAACCTCTTAAAAGGCTTCTGCTGATTCTGGCTCTTTGAGGCTCCGAAACAGGAGGGAGCATGTAGAAGCGTTGCTATGTCTCCACTAACAGTTGCAGACAGACCCGTCACGTAGAACAAGAGATAGTATCATGCAGGATTTGCAGCAAAGCTACTGTTACCTCCTCTTTACAAATAACATTTCCCTGACTGAATTCTGCATATACAGCAGAAAATTGCATTCAACCCAAAGATAACCTTGTCTAGAAAACACATATTGCTCCTTATACTTCAGACCGATCCTGCCACAACTTCATGCTAACCCACAAGGCCTATGCCCTATTACTGACCTCAGGTGTTATTTATTTGCAGCCTTCTCCACCTCCCTCTACATTTTTATCATGTTGCACTACAGTTGGTAAACCTCCCTGAGATCCTTAAACACTAGTAAACGTCTAGTCCAATTCAGAATTGGAGTGCACTGAATATTCCATTAAAGAGAAAAAAAGTATTCTGGCTAATGTCATTTTTATTAGAGCTGTTTAGCATGCATGGGAAGGATAATGACCTTCCATTTTCACTTCCACCAAAGCATGTGAGTACTTAACACAGAAGGAACATTTATTAAAAGGTTAAAAGAAAGCAGAGGAAACTACCAACTTTAGGAGGATTCCAGCGTCTCTTTGTATCTACTGGCCCAATTTTCCAAACCATCCTATCACGTCTCCTGAAATGTGGTGATTTTTTCTTTTTAATTCTAAGTCCCTTATAGGCCAAGTCTATGTGACGATTTTATTCCTTACAATTTCCCAACATTGAGAGCGCTTGTGTCAAGAAGGCACTATTAGCCACTGGCATTTTAACCATAGGATAGACCAGCCCCCTGAGTAAGATTAGATGACCCCATTTATAATGCTGATGGCTGCCTGGAACCTTGTTTATGCTCACCTGCCATTGCTGCTATCATGGCTGGAGCTGGAACAGTGGGAACAAAGTGGGAAATGTTCTGCTAGTATGCACAGTTTTACTAACGGCACCAGCATGACGATTTTAGCCATTGTGACTCTCAACCACCATTTACATACAGCACCAATATTTCTGAGTGCTGGTGCATTTCATTGCTACTTCTTGCAACAAAATAGGGTTAAAAAAATGCATAGCCATATTGCAGCAATGGTGCATCTTCACGGGAGCTAAATCAGTAAGGTAGGCAGGGTTCAGGGCTATTGCATCACAAATCGCTGCTCTGCACATGCTGCTGAAAACAAACTAACCCTGGCACTTAACAGCAGCTTCACTATTGGTAGCAGTTGCTGTACCATGGGCACTAATTCTTCCAGCATAAGCAAGGCCACAAAGCGGGAGTGTGACTTTCAGGTCTTCAAAAAGTAGGTTTTCATGGTTCATTTCCATAAAGCCCAATGCATAATGCATTATCTCATTCAAAGGTAAAGAGTGGATGGATACACACAAGGATGAAAGATTAAATCTGGGAAATTCTAAACAATTGGCAGGAGGCAGAACCATGGCAAATTGATTCCTCTACCCCTCTGCAAAAGGAAATGAAAAAAGAATATTTGTGTATTTTTTTAACCACATGTAAGATTTAAAGGTTTTCGGGAGGAGGGGTTAATAAGAGCAACATACATCAGCCTTTGGAAAGTTCTGCAGGTTGAGAAGATTTTGGTTTTTTTAAACAATGGACATCTCACCCTTTTCTTGTACAGTATTACAGGGCTAAGTACCTGGAATGATAATGCCCGTTTCTGTATCAGCAATAAGAGAGGAAGAAAACAAAGAAAATGGAGCTCTGTGCGGGGGAGGGAAACGCTTGAAGAAACTTGTATTCTCCCCCCAAAGGAAAAGATTAATTTAAATACCTAGGTGGTCTTGCTTGATTGGTTGGTTTTATGTCAGCGCTGACCCTACAGTAACCCCAGTCTTGCTGATCAAAGGGATTATGCTACAGACTCCAGGGTCAACTTTGTTGTCTATAATACTTTGCTGGCTCTCTGTGTATTGCTTCACGTAGAGCTGCTGTTTGCTGCTTGTCTGAGGGCATCCGTACTCTTGTTGTCCTTTAGTGACCTTCTTTTGGACTCACGAAGAGGTTTAAAGTGTTGATTTACTGTCTGATCTCAGCATACTTTATTTTCTTTCCTGTATCAAAGCCAGGCGAGGGGAACAAGACAGTGCTATTTAGTGCACAGAGCTCAGAGAAAAGGTAAAGGCTTGGTGACTCCAAGGTATTGTTATTACTGCATATGCACAGATTTGATGTCAGGTTGATCAAGCAGGCAATTTCTGAACATCTCTTCTCCCTCACTAGCGCAAATGTTTAGTGCACCCAGAGCTAAGAATGGATGCTATAAAAAAGGCCCCTAACCACTGGAAGTGCTCCTCAGCATAGAAGCAATTCTGTTTTATAGCTAGAGGGACCAGCGGGGCGGGGGGGGGGGGGGGGTGAGCGCCAAAGGGGTCAGGGGTGAGTGTATATGGCAGAGGGGTCGGGGTGTGTGCGTGTGTGTGCCAGAGAGGTCAGAAGTGTGTGTGTGCACTTGCACACAGCTTCAATCATTACCTATTTCTATGGGCGCTCTCTCTTTCCTAGGAGGGCATGTGTTTACTTTCATGGCGTCATGGCCACGGCTAGCTACATTCTATTTTTCCTCCTCTCGTATAGGAATAATGGGAGAGGTGACTTTCTCCTCATCTAAATAAAGGAATGATAGATTAAAGCATGGCCTCTGAATTTAAAATGAGCCAAAGGTAATGTACCAGTGTATGTTGATGAACTACCATTAGTGTACTGGGAAAATGGTATTGCCATCAATGGTGTGTGAAGCCCCTATCCAGGCAGGTAAGCAGCTAAAGACAGGAGCACCATCATGTGGAGTGCTGCTGAATAACAGCGTGACTTGACTACAGTGGCACCACAGGCCACAGGTCAGTGCCACAATGCACACACTGCATTTAAAAGTGTCTGAATGGGGCCTGAGTGTCTATAGCCTATGGACCTATCTGTCTAGGTCAGTGATTTTCAAACTGTCATCCACAGGCCAGTGGTCCACAGAAAGTGGGCGTGTCACATGGTCTGACTTGAAATGATTTGAGTACGGCCATCAACTCCATCTCCTTGAACAACCAAGGACATGGTGGCATGGGGCTATGAACTCAGGTCTGCAGGGCTCATGGGAGCAGCCAGAGACCAACCCTCCTCCTGGCAGCTTGTTTAAATGGGACCGATGAGGCCCAGCTCCACTGTGTGCCTCTGCCCTGAAGTCTGATTCGCAGAGTCCCAAAGCAGCTGATTGGCCCACTGGGCCTCCCTTAAGCCTGGTGCAGAAACAGGAAGTTGTCTGAACAATTGGGTTTCTGCTCCTTGATTTCCTGGCACCTCACTGGCAGTTCTGATCATCAGTTTGTCTCCTGCGTCTCCCAGCCTGGTCTCCTGATTCAGCTGAGTCCTGTCTCGTGACTGTTGATTCTGGCTGGGACTATGTGATCTGGCTGCCCGTGACCTGGCTGTGACACACTCTTGCAGGAACCAAAACTTTCCCTCTCCCTCTCAAGACACAAATCTCCAGTTGGCAGAGCTGAGTTGTGGCTAGCAAAAAGAAACACGGAAGTGACTGGATTGTTGTATTCTGCCTCAAAACAATGGGGGTGGGGGTAATACTGAGTATAACCAAATGACCTGAAATAATTTGCTATAGACTAATAGTCATTTACTCCCTAGAAGGTCAAGCAACATTTAGGTCCCTGAGCATTCCCCATTCACATCCCTACTCACAAATGCACCACCCCAGAGCCTGTTGCAAGGGTGGGCAAACTTTTTGGCCCAATGGCCACTTCGGGATTGCAAAATTGTATGGAGGGCCGGGTAGGGAAGTCTGTGCCTCCCCAAACAGCCTGGCTCCACCCCTATCTGCCCCCTTCCACTCCCCCCCACGACTGCCCCCCTCAGAATCCCCAACCCATCCAAACTCTCCCTCTGCTCTTTTTCCCCCAATTGCCCCCTCCTGAGACCCCCCCACCCCTAACCACCTCTCCAGGACCCCACCCCTATCTAAGCCCCCTGCTCCTTGTCTTCTGACTACCTCCTCCAGAGTTCCCCCAGCCTCTAACACCCCCAGAACCCCACCACCTGTCCAACCCCCCCTGCTCCCTGTCCCCTGTCTGCCCCGACCCCTATCCACACCCCGCCCCCTGACAAACTCCCGGGACTCCCACGCCCTGTCCAACCCCCCATACCCTATACCCTGATCACCACCCCCAGAATCTCTGCCCCTTCCAATCACCCCCTGTCCCCTGACTGCCCCCCAGGACACTCTGCCCCTTATCCAACCTCCCTATTTCCCGCCCTCTTACCCCATGCCGCTTAAAGCAGCAGCCCAAACGGAGCTAGATGCACTTCCCTGCAGGAGGGCACAGCCCCACCCTCCAGCGTACTTCCCACGTGGCAGCGCTGCAGAGGGACAGCAGGGGAAGGGCCGGGGGCAGCCTCCCTGGCTGGGAGCTCAGGGGCCAGGCAGGACAGTCCCGCAGTCCGTAGTTTACCCACCCCTGACCTATTTCAACAGAAGAAATCTGAGTGCAGATGCTTCAGAAGCCCATCTACAGGACTCTGAGCTGGCCAAAAGGCTTGTTAGGAAGTAACATGAGGCACCCACTTCTCCATCCCTCAAAGCCCATCCAGACCTAGAGAAACAAAAGAACTGAGTGTGATCCCCTAACTCATAAAGCATTGCTGGAGTCTTACATTAAATGTGAGCAGTCAGTGCCAGTGACAAATGCATGGTAGGTGACTTTGCGATGATTGCTTTTGAATTGTAGTCCAGGGCCTGTTGACTTCTTTAGGTTTTTGAAGCGGGCCATTGTACCACCTTTTTATTATTCTTAGGTGTGATCTTCAGTGAGAATAACTATGTTTGTGTCCTACATTTGGTTCTGGATCATTAATATTGAATGGGAGAGGTTTTTCTCCTGCTCGTTTTTTACCTTAGAAATGTCATGTCTGGTTTTCTGGAGAACTTGTTTGAAGTCTCAGAAATGTGGATTCTGAGCTTTTTCAGGCCTTCATTGATGGAGCGAAGGGACTGAACCTCAGCGGTAACCAGGACACTCACCACGCTCCAACCCAGTGTCTGGAATCGGGGCCTGCAACAGAACCTGTCCTGGGCAACCTATCGAGCACAGCCTGTAGTAGGCTGCCTAATTGTCTATGCTACCTGAGTGGTTGGAAGAGTCAGGCAACCACTTTTTAAGCCGAACTGTTCAGTGGTTGCTTAAAGCATTTGCTCGTGATGGAGAGAGCTTCTGCCTTGGCCCCAGTCTTGTCTCACTCCAAGTAACCTAGCTCTACTCCTCAGCTCTGATTCCTGACTGGCTCTGCCGCTCCTTGGCTCTGGCATATGCTTCTGTCCCAGGTTCTGGCTTCTGATTCGATCTGAGACCTTTGGATCTAGTACCTGGCCTCTGACCCTGGGCTCCAATTCCTGGCTATTGCTTGCTGCTCTAGGCACTAGGCATGACCCCCAATGTCCCAGTCACTGACATCCAGGACTCTATTGCAAGGATCGGCAGCCTTTGGTATGCAGCCCATCAAGGAAATCCGCTGGCGGGCTGGGACAGTTTGTTTACCTGCAGCGTCTGCAGCTTCAGCCAACTGCAGCTCCCACTGGCTGCGGTTCACTGTTCCAGACGAATGTGGGCTGTGGGAAGCGGCACGGACCAAGGAATTTGCTGGCTGCCGCTCCCCACAGCCCCCGTTGGCCTGGAACAGTGAACTGCGGTCAGTGGGAGCTGCGATCGGCCGAACCTGCAGACGCTGCAGGTAAACAAACCGTCCTGGTCCGCCAGCATCTTTCCTTGATGGGCCGCACGCCAAAGGTTGCTGATCTCTGCTCTATTTTATTGTATATAGGTTCTCCTACCACCATCTTCAATGTCATATCTGAGCAATGCCCTGGCTCAAGTCAATCACACCTATATTAAATCTTACGTAATGTGCCATTCCCCTACCGTTTCATTATTCCTTCGGCGTCTTTTTAGATCAGCACTTCACAGCAGAAGATAGATTGCTCCACTATCTAGAAACATTACAGTCTTACCACCACACAGCTATTCAGAATAAAGTGGTATAGTGCAGGGGTCTGTCTGGTTTTCTTATTGTCACTACTTTTAAGACCAGGGCACAATACACTGTACCCAGCATCAGCCATAACATTTAGATCACACAGTATAAAATGCAGTCTTTTCAGATTAACTTAGAGGAACTTTTATGCGGTATATGACATGTGCAAGTAAGGCTGTCGATTAATTGCGGTTACCTCAAGCAATTAACTCAAAAAAATTAATCTCAATATTAAAAATTAATTGCAATAAATCACACTGTTAAACAATAGAATACCAATTGAAATTTATTAAACATTTTGGATGTTTTTCTACATTTTCAAATATATTGATTTCAGTTACAACACAGAATGCAAAGTTTACAGTACTCACTTTATTATTTTATTACAAATATTTGCCCAGTAAAAATGATAAACAAAAGAAATAGTATTTTTCAATTCACCTTATAAAAACATGGTAGTGCAACCCTTTATCGTGAAAGCGCAACTTACAAATGTAAATTTTTTTATTACATAACTGCATTCAAAACCAAAATAATATAAAACTTTACATCCTACAAGTCCACTCAGTCCTACTTCTTGTTCAGCCAAATTGCTAAGACAAACAAGTTTGTTTACATTTACAGGCGATAATGCTGCCCGGTTCTAATTTACAATGTCACCTGAAACTGAGAACAGAGGTTTACATGGCACTTTTGTAGCTAGCATTGCAAGGTATTTACATGCCAGATATGCTAAACATTCGTATGCCCCTTCATGCTCCGGCCACCATTCCAGAGGACATGCTTTCATGCTGATGATGCTCGTTAAAAACAAATGTGTTAATTAAATTTGTGACTGAACTCCTTGGGGGAGAACTGTATGCCTCCTGCTCTGTTTTACCTGCATTCTGCCACATATTTAATGTTATAGCAGTCTCTGATGATGACCCAGCATGTTGTTCATTTTAAGGTCATTTTACTGCAGATTTGACAAAATGCAAAGAAAGTACCAATGTGAGATTTCTAAAGATAGCTACAGCACTTGACCCAAGATTTAATAATCTGAAGTGCTTTCCAAAATCTGAGAAGGACTAGGTGTGGAGCATTCTTTCAGAAGTCTTAAAAGAGCAACACTCCAATGCAGAAACTACAGAACCTGAACCAGCAAAAAAAGAAACTCAACCTTCCGCTGGTAGCATCTGACTCAGATGATGAAAATGAACATTCATCGGGCCGCACTGCTTTGGATTGTTATCAAGCAGAACTCGTCATCAGCATGGGCGCATGTCCTCTGGAACGGTGGTTGAAGCATGAAGGGACATATGAATCTTTAGAGTAACTGGCACACAAATATCTTGTGACACCAGCTACAACAGTGCCATGCGAACGCATGTTCTCATTTCAGGCTAATATTGTAAACAAGGAGTGGGCAGCATTATCTCCTGCAAATGTAAACAAACTTGTTTGTCTGAGCAACTGGCTGAACAAGAAGTAGGACTGAGTGGACTTGCAGGCTGTAAAAATTTACATTGTTTTATTTTTCAATGCAATTTTTGGACATAATTCTACATTTGTAAGTTCAACTTTCACGACATTGCATTACAGTACTTGTATTAAGTGAACTGAAAATGATATTTCTTTAATTTTTACAATGCAAATATTTATAATAAAAAATAAACATAAAGTGAACACTGTGAACTTTGTATTATGTGTTGTAATTGAAAATGTGGAATAAAAAAATTATATAAATATTATATTATTGTTTAACAGCACAATTAATCACGTGATTAATCACGATTAATTTTTGTAATCGCTTGACAGCCCTAGTGCACAGATGTGTATGTGTATATATTACATTTGTTAGATCTGTTATTAGAGTAGTTTATTATTTAGTTGCAACAGTGCCCAAATTAGTGAGATGCTTGCCAAGCAGAGAAGAAGACAGTCTCTATCCTGAAGAGGTTGCAATAGAGAAAGGTGGATGAAGTTGCAAGCAAAGTGATTAACATGGGGTAAGTACATGGCTTATTAATTATGTTTATTGTTGGGCCCTTTGTTTGTGTTTTTTCAAATTAAACACACTAAGGAACTTCTCCTGTAGTCTAGTCCAGGCCTTGACTTCAGTAGAACGCCACATGGACAATCGAGGGTATACCTTTGTGGCCCATGCTGCAAAGTCCAAATTCTCTTCCACACATCCACTCTCTACCATTTACCATCCCTTTCTTTCTCCCCTCCTTAAAGACAGAACAATCCCCAGTTGTATTTGTCCTTATTCCCCTCCCATATCTCTCTAAATAAACGAGTAGTTAAGTCATAGTGTAAAATAAACAAACAGATCATCTGTATCTATATGGTTGGATGTTGGGAGGGATATCAACTATAAACGTGTGTGTGATTTTATCCAGGCCATCCAACTTTTTTCACTTTCCCTTCTATACAGTATGTTCTCAGTACTCCCCTCCATGAGCTACTCAATGATTCGAGACTTTGGACTGGAAAGATGACACAGTGCCATCTGAGAGTTGTTGCCATCTGGGTAAGATTAAATTTTGCACTATGGAATTGGTTTGGTCTGGGGGAGGGTTGTTTGTCTGTTTGTTTGGGGAGGGTGATGGTTGTGTTTTTGTTTTTGTCTGCATTTCTACGGATTTGACAAACCAACATAGATGCCCAAATTTTCCATTAAAAGGAATGCAGCTTCATTCTTTTCCAGATTTCAAATGTGTCTTGCTTAAATTATCAGTATGAAACAGATGTAAAAACAGGTTCCTATTTTCTTACCTCTTTTGGAAGGGGGAAGGGTAGTGCGCTGATATGCCTTTGTAAGATCAGATGCGTAAATAAGGGGAGAAAGTGGAAGCAAAATATTTCATCTACTGTTTCTAATACAAATATTTTCACATTAAATTTATATTGGTCTGAGTAAAGCACAGAACAAAATTATAGTTAGTTGAGCATTGACGTTCTGGCCAGATCCTCTCAGCTATTGTAAATTGGTGTGGCTTCAATGGAACTATGAAGATCTATATAAACTGAGGATTCAGTTGTTAAAAAAGAACCAAAAGAACTAAGGGTGACCTAAGTGTTGCTTTATCCTGTTTTGACATATTTGTAAGAATAATTGAACCAATTTTAATTATTTTTCTTCCTTTAAAAACAAATCCCCATGTCAGTTTCTTTCACTAGAATTCTGCTTTGCAGTTATTCCAATCTGCTCTTTTCTTGGTCAACTTTAAGGTTTTTAGAGAAAGACAATTCTATAAATATTTGCTGTCTTTTTAATTTGAACAACATGGTATCAAGTTTGTAATAATTAGGGAAGCTTTCATTGATTGCCAATGGTACTCTGTGAAAAACTGACTAAGCAGGAAACATCTCACCCTTGGGAAATATTGACTGCTGGTTCCAAAGACATAATTAATAAATGGCAGGATTTACCATGTGGGTCATGTTTTACAAGATACCTGAGTCATTATTGATTATGGTTAGATTATTTAGATTGCAAAGTCTTATTTAAATTGAATGATGCAGAAAGGCTGTCTGTATTCCAAGTAATGCACAGCACCAAACATCCTGTAGCACATGGCTTAAAGTAATAGTTGCAATCATGTAGCTATAAGATGGTGTACGGTGGGGAGGGATAGCTCAGTGGTTTGAGCATTGGCCTGCGAAAGCCAGGGTTGTAAATTCACTCCTTGAAGAGGCTATTTAGGGATATGGGGCAAAGATGAGATTGGTCCTCCTTTAAGCAGCGGGTTGGACTAGGTGATCTCCTGAGGTCCCTTCTAACTCTGAGATTCTATGAACTTTACAATAGATTGAATGTGCCAGACATATAGAATACCTACTCTTAACAACTTACAAACTAAAGGTAGCAATGAGTTCAATACACCAATATAATCTTATATTAATCAAGGACCACACAGAGATGCATGTTGGCCTGTCACTACAGAATATATACTCATTATCAAATTGACCTACAAATATAGCTGTACTTTGTGTATTATCACGTGGATGTAGATTTTAGAAAGAGACTTGCAACTAAAGCTGATTAAAATTTTCCAGATGACAAGGATATTGTTCAAACAAATCTTTTTGTTGGAAAATTAAGACATTTTTTAACAAAAGATGAAAATTTCACAAAATTCACATTTTAAATCTTATTTTTTGGCTTTGTTTTGTTGTGATTGTTTTTATTGTTTTTCTGCAAAGAAACAAAATGGCTTGGGGTTTTGTTTGTTTTTTCTGAGAGGGGTTGCACCTTCTCTCCCCTTTTCTGCCCCCTGTCCCATTTTCTCCCCCTTTTTTCAGTGACAAAATTGGAAAAGGAAAAAAGGGTGGAGGGGAGAAAACAAACTTTTAATGCAAAATTTTTCAATTTCATAAAAAATTTCTAATCTAGTTTTTAACAAAAACCTTTAAACTCCCAGGAGTTTGCAGTTTGTTTTTTTCCTTTTTGACCAGCTCTCTCCAAAATAATATTGAAGAAATTCCAGTTCAGGTATTCCCAAATATGTGCAACATAAAATGGACTGAGAAGCTCTTTTTGACTTATAAGGTGCATTTTGCTATTTATTATGCAATGGAAACAGAGAAGTGAAGCCTCTTGCAAAATCAGCCAAAACTACAGGTTAGACTGGAGGAATGGGCACAAGTTTAAGAGTCAGGAGGCTATGAGTTGTGATCCTGGCTGTGCTTCTGATTTTCCATGCAGCCTTTGGCAAGTCATTTCCCTTTCTCTCAGCTTCCCCTGTGTAAAAAGGAGATACAGGGCTGTGGGGATTAATTAAAGTGTTCTATTAATACTAAATATTTTTATCATTGGTTCTGTTATCCAGCTACAAGAATCACTCCAAATATTGGGCCCAATTCTGCCCTTAGTTACACTCTGGTTTCATTGGGAGTTGTCCATCTACAAGTGAGGATAAAATTTGCCTCCGTAATAGAGGGGACCTCAACCCTCCAGCAAGCCCTGGCTAGGGATGGAACCTATATCCATCAGTTTTCATCTGTATATACAGACCTCCAGCTGGGCTACTTGTGTCTCCCCTTTCAGGGCTGAAAGGAGACTGGCCTCACTCTGCCCTGGGCTACCCTGGGAGGGAGCGGAAATCGACCTAAGATACGCAACTTCAGCTACGGGAATAGCATAGTTGAAGTCGACGTATTCAGGTTGACTTACCGCGGCATCTTCACAGCGCTGAGTCGACTGCTGCTGCTCCCCCGTTGACTCCACCTGTGCCTTTCGCAGCGGTGGCGTTCCGGCATTGACGGGAGAGTGCTCGGGAATCAATTTGTCGCATCTAGACTAGACACAATAAATCGATCCCTGACAGATCAATCACTACCTGCTAATCCTGCGGGTAGTGTAGACCTGGCCTTAGAGTTTTACCTGCCCATTTAGTTTCCTTGCGCTCAATAGTCCGAGGAGTTCTCGGGAGTCTCTATCCCATCCGTATGAGGGTGGTAGGGGGACTCAGGCCCAGCTCTCATGTGGGTCCTAGCCCAGCGATTCTGGGGGATGCAGTCAGGGACTTGTTTGTACTGCTTCCCTGGCCAGCTTCTTCCTTGGTACCTCCTATCTGGTAATCTTCTCTGATCCCTTCTGGCAGAAAACTTATTTCTCTGGGCAGCTTCCTCCAGTCTGACCCTGTGGAGACCCCTTCACCGTGACTCTAGGTTTCTCCAGCAGGCACCCTGTTCTGGCTGGGGCCGGGCTGCAGCCTTTTATCCCTGCTGTTGTTAGCCTGCCCATAGGCTGCAGCTGGGGAGGTGACGGCTCCCTTTTTTAACCCTTCAGTGTCCATTCCATGGTAATGTCCACACACCCCTTCACAGTCCCTCTCTTGGGAGCTGTGGCAGATCTCCGAATGTGCCGACAGCCATGCTGTGAAGCATGGCAGAGTCTGTGTGTGATGAAGGAAGATGCAGCAGTAAGGTGACCAGATGTCCCATTTTTTAAGTCCCCCTTTTGGGGACTTTTTCTTATAGAGGTGCCTATTACCCGCCATCCCTGTCCTGTTTTTTCATAGTTGCTATCTGGTCACCCTATGCAGCAGGAACATAAAGGTCCTACTACATTGCAAAGAGCAGCTCAAGCTGCAACAAGTGGATCCACGCTATGCTACAGCTGGGCTGTTTTGGTTGTCCTGTAGTTTTGACCCATCTCTCTTCTACTGAGGTACAACACTTATACCCACCGGGAACTCTGGAAAAAAAGTTAGACGCTTTTGTTAAAGTTGCACCTACTTGCTGCATTCTTCAGACCTTGCCTCCAGCAATCCCCAACACGCATTCTGTTAGGCAAATGACCAGCAAGCAGTCGACCATATCAGTGCAGACATCAATAGCTTTGGGCGATCACTTACTTTGGTCCTTTTCACAGGCTTGCCTGGAGCCAGATTTACAAAGAAAGAGCAGTTCAAAATTTACCAGAGATTAGTAGAAAGACTCATGACCTCTCCACCTGGTTGCAACCAAAGGACAGGACCTCAGGCAATACAAACTGAAAACTTTCCCCTCCCTGCACCAATGCTCTTACATAAATGAAACTATTTGCAATGTCCGTTTTATGGTGGAAGGTTTTCCTCTTCCCAGGATCACTGGGCCCAATTTTTTTTTTTCACCTCAGTCCCTTTACACTGCTCCCCTCCAGCAACATAAAGGAGCCAGACAATAGACAGAAAGGGCACCCTGCCTGCATACAGACCTACTCTTAGCAGGATTAGATGTCTCTCTGGTAAAACCACTAGTGTCTTGTCTACACTAGCACTCACGCCAGAGGAGCTGCAGCAGCAGTAGTGCGACAGAGAGAGAGCGGAAGAAAAGAGCTAAGGGTAACTGTTTAGATTGTAAACTCTTTGGACCACGGAGTGTCATTTAGGGTTTGTCCAGCCCCTAGCAAAATGGGACCCAGGGGGGTGGTTGGCTTTTGGTACCACTGAAATATAAATGTTTAATAATGTAATCAGAGCCAAAGAGAACAGATCCAGGAAAACAGTACAACAGTTACCTACCAAGTGAACCTTAGCAGCAGCAGCAGCAACAACAAACACAGTACAAGTAGAAATTTTCAAAGACAAGTTGGGAGGAAACCGCAAGAAATGGCAGTTGAGCCTTATTAGTGCTATAAATTACAGAGCCAGTTTCAGTTCCTGCAGTTCCTCTGTAGTTGTATGACACTGTCTCTCTCACAGCTAGCGACTGGGGTCTGCAAAGCCTGTAGGCACAAAACAAAGCAGTCAGTCAAGAGCTCAAATTATAAAAGTAAATCTTACTTTAATTTTAAATCCAAGGTGTGTTTGGGGGCTGCTCTTTGAAGTAATTTCACCTACCAGTGAACCTGAAGTTTACCACAACACTTGGATCCACATATGAACTCCCCCAAATCTGAAGGGGTCTTAGTTCAGGCCAATCTCTAATTTTAACAGTGGATGGGGCATTGTCTGATCATATTGGGAACTTCCCAGAGCCAGGGCATCATCAGTCATTGACATGAACCCTTGATTATCCTTTTTCTCCCCACATAGAAAATCCATCCTTAAGAAACTGTAGAGATACTGACAGTGTGGCTTTGAGTTCACCAGTGAGCAGTGCTCCATACTTTGCTGATGGAAGCTATGAACCTTGGTATTCATAACTATTATTATAATTATTTCTGATCTAAGACCCAACAATGTGCTCGGCACTGCAAAGGTCACAAGACAGAGATCATTCTTGCCCTAAAGATCTTACAATTAAAAGGCCAAATACTCACCATTGGTCATACTTCTTACTACGAGGAGTAGTTCCATGGGCTTTAATGGAACAAATCGCTGTAGCCCTCAATCAATCCCAAGGGAAATAGTTAATATTAAATTGTGTCTGCAGAGCACCTAACATGATGGTGTCCTGACACTTGATTAGTAACCTTAAGCACTATTGCATTGCTATTAGTGGTACCCACAAGCGAAGGCAGTGCATGACGGAGTCACCTGCCCCACCCCATCCCCAGAAGCCACTACCAGACATGCTGGCCACTTCCGGGAGTGGTGTACGGCCAGGGCAGGCAGGGAACCTACCTTAGCCCCACTGCACGCCGCTGCCATCCCAGAGCCACTCAAAGTAAGCAGCACCAGGCTGGAGCCCACACCCCTAACTTCTCCTGCACCTCACACTCCAGCCCCCTGCCCTGAGCTTCCTAACTTCCTATGGCACCCCTCCTGCACCCAAACCCCTTGCACTGAGCCCCCTCCTGCACACCACATCCCCTCCTACACCTCACACTCCCTCCCACGTCCCAGCTCCCTGCCCAAGCCCTACATTCATGGCCCTGCATACAATTTCCCCACCCAGATGTGGCCCAAAATGTTGCCCACCCCTGTTCTGGATCAACCAAGCTGTGCATGGCAGGAGCACACAATCAAAGGTATGAAGCTGGCTTAAAGCCATTGTAATAGGTTGCCATTCAGGACATTGATGCAATTGCCACATTCCTGCAGGGAAACCTTAATGAGGTTTTGTGTTGGGAATGGCTACACAAAGGGAAGGGTGATGCCCAGCTGCACTGTCTCCAGAGCACGAGCACTCAGCTGCTCTCTGCAGCTGGGGCAGGAGCAAAGGGTGTGTGTTAATACTGTGTATTCAGCAACCAGCAAATACCTCTTGGAAAGAAACTTTGTGCTGAGCTGCAGGAGACACTTCTGTTCGTGTGGCTGTGACAGCCCTGGAAGAGGAGAAGTTGCCATGTGTCCCAGAAAGGAAGCAGAATCTGAGACAAGCAGTTGCTTGGGCATGCGGCTAGGATGTCTGACTTGAAATTTCTGCAAGTCTTCTGTGTCGTGTGTTCCTGCTGCTGGTCAAGGTTACAGCACGGTGCGTATATTTTTCAGTAAATCAACGCATTACACCAAGGATTACCCCAACGCTGTGTCAGTGACTTCTCAGTCAAATAGAACCACCTCACAAAGTCCCACATGTCAGTTGTCTGTTTGGTCAAAGAAGCAACACCCCTTTCTGTTCCCCATTTCCAGGGCCACCAGTACAGTGCCCAGCAGGAAACAAAGCCATCTCTGGACCCAGCAGCCTCACAGGGATGTTCCACCAGCTGGAGAGCAGCAAGGCACAGGGGTGCTCTGGCCTGATCCTGGTTTCTGTAACAAGACCCTGTATACAAGAAGCCAAGAGAGGGAGGTGTTGTAGGAGCCAGTAAGGCAACCCAATACTACAGGAGAATTCCTCTATGGAAAGGGAATTCTCCGCTACCATTTAAGACAGGTTTAAGGTCACTTTGCGCCACCAGAATGAAGGACCAAAGAATCTGGCTCCTAGTCTCCTGCATGAACATGCCAACCTGAAGTTGTTTCTGATGTGGGTTTGATATGTCACCTACTAATATAACATGTAATCTTCTTCCAGTAGTCATATTGCCTATCTGAGACTGAGCCAGTCACATAAAAATTTAGGAGAGGTGTAAGCAGCAGGGCTTTCAGCCTTCTCAGACACAAGGATTGCTGCCAAGGACAAATTAACGCAGAGTGTCTGGTAGTCCTGGCTCAAGCAGATCTTTGATTTACAATCCTCGTGCTGCTTCCATTCTTTCTGCCCAGCAGGATGATCAGTAGAATAAAAACAATTCAAATCATTTGGGGATTTTTTAAAATAGATCTATAGAGAATCTGCAGTAACTCTCTTGAAACTTTCTGGCCTTTTGCCTTTATTTATAGTCTAGCTAGTTGGAGCTAAGACATGGGGAATTCTTTCCAACAGTTAAGACCAGGGACTGGGAGTTAGGGTTACTGGGATGTATCATTGACTCAATCAAAAACTTTCTGCATGACCTTGGGCAAGTCACTTGACTTCTCTGTGCCTTAGTTTCCCCACCTGTGACATGCAAAATAGTATGAGGGGTGTAAAATACTTGTATGAGAACTTGGTTGTTGACAAGCTTACTCATTTTGCCACATTCACACAAATCTGATTCTGAATCAGACTGAAAATATTGGATAATGAAATGATTGGTGCCCATGAAGATGAATACATCCTGCCCCACTTCTGTTGCCCAGCTCCCTCTGCCATTGCCCCTCTTGCCCAAATCTGTCTGCGGTGGGATGTTCCCTTCAACCAATCTGTCCCCAGCTCCAAAGTTCCCCTCCCTCTGTCCTGCTGGCTCAGCTCCCCGCCTCAGCTCCATCCCCAGAGCCCAAGTCCTGTGCCTTCTGGCCTGGCTCCCTCCGTTCACTGCATTCCCCTCTATACTGACTATCAGGATCCAGATCTCCTGTGGGAGCTCCACTTTGGTGGCTGATGATTCCAAAAAAGTGGAATCTTCTCAGCTCTCAAAGTCATTACTCTTAGCTATTGAGAAAATAATATTGACCCAGATGTTACTGAGTAAATGGCTGCAGTAAAAAAGTGATATAGAAACAAAACCAGAAGAAAGAACATAAGGAAAAATACGAGGTTGGCCTACACATTTCTGTAATTTTGAACAAAAATCACACCCACAGCTATGCAGGCCAAAGCCCTAGTATAGATGCAGTTTAAAAATATTTTTGTCCCTATAGCTTAAGAATGGGAATAAGCTATACCGGCAAAAACACTCTTTTGGTGGTGTAAACTGCATCTCCACTAGAAGAATTTGCTGGTATAGCTATGCCGGGCAAACCCGTTCTTGTGTAGATGAGGCCAACACCAACAAAAGCCCATGGTAGAAATATACTCCAGAAGTAGGACTCTTTCATGTGAAAAGTCTCATGCAGTTAAGCTATGGACAATCTCACAGAACTATATATCACATATCAATAATCACCTAATTATGTCTCTGATACAGGACATAATATAAATAAAGGTGAAGGTGCAAAAAAGAAGGCAGTCAAAAGCAGAGTGGATGCCTTAATCAGAAGTGGCTCTGAGACTCTTCATTGTACAGATGACTGAGCTGTAGTCAGACATTACAGCCCATCCGTCTGCTTCAGGGAATTGAAAGCAACTCCCTTTTCTCTGCTAGGTCTCTTGCAGCGCTTATTGCATGCAGTGCCATCATCAAATACCAAGAGTCAACATGAGAAAGAGACATAATATGGCCAACAAAAGAATACAGCAGAGGGAATTTCTTAGGGACCAAGTCTCACGGACCACATCAGCCACCAGAAAACAAACAGGTCCGGGCCCTGGAGAAAAGGAAACTTGGCAAGAGGACCCTCCCCTAGTTTTGTTTAATTTCTTCTGCCGAGAGGCAGGATCTCCACTGAAGAGACAGAGCTTTCCCCTCAGACTCCAGGGAGTTACAGGAGACCATTGCTCTCAGCATACAGGCCCTGCATCTGCTCTCTTCCTGCCTCTACTCTAGCAGAACAGCTCCAGTTCGGCCACAACTTTCCTCTGCTGCTCTTGGATAGTCCTGTAAATGGAGGATTTCCCCTACTGCATTCACTTTTCAACCGATTTACCCAGTCCCTAATTTGTGCCAAGGCTTGCCCCAGTCCCCAGTTTGTGCCATGGCTATGAACTGCCAAGCCCCGGCACTTCTTGGCTTGGCAGTTCGTAGCCTAGCACCTCAGGACTTGCTGCATTAGTTATGAAAGTAAAAAAAAAAAAAAAAATTGCTTGAGCCCTTACACAGAATTGCTTGCGCTCTGGCATCTTTTGTTACAAATTAAGCACTGCATTTACCACTGCTGGCTGTGAGACACTTCCCTCTGGCCCCAGCTCTCACATTCTTTCTGCCCCCACTGCACACATGGCTCCTCAGATTGGTGGAGGGTCCTCTCAGGGTCCCACAACAGGAAAATATGAAACGGCAGAAGCTCCTGACTCACCCACAGATCTGGAGGGACCTTTCCTACCGGTTAGAACAAACAAACTCAAACTTCATCCATGCTGGCATGTAGCCTATTGGCCCTCTGAGGAAAATAAATGAAGTCTCATGCAGATTATAGCATGGGGCTAGATGAGACTTTACCCACTGAGAAGACCTGCCTGCTCTTTATAGAAACTAAAGATCCTTTGTTCCTTCTTGTAATAGCAGGGGGTTTGCTACAGTTCCGCTTGGCCAAAGTATCTCCTCTCCCCCACCCCACCCCCATCCCTCCTTAGTTGTCCATCTAACTGCTGTCCTTAATGGCTGTATAATTCCTGTAAGTCACATTTTTAATACACCTTTGGGAATAAATGTGCTTCGTAAATGCAAAATATTATTTTATTGCATTTATTGTTATGCTTCAGAAATCATATTATTCTGGGGAAATTCAAATCTGAAATGTTGACGCCCTGAGAATTTCTGCACCCTGAGGCCCTGTCTTCACTAAAGAAATTTTGCAGACATTTCTCAGTTGCTAACAGCAGATCAGCTGTACCCCACTGCAGAGAGCCCAAGTAGAGACCAGTTGCTGCTGGTATTTTTTTAAGCACCATGTCAAGTAACCCTGCTCAGAGTGGTTCTAATCTAAACAAAGTTTAAAATGCAAGTGGCAGCCGGCTACCCCGTTCACAGTAGACCCCTCAATATTTGCTACTGCTGGTGGAGCTAACTGGTGTTAACAATAGTGAAAAACCTTGGCCAAAATGTCTATTCTGTAGCCAGGGCAAGATTGTTCTTAAGTACAGAGCTGTTTAATTATTGACAAAGGAACAAGCCCCACAAACATCCTCCATTTCATTTGCTGAAGAAAAAACACTGTATTCAAACTGGAAGCTTTTTTTTCTTTTAAGTCACTGCATATAAAGGAAATAAAATACTCGGCCTGAGCAGTGGTACCAGGAGCTTAATATTCTCGCAGCATATTCGTAACAAATCAATGCATGTTTTAAAAATGTCAGTGCACATCTGGGATGTTTGTCTGCATGGCTATTGGTTTTTTTGGTCCCGCAAACTGAGCACATTCTGTTTCTCATTCTGCTGAGTAACATTCCTGGTACCTAGTGCAAAACAAACATCAGGTGCTGAAGTGCTGACATGCTAATGGAATATTGGTACTTCCAAAGGAAGGCTCAGGGTTCTGCTGCAATATACAATCTGCAATGGGATGCAGCAGTGAAGGTCTCAGACATGCTGCAAACAATAACTCCCTTATGCTGTATACAGATATACAGTTTCTGTGTGATGTTGTTTCTCGAGGAGTGCATAATAAGGGCCAACAGTTGTGAACTAGTGTGAACTAATTTGTGATTTGTGAACTAGTGTGCCTGAAGTTAGATTCCTAAAACCTTGTTTAGGCATCTAAAGAAATTCTTTTCAGAGCTTCTGCTGCAATTATTGATTTCATAGCGATGCCCAGGGTCTGCTCCCTCTATGCACTCCAATTTCAATTGATTGCTGTTGGGTTTGGATCAGGCCCATTTTGCCAAAAGTGCTGAAGAAGGGAAAGGTGGAGGTGCAGCCATGACCCAGCACACTGAGCAAAGCAAGCTGCATCATTGGGAAGGATGGCCTCCTGGGATCCACATTTTGCCAGGAGGAGCTCTGGGAGGGATTGTGCTTCCCCAACCTAGATTGTGCTCCACACTGCCCCGTACACAGGCTCTGACTGTGGCACAATTTAGCCCGAAGGATGCACACTGAAGCACTCAGAAGTCAGGGCATTCCAAAGGCAAGGTTGCACATATAACCTTAACTCTGGCCCTTGTCTGGGTAGATTTTACCACAGATTTTATTTAATCAATCACATAGTGTTTTCACAAATAATACTATATAATATTATACCACATTTCACATTGGACATGATGTATTTTACAAGGACTCCAGGCACTGAATTAATCCGAACTGCTTCCATTGGTACTGGAAGCACCAAAATCCTTTAGGGTTGATATGCTACTGGAGTGCCTTTTAAGATACAGGCTGAGGAATCTGCACTGCTATTGCCAGCTCTTAGAATAAATAGAGGGCAAGTCTCTATGGCTGCCAATCTGGCACCTTTCATGATTAATAAATTCACTCAAAGCTTTTCTGCAGTCAGAATTGTTTGTAGCTGTGCTGAAGGAATTAGCTTTTTAGATACGTCTGGAATTGTTAAATAGAGGTCCTACTCCCAGAGCTGCATGAAATGCTGAGTTCACAAGCAGCATTTGTGAGTTTTCTGTTACCTATAGACTAGCAAGGAAAAACTGGAAGGATTTATTGACAAAGGGTGAAATTTTCCAAGTGATTTAGGAGCATGCGTCCCATTGACTTTCATTTAGACTTGTGCTGCTAAGTCACTTAGGGTATCTATATAATGCAGTTAGACCCTGTGACACATTGTACCTCAGAATGACACCCTGTAACCTCCATATTCATCATCTATATATGGTTGCGATATTTCATGCCATGTAAGGTATCATATGAAAGGTCATGATCTGATTGATTAAACCTGTGGTTCTGTCCAAATACAGGAACACCTCGCTTAACATTGTAGTTATGTTCCTGAAAAATGTGACTTTAAGCGAAATGATGTTAAGCAAATCCAATTTCTCTGTAAGTATTAATATAAATTGGGGGGGTTAGGTTCCAGGGAAAAAATTTTCACCAGACAAAAAAACTATATATACACACACAGAGAATACATTTTAAACAAACAATTTAATACAGTACACAGCGATGATGATTGTGAAGCTTATTGAGGTGGTGAAGTTAGAGAGTGGGATATTTCCCAGTGAATACCTTACTGATAAATGATGATCTAGCTTTTGGCTGAGCCCTCAAGGGTTAACACATTGTTGTTAATGTAACCTCACATTCTAAAAGGCAGCATGGCAGACAAAGAGACACCATCTGTGTGAGAGAGAGAGATGTGCATTGCTCCTTTAAGTATGCTGACCCCACCTCTTAAGGACATTCTCTTTTTAAGTGGATCAGGAAGTTGAGACAGTAGCTGCTGCCCCAACTCTCTCTGTCTCTCTCGGTGTGTGTTCCCATCCTGCTCTATATGGAGAAGGGGTAAGCGGGATGCAGACGCGGGGGGAGGGAAACACCCTGACGTTAGTCCTTCCCTTTTCCCCCTCTCTTCCCCCTACCCCACAGCAAGCAGCAGGATCCCGGGAGCAGCTCCAAGGCAGAGGGCAGGAGCAGCACATGGCAGCATGGGAAGGGACAGCTGAACTGCCAGCAGCTGATAAGCTGCTGGGCGGCTGCCACACAGGGAACTTACGGGAGTGGGCAGCTGACGGGGGGGCTGCCGGTCCACCCTGGTTCTAAGCCCCCACCAGCTAGGTTGAACGGGCTGCTCTTCCTGAAAGCGGTGGACAAAGCAGGCTGCTGCCAAACTTTATAAGGGAGCATTGCACAACTTTAAACGAGTATGTGCCCTAATTTATCAGCAACTTAACATCGAAACAATGTTAACCCAGGCAACTTTAAGTGAGGAGTTCCTGTATGTATATCATTAGTGCGTATAAGCTATGAGATCGTGCTGTATGGTTGTTACTGAAATATCCTTGAGTTTGCCGGTGGCATGCAAAGTATCCTTGCTTAGCTGGGTGTTGACCAGACCACCCATTAATCAACTGCGTAACTCAACTATGCAAGCACCACACAATGGGAACTGATCATTTACTGTGACTCAGCAGAGCCCACCTGGACAAGTCTGCCAGGCATATGGGCCAAGAATATAAATTAAGGAATAGTTGCAGCAGGCATTTGGGTAATAAGCTTACACTGGTCAGGCTTCTGATCAGGGCAGGACATGACAGCTCTGGGGGCCTAGGCTGGGGAGCTGAAGGGAACTGGCTAAAGCGTCTCTGTTGTTGGTTCATGAGTGGCTGTGAGAAGCATTCATGTAACTCAGTTGGGTGTGTCCCTGCCAGTGGATGTCTGTGTAAGTGCAGTACCTGGAGAGGTTTGCAGCTTGTCACAGCAGCACAGTGTCAGAGGGAGTGCTGGTTGGTAAGCCAGAGGGTTCAGTGGTACCCCAGTTCCAGGTTGTACCCTGGAGATCCTGTCACACATGCCCATGGCTGGCCTGTGCCAGCTGATTTGAGCTTGTGGGACTCAGGCTAAGGGGCTGTTTCATTGCTGAGTATCTGTGCAGAGAGAGAGACGGATGGTATACATGTAATAAACTACAAAGCCATGTGAAACATTCAAAATATCACCAACCCCCAAAATTAAAAAAATCATGTCAGATCCCCAAAAATTTATGAGATTGTTCTAAAAATAAAGAGATTTTTTTAAAAAAATAAAGAATAAACCATGCAGATTTTTCTGTCCAGCTATTGGTTTTTGAGCTCCCTCGACCGTCCCAAAAATGTGTATGACAATTACAGGGTGAAAAGTCAACCGTAAATGCACAAATATGAAGGCTACAACTCCCCAGTGCACCTGCTCCTCGACTCCCCCCCACACCCCTCTACTCTCCACCACTGCCTAGAGCTCTCCCCTGCATGCCTGCTCCATGATCTCTCTCTGACTCCATAAGTTCCCTGAACCCCAGTTTCCACTAGCATGCCCCAGGTGCCCCCAACTCCCTTGGCCCCAACTCATTTGTAAAGAAATGTACTCAATCAATTATTTAAGCTGATGCTTAAATAAATTTGTTAGTCTCTAAGGTGCCACGACTACTCCTATTCTTTGTACTCATCTGGAGTTCATTCTAAATATTCCCCTAAATTCTAGTGCGGTGGTTACCAAACAAATCCCATGATACAACAAAGCTATTAATTTCAAAGGCACGTAAGCACATGCAGAATCAAGTAGAATCAGGACCCAAATTCTTGTCTATGTTACAAGGATCAAATGAGCTCCATTTCTTAAATTTCGATCTATATATAGATACAGAGAGAAAGGATGATAGTATAAAGGTTTCATTGGCATGAGTCTAGGACGGCTGCATTACTTGTCTGATAAAATATTGGATCTTAAGCCTGAAACTGATTCAGTTTCAGCTGAACTTTATTAGCCTGTGAAACCAAAAAGACGATGGTAGTGACTGAATGTTGTCCATATAATTACATGGCGAATACCATCCTTGTTCTGGCTCTTTCATTTCATATTTTACATTACTTGCAGCTGGTGGATGTGGACATTAAACATTGCTCCTAAACTGTACCAAAGATAAATCATTACGCTCTTTGGCCCCACTTTAGGGAACCATCTGAAGTTAAATAAAAATGTTGGCCATTGGGGTCTGTAAAACACTGGTTCGGATTTAGATTGTGTCAAAGTCGCATCAAACTGCAACATGAAGTCATGTTGGCTCTCTTGTTCAAATTGACACGTTTTTGCACTTTCAGTAAAGTTGGACTGTTAATTTTATAAATTTAATACTACAGAATATTGTCTTGAAATTCATTTACTGTGTTGTACTGTAGAATATGATGCCATTAATAGTTTGCAACAAATGGCAAAGAAAGATCACTCCCTCCTAATCTTTCCTTCATTTTGCTGGCAGCTAATAATTTTACCGTTGTTCTGACATTATGGTCAGTTGGCATTACTTTCTAAGTTTACTGAGGCACTGCATTTAAAATGTCTTTTGAAAACAGTAGGGGGAACTATATATCTAATACAAGGCAACGGTCTCAAAGGTTGCAATCTCCTCACAGGGGCTGCATGACTACAGCACTTGCTCTCAAGCTTTACGAGTGTAGGGTCCCTTAGATGAAATTAAACTCTACTGCTACTCACAAAGCATACAGGTTATTTTCCCAGACTTTCTTTTTCTTTTTCAGGCAGACTAAGGGGCAGTTCTTTTCTTGCTTTTGCCATAGAGTTAATAGAAGTCAGATTTTCAACTTTGGTAATATTCTAATAGAAAATAAGGTGGCAAAACCAGTTCTGAAGAATTAGAAATGACTTAAAATGTATAAGATCTGTGACTTAAACTGCCACTTCAGGGACCAGTTCCTCTTTTTAGTTAGAGGGCTGTGACTAAAGTAGTTTGTGCAGTCACAGCTGGCTAGGGATTGTGACCTAGTGGTAAGAGCAGGGGGTATTGGGGTCAACACTTCTGGGTTCTAGCTCTTCTCCAGATTCACTATGTGAGCAGGGCGTAGTCACTTAGGTCAACATTTCTCAAAGGCTTTGCTGACACAGTCACTTCTTGTTCAATCCAGCAGGGGCTCATGGTAAATTAGGGCACTCCAGGGATTTTCACAGCAGGTGTTTAGTCATGTCCAATTCTTCTTTGCATAGTGAGGGTTCTGTTTTGGGACTCTGACCCCGTACCTTGATCCAAAATAGGCTGAACCTTCTGGCCTTCAAGACATGCTACAAAATCCATCTCTTATCCTTTGCTTTTAAAGAGGAGTCAGGAATATGAAGGGAAGTGGAGGTGGGGAGAGGGAAGGGTTGGAAGAGGTTAATTCTGTGGGGCTTGTAGGGTTTATTGGTGCTTGTTTCAGTTTAACCATTGTTGGTTAGGTCAGTGACTAAAAGAGTTTTAAATGCTGACTGTGGTATTAAATATTGCCAAGGGCACCTAGACCCGTGAATAGAATTATTTACATTTGTGTATCAATTAAAATAAATAAAAACATGCCATACTGGCTGCAGTGGGCACGCAGACTTCCAGGACACACCTGTGCCTCCTCTTGCACGTGAGTCATTTTACACATAGGACTGAGTGGCCCAGTTTCTATTAAAAGCAATGGAAAAACTGCTCTGGGCTTCATTGGACAAGAGGCCTCCCCATGAACTCAAGGGACTAGTAGACTGTATGCTGTCCCTCCAAGAGGTGCCATGCATGGAGGAATAGCTACTTTTGCGTCCTTGAGATTCTGGGCTGCGGGAAGAAGCTGAAACAGTCCCAGTGTGTAATTTATGCAGAACAGGTGCTGGGTTTTTTTGTTGTTGTTGGGTTTTTTAAGTGTCACTCATAACTTTATTTACAGCACCCCTGCTTGGGCTGCCTCTCGACAATTCTGAAAATCCTGAACTCCACAGAGTAGTCATGGTGGCATGTCTGTCTGCCACCTTCCAGCATGGCCCGTACATGAGAAGGCCTGCATAAGGCAGCCTACAGCTGTCTTGTACTGCCGGCTCTGAAGGAATTCTCCCCTCCTCCACTCTGGCTGGCTGCAAAGCATTTATGGCCCCGGACTGACGATGCAGCAGTGTATGGAGGCCATAATGGAGGGGAAAATTCTTCCCAAAGAGATTAATCACATGCATAAAAGTTACTCATGAGAGTAAATCTTTACAAGATCACGGCACTCTTGTGTAAATCTGCACAACTCCCAGCGATAGGTCTGTCTTCAGATTTTCGGTAGGAAGCTGAAGCCACAAACACATTTGTCTGTGATAGGGTAAGGCCTTCTCATGAGATTGCCCTCAGCTCTGCCATTTGCTTCCCCTCTTGGGCTGACAGAGCCAGATTTTGTTGAACGTCTGGGCAGGTTGTGAGGCCTGTCTATTTTCCCAGGCTTTCTGAGGGTGTGGGCCGAAGAGAAGGTGCCCTAGTGGGCTGGGGAATATTTTAGTATCAATTTTTCACAATATGTTAATTCAGATTAACTTCCTGTGATGATTTTGGGAATCCCTCTGTACAATCTAGGAATTCTGTGTGAGATTACGAATTCTATTTCTGTTTACCAGTGGTCAATTCCATTCTAAACTGGCAGGCTTTTGTCTTCTCTGGGGTCTCTTTGCATCCTTGCTTGGCTGTGAGAATCCAATGACTGGTGGCAAAAGAACATCAAAAGAGAGCTGTTGATTTGAAATGCTCAGCCATTGAAATGGAATAGCGCTGAACAATAGGCTGGCTCCCAACTAGCAGAACTGGTTTAGCTGGGGAGAGGTCACCTTGGCAATGAAGTCACCCTGCAGGGGTTTGTGCCCATGTGGACAGCTGGCAAGGATGTGTCACTTGACAGAGAGAGCTAAAAGTTATAGAGAGACAGGAGCTGATCTTTCTTTTTGTCTATTTTGTCTCCAGTTCAACAGAAGGGAGATGCTACCCAGCATGTAGGAGCCTGTGTAACCCACACAACTTCTGGGTGTGTTGTTCTGTCCTATCTAGTGACACCGAAACAACTTAAAGACAGAGATAAAATGAGTCTGCTCTACAGCCTTAGCTAACAGCCAGCTGGCTTTTAGTTCATGCTGTAGAGGCTCATGCACTAAGCTCCAGAGGTCCCCGGTTCCATCGATGACTGGGTCTATTGGCGTTACCTGCATCAGGCAGGGGGTCCTGCCTGCTTTCCTGAACCCAGATGGCCCCTGCGACTGCCAGGGTAAAGAGTCAGACTGGTCAATGGCAAAGGAAACAAGCTGAGCCAGGGGGAAGAAGGGTTCATGGTCTATCCCACAAGCCATGCACTGAAGCAGCAGGTCTCTGGACAACCCGAGGGATGCTGACCCTGACCCAAAAAATGCTTTGGAGTGGTGAAGAAACTGAGAAAGGGAAATGCAGGTAGGGTATGTTGATTTCTGTGATCTGTACTGTCTCTTGTGCTTTATATGATAGAGAGAATACAGGAGCAATTGTGCTAGACTCTGGGCAAAATGTCTCTCTGTGTTAGGGTGACCAGACAGCAAGTGTGAAAAGTCAAGACTGGGCTGGGGGTGGTGGGGGTGGTAATAGGAGCCTATATAAGAAAAAGACCCCAAAATCAGGACTGTCCCTATAAAATCGGGGCATCTGGTCACCCTAACCTCCCTGCCTTAGGTTGCTCCATCTTCTGTTCTACTCCTTGTTCCCTCTAGGAAGAGCAGAGTCTTATAGGTCCCTTCCCAGAAGGATTTTGGGCCCACATGGTCAGTACACTCAGAACTCCCTAGTACCATGGCTTGTCCTCTCCCCTGGGGCAGTGTGTCTCGCCAGCCAGAACTCTTTGCTCCCTGATGATGCTCTACTGTAATCTAGAATCTCTTCCTATCCTATGCACGGGGCTAGCTCTACAAGACACATTCCCTGTAAGAGAATCTGTGCCTCACACACAGCTCCGTCTAGCCTCAGTAGCTAGAGAGACACAAGAGAGTTTGGAATGTTTTTTTTCAGTCCAAGAAAAGCAGTGGAGAATGTACCAGAGGGATATAGTGGGTATCCCGGCAAGTGTTGAGCTGACTCAGACTGGAATACACCAGACATTTCTTTTCTGAACCCTGGCAGGCATTAGAGCAGCTGCACTGTGGTAACAGGGGGAAGTTCCTGCATAAGGTGCAATCAATTGTTTTCAGCACCCTATTGGGCAGAGCTGCTTTGAACAGGGTTAGATGCTTCCACAGGTAGAGCTGAACCAGTGATAGGAATGGTGGGAAATTACTGATAAATCTTATTACAGACAAAGTAGGCCAGACTCTGCAGTCCTCTGAGGCTGTTCTGACTTGTGCTGGAGGGGAAACTGGACCTTCATAGTCCCAAAGTAGGAAACCACAAAGACATTGAAGCCTCCCACAATTACGTGCTAGCCTGGACCTGAGAATGACCACAATCCAAAGCAGCACTGTCCAGACACAGAAGTGTTTGTGAGAGAGGCCTGCAGCAACCTTATGTTCAGGAAAAAGGCTTGAACTCCCCGACTAAGTGCTCATGGAAGCTATTTTCATCCTCAGCTGCTACTGCTTTGTTCCTGGGCTGGTGGCTGCACTGAATGGTTTACACAGACCTGAGAATCAATCAGAAGGAAATGAAATAGAAGAGGCTCAGCAATCAACCTATTAGGTTGCTGGAGCCAGAGAAATGTTTCCACGAAGACCAGGGACAAGCAGGGTTAACGGAACGGACTGCTTTAAAAAAAGAAAAGACTTTCCATCTGAAAAGTTAATCTGAGGAAGAAGCTGCTACTAGTTATTCTTTTTGTAAAAGAAGAGACAATCTATGCAATATTTGTTCTATTCGTTTTCCTTTTCTTTATGGAGAAAATGAAGGAAACCATTTAAATCTTTAGTTTGCTGTAGAAAATACCATCTGATTTTCTTTTCTCTCCCCTGTCACGCCCACACAAGACTGATTCTTTGCTCTCAATTGTCTGCTGTAGCAGCAGTGGAATAGTCTTTGTTTTTCTTCACTTCACTGCTCCTCACCAGAGGACTTTGACGGCTATAGCAACCTATTGAGCTGGTTGCTGGGTATCTTCAGTCTGAATGGAAGCCGCTGCCACAGTTTGGTTACTTCCAAGCCTGCACGAATCAGCTCCTGGAAAGCTGGACCTGGGAACCAATCTGCAAGCAGGGAAAGGTGGAATTCTAGGTGGGCTGCGGTTCTATGTTAATCCATATCACACATACACACACCTGCCCCACAGCAAAGCTACATAACCTTGTGACTGAGGCTCCAAAGGGATTTACACTGGAGAGCTTAAATATTTCATCTAAATCATTAGACGAAGAAAGAAACAAAACTAAAGCTGCTCTTTTATGAAGGAGAAAGAGAGCTTTAGCCAGTGTGTGTTAACTGCACAGAGGTTTGATGAGACACCCCAAAAGAAAAATAAATGTTTAGAATTTTAATTTGGAAAGGACCTCGGGGTGTGTCAATAAACCATGTTTTATCATCTTCCTTGAAGAGCTGTAAAATCTGATGTCCATACAACACGCTTTCTTAGACAGGTAGAATGCTAGATTGAATTACGGTGGTCACGTAGGGCACACTGACTTGACCCTGATACCAGACACTTGCTTACTCCAGGTTCTGCACAGCACAGCCTTGGTGAGGTGTGGCCATATAATATAATGAACTTTACTCCTAGACCCTGGGAAATCATTGTTTTCCTGAGATGAATTCTAACTTACATGCAGCAAATGAAAATGCAGCTGCCTTCCTCCCCTCATCGGACAAGCAAAGAAAAGGGGTAAAAATGCAGAATTTAATATTTTGATCATGGTTTGTATTTTGATTAGGGAGCTCACCCTCCATCCCGCATGCGACAGGAACGTGTCCCTCAGCTGGCACTAAGTTTGGTGCAGAGATCAAGGGGAGATGGCTTGCAGCGCCACTGTTCATGGTATGCTGTGGCCAGCTCAGGCCCTGGACCTGGTTAAGAGAGCCCTAACTTGTGCCCTGGCTGCCATGGTCCCTCTGAGCCTTGAATAGACAGGGAATAGTAAGGGCATAGGGATACTCTGGCCACACCTCCTGATGCCCCTTACACGGACACCTAATTCACCTGGAATGTCACTGTATCAGGGATGCAGTGTATAGGTAAGAGCTTTTATTGGACCGTCTTCTCTTGCTGTGGGTTCCTCAGCGTCAGGGACCTTTTCAGAGGCAATGCAGAGTTGTCTCAGTGTCCTGTTCCTGGGGGCCTTACATCTGCCAGTGCAAAGGGCTGCAGGGCAGCCCATTGAGGGGCCCTGCACATCTGCATTCTAACCTCCCACTCTGCTCATTGCTCTCTGCTGGTGGGAAAATCGACATCAGCAGGAAAACGACAGGCCTGGGCAGCTTAGATACTTGTACAATAAAAATAAAGGGCCAGAGTCTGGCCAGCCCCTGCGTGGGTGGGTACACAAGTGGGGTGAGTGCACGGAGCTCCCCATTGTGCAAAACATGGCAAGAATTCACCCCGACAAGACATAGTGGAGCTGGAGCTCCCACTCAGCCAGAAATCCTCTTGTGGGCCCCAGCCATTCCTATTCCCTCTCCAGAGTGCCTCTTGCCCAGAGAATGCATGTCATGAAGTAAAGATGGGGGATTACAGCGAGGAGTTCTATCCAGAGGTGCCTCTTCCACAGTGCTCTGAAGCTGGAGTAACCAGAAAAATAAATAGTGGGTGCTCAGCAACCACCAGCCAGTGCTGTATGGCAGCTTTGGGAGGAGTTTGGAGGAAGGTGGAGAACAGCTGGCAGGCAGGGGCCTCAGAGAGGGGGCAGAGCGAGGGTGGGACCTTGAGGGGTGGGTGGAGTGGGGGCAGCGCACCCCTGGAGAAAAGTAAAAGTCAGCTCCTTTGATCTAGTTCAATGATGTGTATTCCAGCGAGGTCCCATTACTGCTAAACAAAAATCCACCTACCTCTAAAGGCAGGGGAGCATGCTGACACACAGAGCACATAGGGTACCATTTGACCCCATATCTACCCCCCATAGTAGGGTGAAGAGGTTACATGTTTTGCACTACACTAATATAACTCCTCAAAGTGCAGCTGCTGGAGGACTACTCCCTGGAACAGGCTTCTGCTGGAAATGCTGAGTTGCCAACACTGGAAATGCCTTTCCCAGATATGCCACCTTCTAGAAGCAGTACCTGATAGAGCGGTGGAGAGAGCACAGGCTTGAGAACTAGGAGCATCTGATTTCTAAATCTGGTTCTCATAGTATCTCCCTGCCCTCCCCTGGTCTTAGGAATGTCAGGCAGGGCCAGGTGCAAGGATATTTCACACCCTAGGCAAAACTTCCACCTTGCGTTCCCCCCCACCGGGAGCCCTGCTGCAGCTCCCCATCTCCTCCCCCGTCCAGGGAGCCCTGCGGCAGCTCCCGACCTCTCTCCCACCCATCACCTTGGGAGCCCTGTGGCAGCTCCCCGCCCCAGCTCACCTCCACTCCGCCTCCTCCCCTGAGCACGCTGCCGACGCTCCACTTCTCCTGACTCCCAGGCTTGTGGCGCCAATCAGCTGTTTGGCCCAGCAAGCCTGGGAAGGAGAGAAGCAGAACGGGGTGGTGTGCTCAGGGGAGGAGGCGGAGTGCAGGTGAGCTGGGGCAGGCAGCGGTTCCTCTGCACGCCCCCCACCCCCCGTTACTTGCTGTGGGCACCCTCCCCACGCCCCCCTGCCCCAGCTCATCTCTGCTCCACTGCCTCCCCTGAGCACGCTTTTTGGCGCCCCCAACCACTTGGCGCCCTAGACGGCCACCTAGTTCACCTAGTGGTTGCACCGGCGCTGATGTCAGGGCCTAGTTTTTAACTCACTGTGCTTAGCATCTACAGCTCCATTGATTTTAATTAGAATGGTAGATGCCCAGAACCTCAGAAAATAAGGCACTTACCCTTATTTTTACAGAGTGAAAAACACAGGCAGAGAGGGTAACAACTGACCTACCTCACAGGGGTACTGTGAAGATAAATTAGTTAATATATGTGATGTGCTCTGAAGAAAAAGAAGTGCTGAGTATTATGTTTGCTTCTGGCGTTATTTCGTGCTGCAGAAGGATGATGGATCTGCCAGTGAAAATGGGGAGGGGAAAAGGGACTCATATTAGTACTGGGAGTGTTGTCTGGCTGTCGTTTTTTTACAGGCACCTTTACCAGAAAAATGCGTGGACTATATGCATCGCGCAGGAATCATGCTGGAAAGACGATGTTTATTCCATCCAAGGGACGCTCATAAAGGCCGTGTAAAGTCTTCTAAACCTTCCAGGATTATCACTGAGTGGCCTAACATCTCCTCCCACCACCAGCGCCTCCCACTTTACAAAAATGTATGCACAGAATGTGACAACTTGTCACGAAATTCTCATCTTCCTGTATCTCCCATTCTCCCGTAGAATGTTCTGCAGACTCTATGAGCACAAGGGGAGGGGGAGGAAATCTCAGTGAAAGCTCCTGCCAGTTCACATCTACTTCATTCTTCTTTTCTGATGACAGCCTTCTCCCAGACAGCTTATCATTAGAATTTTAAAAATACAGTGGGTTATGAAGAAATGAAGACTAACTCTGTTGGCTAAAGCCAGGGCTAGCAGGGCCCGTGTACTACACAGAAGGTTCCATGCTGAAGCCCTGAGCATGCAATTTGACCCACACATGGGCAGAGCTCCACTGAGCACAGCAGGATTCCACATAGGCATAAGGTTTGACTGACATAGAGCTGATGGTAGGGCTGGGGCCAAACTCTGTGGCTGGACAACTCAATTTTGCTAGCTATCGACATCCTTGCTCTTTTCAGAGCATGGCATGCGAGCTGTATGATGTGGGCAAATGCCTTGTTCAGACTGATGTCTGAGACCACCAGATTCATTTTACTGGGGACCCAAGCAAGGTAATAACAGTCATATCAATCACATGTACAGAATGCCTTCCATCCTGAAGAATCACAAGATACTCGACAAACTATACTGCACTGTACCTACACTGAAACACAGCCACTTCTGCAGTGGGAGGACTGCCGCCATGTAGACAGCCAGCACACAGTGAAGCATTTTGACCAAGGATACTGGGACAAACCTCCACTTTTACAAAAGTGCCTCAGAATCTTTCATGTCCCTGGAGAGCAGGCAGGTCTCAGCCAAAGGATTTTTTTTCCAGTCCTTAAATTACTGAAAATGATTTTATTAACCTCTGAAGGTTAGCCTATCAGGATTCAAACGTGGGCTATCTACTTCACTCATTCTCAAACTTATGTCATCCCCCCGCTTCATTGTGTCTGTAGTCTTTTATGCTCCCCTCCCCACAAGTACATATACCGCCACCCAGTTGTGAAGGCAGAGCGAAGAGCAGTGGCTGCTGGCCAGACACCCAGCTCTGAAGGCGGCGCTGCACCAGCAGCAGCACAGAAGGAGTTGGGTGCAATGTGAACAGAGATATTTGTCAATATCTCTTTTCACAGCAGACTTAGTGCCCCATTGCCACCCTGGGGCTGACAGCGGGAGCCCCACGCCTCCAGGTGAGAGATTTGGGGGGGAGGGAAGGAGAGCCTGAACCCGGACTGCATCCCGGTGAGGAATGGGGGTGAGAGGTGAAGGAGAGACCAGTCTTGGGTCAAGGGCTCTGGCTGGCTCCTTTATCCCCACCTCCCAGCTGTGCACGGCCCTTCTGCACAAGCCCCCGCCATCCAAGGCTGACAGCCAGAGCCCTTGAAAAAAAAAAGCAGCACGCAGCTCGTGCCTTCTTTGGCACATTCCTGTGCGGCCCTGGGAGGCCAGCCCCGTAGTTTACGAACTGCTGATCTAGTTATCAGGGCCGGTTCCAAGCACCAGTGCTCCAAGCACGTGCCTGGGGTGGCAAGCTGCGTGGGGCGGCCTGACTTTCGCCATCAGGGCCGCAGTCAGGCTGTCTTTGGCTGCATTTTGGTGGGAGGACCACCACAGGACCCGTGGACCTCCGGCAGAAACGCCGCCAAATCCGCAGTCATGGGGTGGAACTTCCACGCTTGGGGCGGCAAAGCCTTAGAGCCGCCCCTGCTAGTTATTTTATTAAAACGTTAGTGTACCAGCCAACGAAGTGGACTCGCTGGGGGGGTGTTGGTTGGTTAGGTTTTGGTAGCTGCTCCCTTTGCCTCAGTTTTAGCCCATTGACCCTGACCAGCTTTTATGCCAATGGGGCCTGAATCTCCCCTGCAAAGTGACTCATAAGAACAGGCAGCCGAAAGAGTAGAAGGCAGCTAAGATTTCCCCCCATGCCTTCAGTGTAGATTCATTCCCTTCTCCCATGTACAAACCCCATCCACTTCCCTCCCAGCAGCAGATGGGGTCAATTCATGAGACTAGGAGAAGAGGTACTTTCTGCTAAGAGAGCAACGTTATTGTAAAAGTAACAGCTGAAGCGAGTGAACAATTAATGCTGGCTGCAAGCCTCTCCCTGGGCCCCCTCTTTACACGGTCCGTCCCCAACAAAGACTGAGGACGTTGCCCTCATCATCTTTTTCCAGATGAACAGCTCTTCCTTCATCCAAATCTACCTCTGTCCCATGCAAATGTAGTGCTTATCCCATGTTTAGTACTGTAAATTATTTACATCAAACCTGCAGGATCTGAGGTTATAGAATACGGCATCAATGCTTAAAGAAAGAGCTGTGCATCATTTTAAGCTCCCTCTAGGGATCATATAGTTGTGTCCTGCAGTCTGAGTCCCCGTCCCACAGCTGGGTCTTGGCAGATTGAGAGGAATGTCTGTAGCAAGACTATATGAGAGCGGTCTTGGTTTTGTGATAAATGTTTTATGCTAAATTCTCCCTCATTTCTGGAGGGGAAGGGAGAGGAAGGAAGGGGGCTTAAACTATCTTTAGACAGAACAGAAAAAAAAATTACAAAACTTTGACATTACCTGTTCTAATGCTTGTCTAATGGACAAGATACTGAGCCTTCTTCCCTCATCATTTTAGACCAGAGACGTTAAACAGAGGCACACAGGTCACATCCACCCTGCAGCTCACTCTGCGTACATCAATGCAGCTGGCTCGCGGCTTGCTCCGCAGGAGCTAGGAGAGAACTGGAGCTCAAGTAGACACTTACTGAAGAGGATGAGTAGTTGAGGAAGAAGGTTATACCTGATCAGTCACAGGCAATCAAGCACACTCCTCCTTATCTCTAGTCTTCAGCTCAAGGGTTGTCAAACTGGGGGGCATGACCCCTCAGGGGGTCATGAGGTTATTACATGGGATGTCACAAGCTCTCAGCCTCCACCCCAAACCCCGCTTCACCTCCACCATTTATAATAGGGTGAAAGTGGTTTTAATTTATAAGAAGAGTCACACTCAGAGGCTTGCTGTATGAAAGGAGTCACCACTGTGAAAGTTTCAGAACCCCTGCTCCAGCTCGATGTGCTTCCTGCCCCAGAGCAGCAGCCCCTCCCTTACTGAGCCCCTCAGGACCAAGGAGAAGAGGATCACTCTCCCTTCTGGCCAATCCTGCATCACAGACCAGAGACAAAATCTACTTAGGTTCTCCCTCAAGCTGCTGCTGCTTCTCTTGGAGCAGGGGTGGAGAAGAGGAGTCCGTGGCGCTCCCCTCCTCCTGAACCTTGCTGCTGCTTCAGGTTAGGAAGGAGTAAACTGGAGACTCTCTTTCTTACCCTGCTTCTCCCCCACTCCTCCTTGCTCCCCACCAGGGATGAAAGTGTCTGAAGTGTCTTACCAGTACAAGGGCTGGGCTAGGATCAGCTCTGGCCCCCGGAAGCGGTGGGGCCTGGGGTGGAAGGGGCAGGGCTGGGGGTTCAGAGCCTGCCCCAGCCCAGCCCCCATACTGGTAAGGGTCCTCACCCCCACTCCCTTCCTCAGCCCAAACATTCCCCTGCCCCCGGGGGCTCCAGCGGCAGTTTAAAGGGCCCGGGGCGGTAGCGGCGGCCCAGTCCCAGACTCTTTAAATAGCTACCGGAGCCCTGCCACCACTTCCCTTGGGTTCCGGCAACAGGGCTCCTGTCCCTGAGGAGGCCTGCTGCCGGAGCCCTGCGGAGGCTGCGATGGGGCTCCTGCAGCTATTTAAAGGGCCCAGTGCTGGGCCGCTGCTACCGCCCCAGGCCCTGCCACCGTAGTCCCCGCCACAGCCTCCCCAGGGCTCTCACAGCAGGGGGTTTGGGAGCAATTTAAAGGGCCTGGGGCTCCAGCTGCTGCTTTAAATTGCGCCTGGGGAAGTCGATCCGCCCTGGTACTGCACACCTGCTCTTGCCGATATGCCGTACGGGGGCGTACCGGCTTACTTTCACCTCTGCTCCCCACCCTCCTGTGGCTCCTGGTGCAGCTGTGAACTAAGCCCCACAACTCCTGACTTCCAGGATCAGCCATCTTGTTTTTCTGCCATGTCTCCTCCAGGGAACAGCATTCAGCTGCCTCCTGCTGCCTCCATCAAGGAACACAGCCTCCTTCTACTTACAGGTAAGTGTGTGGTTGGAGGAGGAGGGCGGGGGGAGAGTTTGCTTGCCTAACTCAAGAGGCATAATCTGCAGTCAGCCAGAACCACAAAATATGCCCCTCCACAGCAAACTTTTTACTTCCAGCCCACAGATTGTAACTGAAGGTGTAATTTGACCCTCACCTCCTAATATGTTCGGCACTCCTGATCTAGGCTTTTTCTCTGCTTCCTTTCATGATGCTTCCAGAGTTGGTGCCAACCAGCTGAAAAAGTCAGGTCCCTTATTATTTATTGTGTGTGTGTTTATTAGTGCCATTAACATTTCCAATAATAGGCAAAAAGTGGCTACCAATGCTAATACATCCTTCTCTGTCCATTGGTGTGAAAGGCTCTGGCAGGCTTCTGGGAAAGCGCCCAGATCAGCATTCTATCCACTCTGCACTCGGGAGCCCTGCCTGCTCAGACAGCAAGCCTCATCTACAACAGACACTCTTTCTTTCATTTTCCGCCATTGCTAATACTGGTGGAGCTGCACGGATGGTGTAAACAGGCCACCGCTGTTTAAGCATTGTATTGTCTATCCTGTTCAGAACAAGTTAAAACTGCCCAGATGGGAAATTTTAACAACAACAACAAAAATCTGTAGGACTGGTCTAGACTGCAAAATGTGACTGTGTCTGAAAATGGTTATCAGAAATTATGTTAACTGCTTTAAGTGTAGACAAGAATAAATCACATGGTAACATTTTTATTGGAGAGCAGACCTTAGTGACTCATGGAAAAGAGAAACAATATTTGCCGCAACAAGTTTTAAAAAGCTGAAAGGGCCACGGCCAAGTTCTAATGCTACTCCCCTCTCAGACCTCCTTCCTCACTCTTCCCTATGTCTCATGCCACAATGCCCAGTAACATCAACTCAGGGTTCTACTTAGCTCCACCCAAAGCTCCTCTCCCGACTCATCTCCACTCCCATACTCTGCTCTCAGCTACACTGCCATAAAGCCAGAGCAACTCCACCAACAGCAGGATGACCCTGTTTATCTTCAGTGTTTGGAGGGCATTAAAAATAATTTCCATAAATAGGTGGGGAAAATTGAGAACGTTATTAGAAACGTGGGTCACAGGAGGAAATACAGACTAGATTTGACTTAGAAAGCACTTTGGATTAAAGCAGTTTGGATAAAAGGGGCTTCGCTGTCTAGCAAACAAGGTTAGATATCAACTTTTGCAGAGAGAGAAGAAGGAAAGAGTACTGAAACAAATAAGTAATTTCTGCAAAGAGCACACTTATATGTCCAAAGCTCAATTATCTAACTTAGACAATATTAAAGTGCACGTATAAATAATAACCAGTACCTCAGTTTGTCATGCAATAAAAAGAATGCACAACTGGGGATATGTAATTTGGGGAAAGGTCTAATGTGGAAAAAATAAGAGAGAGTTGCACTAGTAATATAAAGTAGCCTGTGATTTATCGGTGTCTACTGTATTTCTAGCACTTTTTTTCATTCAAATAAAGCCATGTTTTAATTCCTCTGAGATTACTTTTCAGCAACATTTAGCATGTTTCCAAGCAGGACTGAGGGTCATGAGTTCAGGACAGGACTTGTGTTCTTTTGTCCTCAGGCCACCTGATCTGAGCCACAGACATGACTTATTCAGCTGCGGTGAAGCTGCTGGTAGGAGGGGATAGTCTGCCTTATGCATTAACGTCTCTTGTAAATTATCTAAGGAACAAGACTGATATAGGTACAGACTGAGGCAGCATTTCAGCTATGATCCTATGCTAGCGAACAGCAACAACTGATTAAAAGGAGGGGAAAGAAAAAGGGAGAGAAACAGCAAAGATGTAATTTGGGGGGAGGATTTTTAAAATGTATATTATTTTCACAGTTACATAGAGGGTATATCATATTAAATATCATATTCTTCTCCATCTTGAAAGTATGCACGAGGATCTGCTTTTAGATTTCTTGGTGCCATGCTTTTTAATAGTGTTGTACATTTTCTCCGCCTTTAACTGTAAGTTGCTTTCCAATCAACATTACCTGACAAGGCTAAAGAGAGAAGCAGCCAGAGGCTGTTGCAGTACAGGACCAGTCAAAGGGAGATGACTCTCATTCACATTGATGACACCACAGTGTTATTTTTCTTACCTTCTGTGACCTTAAAGATCAGGGGCCCTTGACCATATTGCTTAGGCAATGAAAAAGCGCAAGTCCTCGTGGACTTGCACGCTGGGAGAAAGAGAACCTCAGAAACTGGGAAAGGAGCTGTCAGCCTTCATTATTAATATCCAGCTGTTAATATTTAATGTCATAAAACTGCAGCTCCCTCCGCAACATAGTCATCAGACATGCAGGGGTCACACCAGCCGGTATTCTTTAGACTGAAGATTCAGTGTCCCTGTGCTGTAGCTTCATGCCAGGACTGCTAAAGGTGTTCTAGATGTATTGGAGATGAAATGTTGGGAGCTTAATAAAGCCTAAAAGACAAAAAAAAGAGGAGGTTATCTTACTGTTTTCACAACCAGCTCTGCTCTTTGAACATCGACCCTGTGCATTAAGCCAGAGGGTACATGCATCATGTAAAAATAAATATGGCACTCGACAAAGTAGGGCAGCATTAGCATATTAAGGATGCCACCACTGCAGCTTAATGTGAATGATCAGATTGGTGTTCCATGACTAGTGGGAAGGAGGAAGGGAAAATTTCAACAGAGCAAAACACAATATAAAGGGAAGGTTGAGAAGAAGATGGAAGGATAACAAGGGAATGTTTGGACTCTTGATTATTAAAGGTGCTGCTGGACAAAATAATTCAAACTAGTCTTGTTTGTGTGTTTTCATTTTTGGGGGTAGAGACTAAAAGTGCAAGTTTGTCATTTTTTTCTTTTACTGAATGACTGATTCCTCCATTTTGCAAGGTAGAATGTTTTAGCCTGCCTCTGGGTGGACATTTACAGAGTGGTTATTTACAGAACCTTCATTGTTTTAACTTCATAGAAAAGTCAAACAGAAGTGTTGTTACCAGGGGGCAGACTGTTTTCCTTTAACCAAGTGTCCAGTGTATCACCTGTTTGGCCCAGAGCCCAGGATCCTGAATCCACTTCACAATCCTAGGTCCTCCTGTCAGCAGTTTGGTTTGCTCTGCCAATAAGCTACCTCACGGTATTAAATGTTAAAGAATCCTTTCTCCTCCTGGGCATAGATTCAGATAGAGCTCCAGAAGCCCATGTGTTCATGCATCTTAGAAGTCAAACAAACTGAACAAATTTTAAAGGCAGAATAGTGTAATAAAAAGTGTGTCGATAACATTGTGGCATGCAATGTGAAAACAAACACGCTATGTTGCACTACATCCGCTGCTATGTGGTCTTTCCATGGCTCACCTGCCTCTGCCTACAGAGCCTATATTTAGTATTTTTTTACCAAATGAATTTAAGTGAATAGGTGATTAGCATCACTAGCAATGGCATCTGATTAGTAGGACAAGCAAAGCCCCACCTCTTTGCTCACCTCCTCTTCCAAGTTGTTGAAAAACTGGCCATGTACAGATCATGAGTCACAGCCTGTGAACAATTAGAACTGCAGACAACTGCTGCAAACTAGGACAACATGAGAATTTCAGCTGTTAATTAGAATAAATATTTTTATAATGGCTGGCCCTTCAAATTTAGAAAGAATAGTTAATATAAGGATATGCCCTTTAGCCATACCATTTTATTACATGGAACACTAGGGAGCCCAATATACCAAGATTTGCAAACACAGATTTGATATTGGCTGAGAGACATTAAACTACTTACCCAGTGCTATAAAACACATAGGTATAGTACATCATCTTTTCACAGGAATTTCATCTCCATTGTTTTTTTAGTTAACGCTTCATAAGCACTTAATAGTTTGTGTTATTCAAAGAAACTTAGTGCACCAACATGCCTCTCACTACCCTGGAGAGCCACAATTTAGTATTGTTTTACTTAAAATAAATCCCTCTGCTGTTATTGAATTTGGCATCTCTTGAGTAGAATGTATTAATGTGGCTAATCTGTCTAAAGTCCAAGATGTTCCCCCATGAACTGATTGTTAGGAAATTTGGCTTATGTTAAAGATCTATCGGTATGTCCTATCCCCTGTTTATTCCACACAAGCTCTATGTAAATAAACCAGTTTCTTTAGTGGGGTAACATTGTATCATCCAGAATGATTTGATTATAGCAAAGTAATATAGTGACTCTGAACTAATAAATAGTGCAGTTGGGATGCTGGGGCTAAAACTACTACATAGCACCAGCCCAGCAAACAGTCAGAGAGGCTTACACATTCAAGTTTGGGAATCCAAGTTAGTTACAAGGGTCTAGACCCACAAAGGTGTTTATGCTGGAAATGAGGAACCTAAATACCTTTGTGTATGTGTGCCTAGCTCCTTGGGCTGGCAGGATGAAAGTTTGCAGTGGACAAAGTGTGATCAACCCAGAGCAAGGAGAAACGTGTCTCTTGAGAGCAACCAGCCAGGGCTTGAAGTGAAATGGGAATAATCCCAGAAGACACTTCCTTCCCTTTCTGCACCCCTCCCCACAATTTTTTTTGTTTTGTTTTTGTTGCCCACTTGTCACAGGTGGGTGCGGGGAGCTAGGCTCAGCCTGGCCTGACTTAGCTCAGTTATTAGGTGTAGCTGGAAAGAAGATGAGTGATTTCCCTAAAAGTCTGGAAGCCTTGGGCGGGGGGGAAGGAAGAGGGTGTTTCTGTCACTGTCTCCTGGGAGTGTAACAGGCTCTTGAGGCAGGCTGTGGAGATGGCCAAGGGACGAAGGAGCAAGCATGGGAGGAAATCAGCATGAGTGGAAGGGTGGCCCAGCAGGCTGAAAGACCCGTTTATTTTATGACATGTTTAAGATTAGCAGCCGTGTTAGTCCGTATCCGTAAATAAGATGAGGAAGACTTTGTAGCACCTTAGAGACTAACCAGTTTATTTGAGCATAAGCTTTCGTGGGCTATAGCCCACTTCATCAGATGCATAGAATGCATAGAAGTTTATTTTATGTTTCCTTTAACATTATTGTTTAAGCTTGTCAGTGGCCTGCCTGAGGATACTGACAGAGATGGCTGCCTGCCCACAACCTCCGTAAAAGGAAGATAGGCCTATAGCTCAAAGCCCTCAGGCAAGGAGGGTTAATCTCTGTCTCCTTAAAGATCCCTGGGGAAACTGAGGTAGGGTGAGTGATGTCCTTGTAGGCCACATGGGGGTGCTGCGTTGGTTGACCTTACCACATGGCTATACAAATCAAATTAAATGGGCAGTGGTTGCATTGCATGTTGTTTTACATGGTCTGTAAAAAGATTCATACTAACTGTCACCCGGGTAATACTTACTGCTCTCTCTCTTCCTAGAGAGTTGTGTTTTTCCTTGGGAAAAGCATCAAAAGATACCTTCAGTCAAGGTACCAAAAGTGGGTAGTATAAAAGCTGCTCAGGAGAGAGGACTAAGCTGTTCAAGCAGTAGCCAAGTTTAGCCAATGAACAACTGCTGTGAAATCAGGGCCCCCAAAACATCTATAAAGTGTTTTTTCACATTCATCGGGTAGAGCAATTTACAGGATTGAGGTGGGGCAGATGAAGAGAATTACTCAACCTCATTATTTAGTTGTACTACAGTAGTGCCCAGAAGCCTCAACTGATAATGGGGTTCCTCATTGTGCTAGGCACTGTACAAGACACCGTGTGAGTGAGAGGAATCCCTGCCTGAAAGCTTCAGGTGCTCTCTTTCATTTGGAGGTAAATGAGGGCTGCTATAGCCCTCCCAAGAGACTTAAATCCCCTACGTTCTTCAGCCACTTCTTATTTCAAAACATAAATATATTCTATAGAGAAATGAAGTCTGCCATTCTGAAGAGGGGAGTGTTTTCACACCCCCACTTCTCATCTAAAAGAGCCACCATTTGGCATCTCAGGTTAGAGTACAAAATTATGACACCAGAATTGACTTTAGGGTTTTCTGATCTTCCTTGGCTGATTGCTTCTATAACTTACAGAGACAGGAGAGAGTTTGTATTCAAGTGAACACATAAATTAATATCCATGCATGAAAATGATGTGCAGGGAGTGTGGTTGGCTCAAGAATGAGTTCACTATAATGTGCAACACACCAAAGGAATGCTTGCCAACATTGTCTTATATTTTATTTGGAGTGCACACATGTAGCAGCTCATAAGAGTATTGAAGTAAAATAAAACACTTTAGACGTCTTAAAGTGGCAGACAAATGTATGATCTTTTCAGTCATATCATTATGTGGGAGAGAATGCCCTGCTATAAAAAATGGTTCAGTCTTATATTTGGTTCTTGATGTGACCCTAATTATGGACCAGATTATAATACACATACACAAATCGAGTATGACCTTACTCCATGAATGGCCCCATTGGGTTCAAAGATCTATTTGTGAAAAGAGGCATCAGTCATCATAAATAAGGGTATCAGAACCTGGCCCTATAATGAATGACCCTAAGGTTCTGCTAGTTTCCATGATTGCCAAAAGCTTTTATTTTACTGCCAGGGCAGGGACAAAATTATTTGTTTTTCTTCTTTCCTCAATTTCCAACAGTAGCAATATTACAGCTGTTAATAAATAAATAAAATCAATATAAGGCAACAGGAAAACTCAATCCAATGTTTGTTATAAACATGTTACTGACACTTTAAAAATCCCAGAGCATGAAATTTTGGCCACACTGTAGTCAGTGGCAAAATTCTAAGTAAAGTCAGTGGGTATGTCTGCACTTCAATGACACAGTCATGCAGGGCCGAACCACAACGTTTTGGCTCCTGACCAGGGAGCTCAAATGACTCCCCTATATCCCCTCACTTAGGCCAAAACTTTGAAAGGTCTCTTGTGCCCTCCTTCCTCCAGCACAGCGCTCTACCATCTCTGTGCATGTAGAGCAGAGGGAATACATATGAACCAGTGGCAGACACAACTTTCTACACTCTGGGTCCTAGTGACGCCTGCCCCCTCCCACAGTCTGGCAACTGAGGCGGCTGCCTCACAGTTCACCTCATGGTAAGGCCAGCCCTGCATCCATGACTCAAACATGCGGGGTTTGGGCTAAGGGGCTGTTTAATTGCAGGCTGTAGGACCCCGCAAGGTGAGGGAGTCCCAAAGCTTGGGCTGCGGCCTGACCGGAACATCTACACCACAGTTAAACAGCTCCTTAGCCCAAGTCTTGCAAGCCTGAGTCAGCTGGCACAGGCCAATTGCAGATTTTTAATTGCAGAATAGACATATCCAATGAGGCCAGAATTTCACCCCAGGTCTCCTTACACCATGTTTATGTTAGAAACATCGGTCAATAGGTTTTTGTTTGCTTCTCTCTTCTGTGGCACAAAACTTTTTAAAGTTTCAAATAAAACATTATGTATGAAACATCAAAACAGCTCCAGACATGAAGGGAACCTTGTCATGCTGCTTCTCCTACATAGCCATGGAACTGTAATATTCTGTGAGCAAAGACCGACAGCAAAGGTTCTCACAGCATTATGATCATCATATATCCCTGCCATCAGAAAACAAGGAAGGGTTCTGTAATTTGCACTGGTGCTTGAACCAAATGGAAGCTTTGGACTCAGCTGTGACACTTGAGTTCTCCCAGATTTGATGATTGGCATATGCCAATTTGTTAGACTGGAGAGGTCAAAATGATCCTGAGAGGAGCTCTTATTATTCTACATAAATTGTCTGGAGCTCATGGCAGAAGCCTCTGCTGTAAAAATATCAGCCAGAAATATGCTAAATAGTTGCATCCTGTTAAAAAGATGCAATCACACACATTGGCATTGGGGAAGGTGCCCAGTCAATGACTAAAGTGCAGAAAGCATCTCGCCATGCAGGTTCAGAACAGGATTTCAGACTGTTCTTGCAGTGGAGTGGATGACCTCTCTCATGAGATGGTATTTAGTTCTCCTTAAATTTCCTATGCGTACCTTTAGGAGACAGCAAAAGAAAATCAGATGGAATGTTTTGATTATCTCTGTTTTTTATATATCATAGGTGTTGAGGACAGCTTCTTCTAGCCAAACACAAACACAGCAACTATTGGAGCTTTTTCCCAGGGGGCATAATTAAATTTATTTACCTTACCACCAAATCTCTTCTTTGTATAAACTACTCAAGGCAAAGTGTTGCCTCCCTGACCCCATTACCACCATCCTGCCGTATTAACTGTAACAGATTAGCGTCTTTGTACAGTGCCGAGTACATGTGGGGCTCTTTGCTGGGCCTCTAACGTAATACAAATAAATAATAATAATGTTATCAAGGGCTTTTTAGACCAAATCTCTTCCACTTAAGATTTCCTGTAAAACAACAGTCACAAGGTTATAGAAATAGGAATAAAGCTTTTGAAATCTCTAACACTTAGAACTACAAAGTAAAAATAATAGTAGGTTATAAAAATAAAAAGTAGTATGAACTATATGAATGTATTATATATGGAAAGTGTGTGTGTGTATATATATATATATATATATATATATATAAGGGCCCCACGTGCTCGGCACTGTACAAACACGTTATTTCAGTAGAAATATTAAATAAGTGTGTGTGTGTGTATGGATAAACATACACACGCAACACTCTTATTTAATATTTCTATTGAAATAGTACCCAGAGACCTTAGAGCTCTATTGTACTAGGCCGTGTACAAATACCTATGAAGACATAGTCCCTGCTCCAAAGAGAGTACAATTTAAGACAAGCCATATGAAAATCCATCCAAGACAGTTATTAAAATCGCTTTTAGAGTAAACCTACTCTTCCTCCATAGTTAAAACTTTGCTACATATGTATTCTCTGATCAGACTAGTCATTCTTCAGCATGTCTGTACAAATAAAGTGGACACCCACCCATCTTCCTTCTTTTTCTTTGTGGTATCAAGGAGGAGTTATGCAACCTGAAACTGTAATCTCTCTTTCCTACAGGCTTACAGAACAGCTCAAGTTCTTCCCACGCAGGTACCCTTCATCATCTCAGTGAGCTAGAGCACACCTGCTTGACTCCGTGCCAAATTCCCAAATGAACTCACGTCAGCTACCCAAGTCAGCAAAAAATTGCTCAAGAACTAGAATTTCTGGTTTACCAAGTGATACTATGATGTCACCCTATATATGGCTAGAACTTCAAAATGCATCACAGTGATTAATGTAGAGGTGTACAATTCTAGTCTATAGGGTTTACCTAGTCTGTTTGGAGGGGAGTGTACTTTGGGGGTTTGGGAAGAGTTAGCAACTATACACCTCGAAATGAAGTAAAATGTGGAAAACAAGTGTAATGTTTGCATTTCTTGCCTAGATCTCGTGCACAAGATCTTGACTTTCCTGTGCGTAAACTCATAGGGGAAAAAATCCCCCCAGCCTATTCCTTTGCAAGTTATGGTGAAGCCATTAAGACTCTTACAGTATGTTTTGCTTATATGAGGCAGCTAAGAAAGGAGTGGAGAGGATATATAGTAGGAAATACTATCAGCCAGCACTCTCGGGAACTTTAGTATCCTCCATAACATGCATAACGGAATCAATTTAAACCTAGTGAAAGGGGCATTGTCTGATAAAGTAATTCCTCTTTGAACACAAGATGGCAGCCTTAAATAAATGCAACCCTGCACAGCTTTTAATCTTACACATCATTAAATTCCTAATTTACACATTATGTTTTCGTGGGCCAACCCATAACTCATTAGTGTTGAACTCATGAGTTGTAAAGATCAACACACTAGACAAGATCTGGTCTTTACCTGCTTTTCTTTTGGCAGCCGTTCTCAACATGATAGTGAAAGGAAAGTTTCTTTTCTAATTTACCAGAGTACCAACCTTCAGATTCAACATTAAAAAAAGATTTTATACTTGCATACTTTGTGCACCCCTTTAAAAAGATGAAAAACTTTCTAGGTGCTGTTATTTACCCACATATTTTACAATCTGAGTGAAGAATATAGAATAGCTCTTATTTGTGTGTGACGCTGAAGGTTCTGGACAGACATCTTTCTGTGCGAGGATTTAAAGCGATCCATGAAGAAAGAAGCTAAACGGGCTATAAAAACTGGAATTTTTGGATCTGCTGTCCTCAATTCCCCTTAATACTTCACATGTAAAACTGTGTTTTGTTCCTTCATGTTTCTTCCCTTCTTGCAAGGTGTGTGTTGAAATCAAATGCCTAAAAAATGTCAAGCATAGTATGAACTGCTAGCAGCAGTGCTTTAAAATTACGCACTAACCATGTTGTTCATGGATCCTCACAATACAGCTGTGGACAATGATGCTATGATTGTTTGATCAAGTGTATAGTGGGACATGTTACTGCAGTGTAGATAATAGTGTATTGTTTTAGACCATGGAACAAAGACCATGATATGAATTCAGATCTTTTAGCTAAAACACAGGATGGAGAGTCCAGAACAATGGTCTCTATTCCCAGCTCTGCCATACATTTCCAATTACTTTGAACTACTTATGCAACTGTGGTGTGCCTCAGTTTACCCATCCAAAAAATGGCCATATTACTACTTTCCTAATACTTGCAGAATGTATGTAGTTGTTCCATGCTGTACCCTTGCAAACTCACCCTGGAATTAGAAAGTCAAGCTGAACTCTTTCCTTCTGACGCATCATCGTCAACATCACTAAATAATCTCAAGGCCAAATGTACACCTTTCATGACATCTGTGCAACCCCATTGTCTTTAGATGAGTTACACAGATGTCACTAATAGCATCATTTAAAAACAGTGGGATTGCATAAACATAAGGAGATAGTCTTGTGCTTAAATCACTGCTGTAGGCCCCTGGAAAAGACTGAGTTTAATTCCCAGCTCTGGCCAATATTTTGAACAAATCAGTTAGGACCAGATCCACAAAGAAACAAAAGTGTCTGAATGCAGCATTCAGCCTTTTGTGGATGTAGCCCTAAATTGGATTTAGGCACCACTGACATTCTCACAACCACACTACTGCCACCTTCATCTTTCCAAGCCTCAGGGTATGTCTATACCCTGATTTCATTGCTCTGTGGACTTCTGGGCTTGGGCTAGAGCCTAAGCTCTAGTATCCTTCCACCTCGGAGCATTCTAGAGCCTGGGTCCCAGCCCGAGCCCGGAACAGAAGACTATACAACAATAAAACAGACCCACAGGCTTAGCCCCACAAGCCCAATATGGCTAGCATGGGCTAGCTGTGGGTGTCTAGTTGCTATGTAGATATACCCTGAGGTCCCCTTCTGTAAAAGGGGTCTAATACTTTCCAGTGTAAACAGGGCAGCCATGAGAATTAATGTAAGAAGCACAGACACTAAGATGATGAGGGAGGTATGAGTAGATGAACAGAAATAGAGCCTTTATTATTGGAGGAGATGGGAAGCACTAGCTTCCAGAGTCGGCAATCTCAATATTGCTAAGTACTGTGACATTTGGTGTTTTCAAGCCTCAGCATTTGTGGGGGAAAAAACGGTCTGGCCCTCATGGTTGCAAAAAGCTTGAAAATTTGACAAGTGCAGCGCAACAGCTCAGGACAAAAAGGGCAAATCAAAGGAACTCCACGATTCATTACTTTTTAATAAAATCTCATTATTTTTCATCAAGTTTATGAGTGGGGAGGGGCCTTATTCATGATTTTTGAACATCTGAGATTGGATTAAAGAAAAATAGCTTCCCTGTGAGAGGGACCTGGGGGGTCATGCCCTGATGCCTGGCAGAGCAACTGTACTGGTAGAGATGGTGTCCTGGCAGGGATCAATCTTATAAACTTTATCCCTACAGAGCTCAGCCTGGGTCTCCTGTCCAGGCACCAGGGAGCTGGGCTGAGGATGTGCACAGAACCAGGGAGGTAAGGAGCTGCAGAGGACAGGGTGTGCATACAGCCAGGGGTAGGGGATAGAGCACAGAGGGCAGGGCGTGCGCGTAAGGGAGAATGGGGTTTGGAGCTACTAGGGGCAGGGCATGCATGGGGCCAGGGCCTGAGGGGCTGCAGCAAGCACAACCCCACGGGGCGGGGATTGGAGAATGCACTTGCCACAACACAACACCCCCCGTTTCCCTCCCGCAGGATCCGTGCTGGGGTAATTAACCCTTTAGGCGCTGCAGCGGGCTAAGCGGGCGCGAGGCAGCAGCCGCACGGGAAGCTCGCGCCGCGGGCGGGGCTCGTTCTGGCGCCGCGGAGGAGCTGGCGGCGGGTCGCTCCCGGGGGTGGGAGCCGACAGCGTCACGTGCCCGGCCTGGCTGCTGCGGGAGGGGGTGCGGAGAGGGGTGCTGCCGCCCGCGCCCGCCTGTTCACCGCGCGCAGCCGGCTCCGGGCCCCCACATCTGAGCCTTATCCAGATACACCGTGAATCCCCCCAACACACCTATCCAGACAGCCCCATAGGCACTCCCCAGACCTCCCATAAACACCCCACCTGGCATCCCCTCAGACACCCCCCAGAGACACAGCCACTCCCCCCCCCCAAACATTCCTTGTACACCTGACAGACACCCCCCGCCCCCACAGACACACACCTTGCCCCCCAATGGACACTGTAGCTGCTGAATACCCTCCAAATGCCTCCCTGCTCTGTGTACACCCTGCCTGCTACAACTCCTTACCCCTCTGGCTCTGTGCACATCATGGGCCCATCTCCCTGGTGCTTGGGGAGCAGGCGCAGGCTGAGCCCTGTGCAAGGATAAAGTTAATAACATTGGTCCCTGCCAGGGCTCCATCTCCATCTGTGCCTTTTGAATGTATCCGGTACACATATCCCACACCCCACCCCCTGGCACACACACACATCCCAAGGAAAACAGAGAAGCAAGGGAACAGGAGCAGGAAACAGGATGTTTAGGGAGCAGGAGCACCATATACACCTAATACACTTAGTGCGTAAGGCCAGTAACCCCCACAAAAAAACAACAAACAAAACCCTGCAAGAGTAAAAAAAACAGGCAGAAGTCCAGCAGCAGAGTGGGGACTATTCAATTTATTGCACTGAATGCAGGATGTATGATTACCTCTGTTGTGGGCAGGTGACATATGTGTGCATTTGATGCAAGCAACTCATGACCTTCAGTGATGGAGCACAGGCTCCTGAGACCAGAGTGGCTGAACTGGAAGAGCTCAGGGAGACAGAGAGGTACTTAGCAGAGACTTTCCAGGACACAGTAGAACGGTTCCACACTCAGTCTGACAGCCTTGGTGCTGTTGAGGAGGATGAATGTCTCAGGGAAGAAGAACATCAAGCTTGAGTGGAGGAAAATGCTGGAACCCTCCTTCCAGATAATGTCATGGAATCCTCCTGCACTGAGGGTACCCCTCCAGGGGAGGGGACCCCAGTTATCAGAAAGAGACAAGTAATAGGAATGGGGGATTTTATTATTAGAAATATAGATAGTTGGATTTGTGATGACCGAGAGAACCAGATGGTCAATTGCCTGCCAGGTGCAACGGTAGTAGGCTTCTTGAGACATCTAGATAGATTTATGTGCAGCGCTGGGGAAGAGCCTGTGGTCATAGTACGTGTAGGTAACAATCACATAGAGAAAAAACAGGAGAGTGGTCTTGGAGGCCAAATTTAGGCTGCTAGATAAGAAATTATAGTCCAGGACTTCCATGGTAGCATTCTCTGAAATGCTGCCTGTTCCACACAAGGGGCCAGTTAGACAGGTGGACTACAGGTCTTGATGCATGGATGAGACAATGATAGTGGAAGGAGGGATTTAGGTTTATTAGGAACTGGAGTACTTTTTGGGAAAGAAGGAGATACACCTGGAAGCCACGGGTGAGGCAGTTCTTGATTTAGTCCTAAATGGAGGACAGGGTCTGGTCTAAGAGGTGATTATAACTGAACCACTCAGTAACAGTGACCAAGATGTAGTTCAGTTTACATCCTTCTAGAGGGGAATACTAAAGAACCCACCAGTAACTTTTAACTTCAAGAAGTAGAACTACACAAAAATGAGGAAGCTAGAAAGGAAGAGTCATAAGAGTGAAATGTTTTCAAGCTGCATGAAAACTATTTAAAAGCACCATAATAGAGGCTCAAACTCAATGTATATTGCAAATTAAAAAAAAAAACAGTAAAAGGACCAAAAAATGCCACCATGACTAAATAACAGAGTAAAAGAGGCAGTTAGAGGCAAAAGGGCATCCTTTAAAAAAAAATGGACATCAAATCCTACTGAGAAAAATAGAAAGGAGCATGAACTCTGGAAAGTCAAGTGTAAAGGTATAATTAGACAGTGCAAAGAACAATTTGAAAAGCATTTAGAAAAAGACACTAACAGCCAAAAAAAAAAATTAAGAACTTCAGAAGCAGGAACAATCAATGGTATGTAACCTATCACTTAAATCAGCCTCCATACCAGATTACTGGAGGATAGCTAAGGTAATGCTTTTTCATTTGTTTTTGTTTTTTAAGGCTCATGGGGTGATCTTGGCAATTATTGGCTGGTACACCTAACTTCAGTGCCAGGCAAATTGGTTGAAACTGTAGTAAGGAACAGAATTATCAGACATAGATGAACTCGATATGTTGGGGAAGAGTCACACAGCTTTTGTAAAGGGAAATCATGCCTCACCAATCTATTAGAATTATTTGAGGGTGTCAACAAGCATATGGACAAGGGTGATCCAGTTGATAAAATGTAAGAACATAAGAGAGGCCGTACTGGGTCAGACCAAAGGTCCATCTAGCCCAGTATCCTGTCTACAGACAGTGGCCAATGCCAGATGCCCCAGAGTGAGTGGACCTAACAGGTAAAGATCAAGTGCTCTCTCTCCTGCCGTCCATCACCCGCCTCTGACAAACAGAGGCTAGGGACACCATTCCTTACCCAGCATGGCTAATAGCCATTAATGGACTTAACCTCCATGAATTTATCCAGTTCTCTTTTAAACCCTGTTATAGTCCTAGCCCTCACAGCCTCCTCAGGCAAGGAGTTCCACAGGTTGACTGTGCGCTGTGTGAAGAACTTTCTTTTATTTGTTTTAAACCTGCTGCCCACTAATTTCAGTGGGTGGCCCCTAGTTCTTCTATTATGGGAACAAGTAAATAACTTTTCCTTATTCACTTTCTCCACGCCACTCATAATTTTATATACCTCTACCATATCCCCCCTTAGTCTCCTCTTTTCCAAGCTAAAAAGTCCTAGCCTCTTTAATCTCTCCTCATATGGGACCCGTTCCAATCCCCTAATCATTTTAGTTGCCCTTCTCTGAACCTTTTCTAATGCCAGTATATCCTTTTTGAGATGAGGAGACCACATTTGTACATAGTATTTAAGACGTGGGTGCACCATGCATTTGTATAAGGGCAATAAGATACTCTCCGTCTTATTCTCTATCCCTTTTTTAGTGATTCCTAACATCCTGTTTGCTTTTTTGACTGCCGCTGCACACTTCATGGACATCTTCAGAGAACTATCCACGATAACTCCAATATCTTTTTCCTGATTAGTTGTAGCTAAATTAGCCCCCATCATATTGTATGTATAGTTGGGGTTATTTTTTCCAAAGTGCATTACTTTACATTTATCCACATTAAATTTCATTTGCCATTTTGTTGCCCAATCATTTAGTTTCGTGAGATCTTTTTGAAGTTCTTCACAGTCTGCTTGGGTCTTAACTATTTTGAGCAGTTTAGTGTCATCTGCAAACTTTGCCACCTCACTGTTTACTCCTTCCTCCAAATCATTGATGAATAAGTTGAATAGGACTTTCAGAAAGCCTTTCACAAGAGCCCTTACCAAAGACTCTTAAGCAACGTCATTCGTCACAGGATAAGAGGGTAAGTCTTCTCATGGTCAGTAACTGGCAAAAAGCTAGGAAAGAAAGGGTAGGAATGAATGGGAAGTTTTCACACTGGAGCGGTGTAAATAGCGGTCACTTTAAAGAATCTGTTCTGGGACCTGTGCTGTTCAGTATATTCATAACTGATCTTGGAAAAGGAGTGAGATGGCAAAATTTGTAGATGATACAAAATTACGCAAAAAAGTTAAGTCTAAAGTTGACTGGGAATAGTTACAAAGGATCTCACTAAACTGGGTGACTGGAGAACAAAATGGCAGATGGAATTCAATGTTGATAAGTGTGAGGAAATGAACATTGGAAAACATAATCCCAACTATGCATACAAAATGATGGGTTCTATATAAGCTGTTACCACTCGAGCAAGATTTTGGAATCATCGTGGATTGTTCTCTGAAAAAATCTCTATGTCAAGTGGCAGTCAAAAAAACTAACAATGTTAGGAACCACTGGGAAAGGATAGATAATACAACAGAAAATAACAAATTACACTGTACAAATCCCCACCCTGAATACTGCATGCAATTCTGGCTGCCCATCTCAAAAAATATATTTTTGAATTGGGAAAGATACAGAGAAAAGATCAAAAAAGCAGGGGAGGGGGTATGGAACAGCTTCTGTACGAACAGAGATTAAAAAGACTAGGAGTGTTCATCTTCAAAAAGAGACAACTAAGGGGGAATATGATAGACGTCTATAAAATCATGAATGAATGAAGTAAATGACTAAGGAAGTGTTATTTATCCCTACAAATAACACAAGAACCAGGAATCACCCCATAAAATTAAAAAGGCAGCAGTTTAAAACTAAAATAAGGAAGTACATTTTCACACAACACACAGTCAACCTGTAGAATTTGTTGCCGGGGGATGTTGTGAAGGCCAAAAGTCTAACTGGGTTAAAAAAAAGAATTAGATAAGTTCCTAGATAGGTCCATCGACGGCCAATAGCCAAGATGGTCAGGGATGCAAACCCCATGCTCTGGGTGTCCCTAAATCTTTGACTGCCAGAAGCTGGGAGTGGATGGTAGAATGGCTTACAATATAAAATTGCCCTGTTCATTCCCTCTGAACATCGGGTCCTGGCCACTGTCAGAAGACAGGATCTTGGGCTAGACAGACCATTGGTCAGACCCAGTATGGCTGTTCTTTTGTTCCCCTTGAAAATCCCCCATACCCTCGACAGACTCATACCCCATACCCACTAAACACAGCCCATATCCACACTCTGTACTCCCCCCCCACACACACACACTTCATACCCCTGCACAGTATCCCCACACCACTTGCACACATACCTTGTACCTCAAGCCCAACCCCCCTATATCCCCGATACACTCATATATGCCGTGCATGCACCTCCATAAACGCTCCACATGCACATCCTGTACCCCTGCATTCCTCACATCCTGTACCCCTGAAACACAGACACACTATACTTCCTCATACACACATACCCTGCACACACAGATAACCACAGTAACCCCAAATTGCACTCTGCACGTGCACTCCCCATCCCCCACTGCCCAGCACACAGACTTTCTGACCCTGGTACATGCAGACACACTGTATCCCTGCCATCCCAGGCCTGCCAAGGCAAGTGATGCCAGGCCTGCCAAAGTGTGAGTGAAAGACAAGACTCCACAGGTCTCTGTCTGGGAATCAGAACCAAGACAGGATCACAGAGGCAGTTCAGGTATGTGAACAAAACCTAAAAGAGAGACAGCTCCCTCGGCTACCTATTAGAGATAGAAACAATCTGAGCAGGATGAGGATTCACAATCTTTGAGTTTTATTCCTTGTATCCATTTGTCCATTCTCTTTCTAGACATGGGTTGCTACACACTGGGAGCCTGATGCCATCTTTTCTCATCACCACACAGGATTAGATATTTTTACCTCATTGCTGTTTAATTAAAAGACTTCTGTCATTCCTGATAATGTCATTTGGACAGTGGAGAAGAAGGTGTTTCTTCTTTGACTCTGGCTGTAGTCACTACTCATCCTTGTTTTTTCCCTAGTTTCCATCTCTAGTTTATGATCACTGGTTTTGTATTTGGTGAGAATTTATTGTACCTTTGCATACCTCGTTGCAATGGGATAGTCTGCTAATGTGGGATCTGTAGCAGTCTAGGTTGTTTTTTCTTGATTTGGTCTTCCTAGTATTTGTTTCTTGGTCATTTAGATGTCTAGTGTCTTGGCCATTTTTCACCTTGGAGCGGATTTGCTTGCTGCATTGGTCAGAAGATTGTTGTTGAGACCAGGAAGTGATATAAGGATGGATTATGCTTTCATCTGGATTTAAGTTTTCATCCTCCGGTGCTTTGTGGTAGAGTAAGCATGCACTGCTATGGCTGAGAAGATAAACATTCAGGCTTCATCTACCCTAGAGATCTGCACCAGGAAGTACAGCACAGAATGCAGAGCCCCGGGGTTGGTGGGTTTCAGGCCACCCTTGCACCCCTCTAATTCTGGACTGCTCCAAGGGGGCCATTACAGCTCCCCCTTTTCACCACAACAACCCTCCACCCCAACATAAATTAGAGAAACTGATTTAGCTGGCCCTGCCTCTAGCTCAGACTTACATCCTGAGCCAGTAAGGCTGCTTTGATAAAGAGACAGATCTGTGAGGGATAGACATAGGAGGCAGAGAAATTTCTGGAGAGGGTTTTCTAGAGGCAATTGCTATTCAGCTGACTAAATCCCTCTAATCTCCCAAAGGGCTGGGATCAGTGGGGCCTCTCCCAAGCACACATCTCCCTGGCCTCCACCCCAGAACACACATGTTATTTGGAGATCATCTTGCATAGGTGATCATATGAACTAGTTCAAAGATAAAATGCTGAGCATATATCTATGAATTGTTTTGCAGGAGTCCTGGATGTGGAAATTGTTCCCAAAGGGTTGATAGGTCAGTATTTATATTATATATATATATATATATATATATAGGAAAGAGCATGGTTGAGGTTATGTCCATGTTTTGATCTCTCTTACCAAGCTGCTTATTTTTAATAATGTCTTATGTTTTTCCACCAAAGCCATATTGTGGTAACTTAAGGGTCAGTCCTGAGGGTCAAACTGAGTCAAAAGCTGTTTCTTTGTCTATCTATGAAGTTGGCAAGTATCTTTGTTTGTTTGACATTTGTTCCTGATCAAATGTAAGGTAAACACATGATCAGTGGTTCATTTCTCCGAGAGAAATCCAATTTGACTAGCAGGAATACATTGTTGTTAGTCAGATAGTGCATTATTAGCATGCATGCTAGTGAGATGGTTTGGTGGTTAGTGTGCCTGCCTCATACTTCAGAGACCTGAGTTTATGTCCCTGCAGTGCTGCAGGCTTCGCGTGTGACCTGGGGTCAGTCTGTTAGTTCCCCATCTGTAAAACAGCAATAAACATTATTTCCCTACTTTCCTGGGGTATTTTAAGGATAAATACATTTGATTGTGGTGCTTACATATTACAGCAATGGGTGCCTACAGTAATAACTACCTAATAAAAGGACAATCTATTTTACGGATGCTATAGAATAATTTACAGGTGTTAATGCAAACACAAATTCCTCTATAGCAGGGATCAGCAATCTTTCAGAAGGGGTGTGCCGGGTCTTCATTTATCCACTCTAATTTGTGGTTTTGTGTGCCAGTAATACATGTTAACGTTTTTAGAAGGTCTTAGAAGGTCTCTTTCTATAAGTCTATAATATAGAACTAAACTATTGTTGTATTGAAAGTAAATAAGGTTTTTAAAGTGTTTAAGAAGCTTCATTTAAAATTAAATTAAAATGAAGAGCCCCTAGACTAGTGGCCAGGACCCATGTAGTATGAGTGCCACTGAAAATCAGTTCGCGTGCTGCCTTTGGCACCCGTGCCATAGGTTGCCTACCCCTGCTCTATAGCTATATGGAATGAGGATATTTTTGCTTTTATGTAATTAGTCCATCCGCCCATTATCTCGGATAAGTCTCTGGACTGGACTACCATCCGGAGAACATGATCACATGATCAGGTTGTTTGAATGAAACAGGAGCTACCCTCCTCCCACAAATCTCATATAAACTCTTCATATCCCTGTAGAGAGGTCAGCCGGGCCTCGTCTCTCTCCAGAGCAGAGGGGAACCACCCTGCCTCACTAGACACCAATAATGTCTTGGGGAATTAGTCTGGCCACAGGAATCTTCTTCAGCAGCTCTTGTGGAAGCAAAAAATAAGCACAGTACGCCCGGGTCCCAGGTCAGGGTGGGTCAACAATGAGTCAAGCGCTCAGGCCCTGAAGCCTAGTGGCAGCACTAACAGTAGCAATAAGCCCAGGCCCTTGGTCAGGGCGGAGAAACAATGAGTTGGGTGCTCAGGCCCTCAGGTAGGGGCTGAGCAATAGCAATATAAACAGAAGCAGGCCCAGGCCCTAGGTCAGGGCGGGGCAATGGTGAGTCAGGCGCTCAGGCTGGGGCTGAGTAATAACAATATAAACAGTAGGCCCAAGCCTCCGAAGGGCCTGGCAGAGGGGGAGACTGCCGCCCACAAGTTGGGTGGCAGGGGGGACGCAGGCCCTGCCAGTCCACTGCGTCCCAGCCCGGGGCCCTAGAAGCAGCAGAAGACCGGCTGCTGTGTCAGTGGAAATCCTGGATACAACACCCTGACATAGGCTCTGGCAGTGCTGCAGCCAGACTAGGGTCGGCTGCCTTCGGGCTACTTCCTAACTCCCCCTCATGTGGTACCTGGCTCGGGGTGGTGTCATATGGGGGTCCAGCACCATGGACTCCTTCGGATAGCAGGCACAGGGCAGGCTTGGCAACTCCTCCGAGTAGCATGTGCAGGGCAGGGCAGGGCAGGGCAGGGCAGGCCAGTCCTTGGGTGTACCGCGGCTGCTGGCGTTTCCCAGTCGCAGGGTAGGCCAGAGGCATCTGGCCTCCCTGGCAGCTGTTTCCCCAGTGAGCTCTGAGGCTGCGTCTTTATACTTCCAGGTCAACTCCTGACCCTCTGGCAGGTGGGCTCAGTGCTCTCTAGCTCCACCCACTCTGGTGTCCGGAAGGGCTCGTCTCTCTCTGGGGTGACAGGGAACCACACCGCCTCACTACAACCCTTCCCCGCATATTCCATGTGCACCCACATGCATGCCAGTGCATCCTATATGCACCACATGCACACACCCAATATTTAACAGAAAGCACTGTTATGTATGTGTAACCCTTCTGCCCATCAGTGTTGGCAGCAACAAGGGCCGGGTTCAGTATCCAGGGGTTCCATTCCAATAGCACAATACAAAACCAGCTCGAGCCCCCACCCAGTGACCTGAGACAACCATATACCACCCCTCTGGGCGTCTGTAAGAGACAATACTTCCCCTCTCGCAAGCACAGAGTCTGAGTGTACCAAAAGCCTTTTAATAACAGAGAGGAACAATGTGGCATTATATTGGGGAAACACCACAAACAGGATTAATAAAAACAAACCATGAACCAGAAGCCCCCCTTCCAGCAAATAGGCTGTGTCCTTCCCTTTGGCTCTTGAGTCCCACGACCCCAAAAATCACCCAATAGTCCCAAAAGTCCAACAGCCCAAGAGTCTCTGTTCCTGGTCAGTGCAGAGTTCAAAAGTCAACCTCCAGAGTCTTACCTCACAGCCTGGGTGGAAGTGGAGGGTAGGGCAAGAGGCAACTTACGTGGTCCGGGGCCGACTGCGCCACCTCTCCGTGGGGTTCCGCTGCAGCCCTCACCATAAGCCGCTCTGCTCCGCCGTCCGTCCCACGAAGTGTTCTGCTCTGCCAGTCAATCCGATAGCTGCTCTGCCAGCCGACACTTGAACTGCTCTGCTGCGCCAGCCACTCCGCCAGCAGCACAAACTGCTCCACTAGCCATCCTGCTAGCTGACACTCGAACTGCTCTGCAGCGCCAGTCACAAATTGCGCCCGTCACAAATTGCGCCCAGGAACTGCTCGGCTGAGTCCATTGCTCCACCCTGCTAGCCACACAAACTGCTTGGTGCCACCAACATGCCTTTAAGCCCCCCTACTTAACACAGTGTTTAGTGGTTTCAGCTCTTAAGTGATTTCAGCTTTTAGTAGGGGGGCCTTAATACAGGTGCACCAACAGACCCAAAGTGAATTCAGCTTAGCAAGCTGAATCTAGACTTCTAATGGAATCAAAAACTAGCTCTGACATTACACAGTAGAGAGAAGCAAGGTACAATAGGTTTGTAGGATCCTTAGACAAGGCCCTTACCAAAAAATATAAAAATCTACCCATAACCTCTGTTCAACTCAGTGAGTTTTGAACACCTGCCCCTTGCCCAGTGAGTGCTACCTAGATGATGGTGAGTCCCTCCATCATAACAAAGAAGTACATAACAAGTACATGTCCACAGTCCTCGATTCACATAATCAGGGTAACAACACTTTGTCATTTTTTGCCCTAATAACAGAGAAACTGGGGGACCCACAGCAGCCGAAGTGACCATTTGGGCTGCTGTGAGCTCAGAGTAGGCGCAATGGGTGTGCCTATGCAAATAAGATCAGCCCCAAAGTTCTTTTCCACAACTCACTGCAATTCCCACATTTCACCACCAGATGTCAGGATAGAGCTCATCCTGACAGTGCTTGCATATGTAACCCAAATCCTGCCACACACAACACAGGCACCATATATGCACCCCATACAATCTCCATACACACCTTTCCACATGCTCCTTTTACATCCCATATATGTGCACCCCTGCAAAGAACATATGCATGCTTCATACATGCAACTGCATTATATCCCCTCTAGCTGCTAATTCGGCACAGAGCACAGCCCCATCCCGTTCTCAACTAATGGCATTACTTCTTCAACTCACCTAGTAGAGGTGTGTGCTTTGATGTTGAAAGTTCCCTTTTACTGACCATTGAAGGAAAAATTATATATGTGTTCCTATAAACCCCAGCACATCCATACCCTATACCTTATATAGGTACATGCATACTGTACACTCCCTCTTTAGTACATAGGGTGTTTCTCTCTCTCCCATTTGAAGAAAAAAAACCATCTAATTTATATATTTTATTTTTAAATAAGAAGTCAATATATCCTCTTTGCCAAGGTTTGGCAACAGAAAAAGGAATGCAGGGAGGAGAAGTGGGAGGCAGGGCTGGGAAAGATATTTCTGGGGTTGGGCATGTGGATTCTGGGGGCCATAGATGTCAGTTGGGAAGTGAGAGAGACAAAAGTTTAAAACACTTCCCTGCAGCTGGGAACACATGGCCTGCTTCCAAGAGGGGCTTCACATCTGGGAAGAAACTGCCTGCGGGTAATTGAGTTTGCTAGAGTTGCCTCTCTAATTAATAAGTGATTTGACTTGGAGATTGGAAATAATAGTTGAAATGATGGCATAAGCACAGGGGCATTGGGGCTGCTGCTGCACTATTAAGAAAGGCCTTTCCCGCAAAATCTAATGACACTATATGGCAGTTTGAGGAATGTGAAGTTGTTTGCCCAGGAGACCAACAATGTGATAATATTGGCATATAACCTTCTAGTATTTGAGTAATTAGTTGCTTAGCTACTTTGGATAGGTCATTATTTTGCAAACTGGAAACATTTGCAAGTGGTGATATTTTCTTCCTCTATGGTGAAAGAGCTAAACCTTTTCTGGCAGCATTCAACTCCTAGAAATATATATGCATAAATTGTTTCTAATGAGACCATCTGCCTTTTATAGCCCCTTTGGAACTAAATAGTACCCAAAGACCACTCTGTCTTTTAGATAGCTGTGGTCAGAAAGCCTGCTCATGCCAGTAAAAGTATATAGGATTTTACAGATAAAGTAGCTTTTTTCATTCCTACAGTTCAAGAAGGTTTGTATGTATCATACTACTCATGTTTATTAAAATTATTAAAAATCATTGGCCCAGATCTCTTTAGAGACAATGTCTAGTTACTACTCTGCTAAATTAGGTAGTATCTCAAAGCTAGCACACATTCTGATAGTTCAGTTATGGGAAGACGGAGCCTTTGTAAGGCTTCTTTATTATCTCAGTATATCTCTTTATAAATGAAAAGCTTTATTTTAAAGGGACACTCCATTTAAAAATCATGGCACAAATTTTCAAAGTGGGCTCCTAAAATTGGTGCTTAAAGGTAGGCACCAAAATAAAAGTAGCCTGATTTTCAGAGGTGCTACCTATCTGCGGTTCCCATAGAAGTCTGTGCCATTCCCCTGCAGTCAATGGGAGCTGCAAGTACTCAGTATCTCCAAAAATCGGTGGTGCCTAAATATGGCTTTATGCACCTAACTTTAGGGAATCAAGTTTGAAAATTCTGAACATGATTTTTTTAAAAAAACTGTTCTTGACTTGTGTTCACAACTGTCTACCTGTGAATACAGAAATAATTTCAAAGCTTACAATTACCACTCACGCTATTTGTCTAGTTTCTGCATTTCTCTTGGATTGAACAATTAAAATAGACTAGTCAGTTTTACTTTTGCTCATGGTTAATTTTTAATGAGTTTCACATGCAAGTTCTTATGCAGTAGCAGAGCTATAATGTTACAAAAAAGAGTATTTATTTGTAAAAAACTTACACTGGATATTTTTGTTTTTTCAATTGTGTAAATGTTTGTCTTGATCTTAGCTTTTACAAAAGGTTATTTTTACAAAACTTAAATTTTGGTCTAAATTATACTAGTACAATGTCTCTCTTTCAATGTGCTTTCCAGTTTTCCTTGGATAAGATATACATTGCATGTTAGCAGTATCCTAGAGAGATGATATGATAAGTAGAAAGTAACCGTTGCACATTTTTTCGGAAGCTCTAAGAGAAGTTAATGAAGCCTGCCAAGAGCAAAACATAGTACTTTCACTTAGACGCTTAAAAACAGTGCATTATCCTGGTAACTTGAATAAACATGGCATCTGGTTTTACTTGTATCAGAATGCAAGTATCTTTGCTTGGTTGGTTAGATGTCATATAGTGTGTCTGGTATTTTTCTTAAATCTTCTTTCCTCACATTTTCCCACATTGTATTACCATTGCTTCTGCTCCACTGGTGGTAGCAAATTGGAAGCATCAGTGGCTGGATTACTGTAATTCGCTGCATCTGAAGCTGAATGTGAAGACAGTGCACTGGCTCCAGCTGATACGGAATGCAGCTGCCACCTCCTCCATGGCTTAGGCCAGGGATCAGCAACCTTTCAGAAGGGGTGTGCCGAGTCTTCATTTATTCACTCTAATTTGTGGTTTCGTGTGCCAGTAACACATGTTAATGTTTTTAGAAGATCTTAGAAGGTTTCTTTCTTTAAGTCTATAATATAGAACTAAACTATTGTTGTATATAAAGTAAAATAAGGTTTTTAAAATGTTTAAGAAGCTTCATTTAAAATTTAAATGCAGAGCCCCCAGACTAGTGGCCAGAACCCGTGCAGTATGAGTGCCACTGAAAATCAGCTCGCGTGCCGCCTTCAGCACCCATGCCATAGATTGCCTACCCCTGACGTAGACCCATTGTGAGCTGGTCAGGCCTGTGCTCAAATCCCTCCATTGGTTCCCCGTCAGCTTCTGATGCTAGTTAAAGGCCTTGGTCCCAATCTTCAAAAGCTATTAATAGCTCACACCCCAGCTACATTAAAAATGGAATTTCAAGCAACAAACCTCTGAGATAGTTGTGTTCCTCTAGGCCAAGATCACAAAGCCCAGGACACAGCATGTGAGAACTGGGAACAAAGCATTTTCTGTTGAGGGGATCTGGCTATTAAACAAACTTCCACAAGGGATTAGGCAAATCCAGAGTCTGACCATCTTTAGAAAATGCTGCAAAACCTTCCACTAAAAAAGCCTTTTCACCATTGCAAGTATGACACTTGCTACATTGACAGGCCCTTTTCCCCAGACACTGTCCTACCAAAAAAAAAAAAAAAAAAAATGACCCTTGATACAAATACGGTAACTAACCCACAAAAAAAATACATAAATAGAAACCAGGCAGAGTTTGGTTTTTTAACCCCAAAAAGAGAGAAGTTCCAAAGACTCCATGAAGTCCACTAAGCATTTAACTATTGCTATCCATTTTATATGTAAAGAACTCAAATACTGTGGTGATGAGTCCAATATAAAACCCCAAAATAGATAGATAGATAGGTAGTATAGATAGACCATCAGTTTAAACACTGTGTCGTCTAACTGCTCAGATCATGTATAGTGGTTAAACATTGGTGGCCTGTTTACACTAATGCTACCACCAGTGAAACTGTAATTAAAGGGACATTATCAGAAAAATGGTAGCATAGACAAAGCCAAAAAGTCCACTTCTGGATTATCTCTGTTAAAAGAGAGCTGCAGACACTGGTAAGTATGGAAATGCACAAAAGTGGGTTTTAGGCAGATGATTAGTAGATGATCTTCCCTGAGTAAGTCGAATAGTTCTGTGATACTCTGTGTTGTATTAAATATTACCTGCCAGGCCATGTTAATTAACATTCCATCTGTCATAACACAGCATGATAGCAAACTGAGGGCGGAAAGATAAAAACTTTTCATATTCACTGCCTGCTGCTAATTAGTGTAGTTATATATATAAAAAAAAAAAGCGGTGTGTGTTGTGTGTGTGTGTGTGTGTAAGTGTGTGTTGGTGTTGGGATGGAGAGAAGGAGCTTAGCAGTAACTGAGCTTCCCTGAGCAAGTTGGGTATTTCTAGAACACCCATGATTAATTCAAAACTTTAGACACTGAGCCTGGTGTATGTCTAGTTTTATTTATGGAATGGTGGTAGCCATTCTATAATTGAGGCTGAAGCTAGCTTCCCATCATAAGTCTGAATTTTAATTCCCTGCCCCCACTTCAGAAAGAAATAGGTCTCCTTGAAATTTCACTTGCCATATTTCATTCCAGAGTAGAATTTTACTGGGAAGTTTGGTAAAAACCAAAGAAAGAAGTTTTAAAGTTACAGTGTTTTAAAAAATTACCTCACCAACTTTATTTCTGGCTGATATTTAACTCTAGAACAGCTTGTCCTAGATGTGTGGGGGTGGAAGGAGAGTGAATGCTAATGAAGCTTTGTGATTTCCAGTTCACAGAGACATACCTGCTGTAGCTCTGTTGGAGCTAGCGTGCTGAAAATAGCAGTGTAGCTGGCATAGCATGGGCAGCAGGTAGGCACTTAGACAGCTAGCCCCAGCCGCTGCCCATGCTACCTTAACTACACTGCTATTTTTAGCACTCTAGCTCCAGTAGAGCTGGCTTGGGTACATCTATGAGAGCTGGGAAGCACACCTCCCAGCTCAAATGTAGACATACCCCCAAATTATATTAAAGTGGTGCAAAAGGTAGACTGAGAGTGAGTGAGTGAGTGATAAAAGATTGGCAGTGGGAAACAGGCTGGATCCTTTAGCTGTTCATGTCTAGACAACAGGATTTTTTAAAGGTGGAATATTGTTTACAAAATGGAGCATATTGATTGTGGTTGTAGTTCCTAGCTGAATTCCATCAAAACACACTTTCAGTGTAATTCTTTTTTTAAAGTATTTTTTGTTTCTGAATTCACTGCAAATATCAGCATGGTAGGCCTGCTGCAGAAATGTACCTTAATGTATTTGAAGGCCATCAATACACATGCAGAATGTCACAAATATTGCCATCCGGTTTGGAAACCATGACTGCTGGGATCAGAGAGAAACTTCCCTGGCAGCATTTGCCATGGTTCCAGATTGACTTTGCTACAATTCAAAACGGCAGTAATTTTGTTTTGCACCTTTATTTTTAAATTAGAGTTAGAGGAATTCACACTTAGATCAAGAAAAGAGGCTAACTCTCAAAATAAATCAACCTGTGCAAATTGTTTCATTTACATTTTGCACATTATGGGCAATGTAACTGTTATAGACACTAATGAAATAAGGGCACTCAGAAGCTGTGAATTAAAAATAGAATTAAAAATAAAAGCTCATGAGAAAACCCCAGTAAATAGATTTGAAGGCCAGAAGGTGTTAGCTCGAGACAGTTGGAACTATGTTTTCCTTTACAGAAGATGAGCTATCTGCAGTGTTCTACCTCCTCTGCATCTATCATCAATAACTGTGTATTAAAGACCAAGCCAGACTGAGGTTGCAAACAGTCAGGTGATATTTTTATTAAGAGTAACAATAACAGGCTAGGATTCCTTACAAACTAAGATAATACAATAACAACTCAGTTGTTAACACCAATGATGTAAATGGGAGTGAACCCCAGAGCCCCAAACCCTATACACAATGGGGAACACAGGACTAAACTTATACCATATCTTGCAGACACCCGACAGGTGAACAGGAACACAGATGGGAACCAGGATCTCGGGGACAGATGGCAGGAACAGGAACACAACTGGAACCGGACCTCAGAAACTTCTGTGACAGGTAAGCAGATCTTCTGTATGGTGTCTTCTATTCTTGATCTCATCGTCCTGTGTGCTGAATGCGAACACTCTCTCAGGTGATGATGGAACAGGTGAGTGGAGGTAAGTTAAGGGAACATTGGTTGATGTTACTGGTTCACCTCAAGTCCTAATCCCTCAGGGCTCTAGCTAATAGCAGGATTTGTACACTGTGGGAGGGCTTCTATGCCTCACTGGAATGACCTGTTTCCACAGCATCCAGAGACACAGAGCGCCCCTCAGAGGGCATTCTCTGTTGCTAAGCAGATTCTACTGCCACAAGACACTATCTTTTCCTTGCACAAGCCTTTTCCTTGTTTTGGCACCAAACTCGACATCAGCGCCAAAAGTTGAAGGAAAAGGATGCCAAGATGGAGGACAGGTTGTCCTTTCACCAATCGAAAATGGCAACTATGTACACTTAATAAATCGAACCTTTCCTACCCAACAAAGGGACCATTGTGATCATCTAGTCTAAGCTCTGGCCTAACATAGGCCATAGGACTTCCCTGAAATAATTGCTGTTTGCACCTAACTTGGACATGGGCCAGACCCATGCAGTATTGTCATAAATGTATGGCATATGAGAAGTCAAAAATGTGACTGGGGGAGTTATGATGATGGTGTGGCTTTATCATTCATTCATTCTAACTGGGATTTGTGCATGTTAAGAGGGGATTTGCCTTTTAAAGACTGTTAAAGCAGGTGAACATAAGATGATAAACATGGGGTGAAATTCTAGTCCCATTAAACTCAATGTCAGCATTCCCACTGAGTTCAGTGGGGCCAGGATTTCACCCAAGGGAACATTATCAATGGACAAGAGACACTTGCCATCAGATAAAGTGTTTAGCACCTTTTTCAAGAAGGAAGAAAGAAATGTGAGAGCCTCCCTCAAGACAAACCATTTCATTCACTTCAGTAGGTTTCGGCACTGAACACTGTGAATCCAAATTTGCGGGGTAATGTCTATCTCTTGGTATTTCAGAGGTATATACAGCAAGTATTAATTTTTACTTCCTACCATCTCTACTGCCTACCAGAAAATATTTACTGGAGTGTCTGTGACATCGTATATTCTGGGAAATGAATAATATAAATGTTTTTTAGAAAATATTTCTTTATTATATGGTACTACAGACAGGTTGGCAGTCTTACACTGAAAGAAGTATAATGAATACTTGTGAGTAACACGATGGCTGTGGCTGTATACTTCTGGCAGGTAATATGATGCAAGATTACAATTCTACACTTCAGCAACCACTGGACGCTCATTGTCTTAGTGAGACCCATACAGTGTCATCTGAATATCAGAAGATGAATTCCTGAAATTAAACAGACATCATTAAAATTGTCTTCATCTAACACCTTTTGTATTAAGTCCCATTTTCCAGACAGAGAATAAACCAAAATGGCCTATGTACTTAAAGTTCTACTTAAATAGTCATCAACTCGTGAATAGACACAGCAAAGCAATCACAGTCTGGCTAGCAGTATTAATGGGTAAGTGTCCTTAGAAACAGCTTTTTTAAACTTTTCACTTATAATTTTTATTCATATTCAACTAGGATGACAAGACAGCAAGTGTGAAAAATTGGGATGAGAGTGTGGGGTAATAGGAGCCTATATAAGAATAAGACCCCAAAATTGGGATTGTCCCTATAAAACTGGAACATCTGGTCACCATGTATTAAACCAAAATCATGGTGTAAGAGTGTTGTATATAGTGTGCTTCATTTCCCCTCCTTCACCTAAGCCTCTTCTGTATATGTGCAATACACATGTGTCAACTTTTCCAAAAGAAAATTACGTTGCTCTCTAGCATCCCTGATTGGTTCAAAGTTGCAGTTTCTGTCATGGCCCCTCACCTGCCAATGCTGGCAACATTTGCAGATATATTTTTAAATTCTAAAATCAGCCAAACCCCCAATAAATTATAGCATCAAAATATTGCATAAAACAAACCCTCTATAAAATAAAGTAGCTTGCCATCTCTCCTCCATACATTTCCTTTACCCTTTCTCTTTCTATTCTTCACTTTTATTTCCATCGTGATATTTTCAGTGTCTCTCCTACAAACTTTTCAAGAATTTTTCATCCTCTTTAAGACGTTTGTCTTTATTCAAAGACTCTTCTTTTCTGATTTGTCCCTTCTCCTCTAACTGTTTTTACCTTCGGTGTTTTCTCTGTTTTGCCCTTTCCCCTCTCATGGAGTTTCTCCTTCGCCAGACCAGTGTTCCTCCCAGAGTCCACGAGCACCCTAGGCCTCTTGTGATGGAGGTCAGAGTGTGATCACCTTCTGTAAGCAGGTAGTGAGCATTCTGGAGAGGGAATGGCTGACAATGGATTTGAGGGTGTCATCCTCCAAATGCTGATCAGTGCAGCCCTTAGTACGGGAAGTACTTACCCAAATGTCTCATAATTTGTGACTGCCTTACATCTTCTATGTATAGTGGGAAATGTGTTCTTAGCTTTTTCTCTTGCTCCAACTGCATTGCCCCTTTGAAGCTAGCAGTCTGCCAAAATGAACTGGGCACCTCATTGAACTGACACGTTATTGACTGCTACTTGTCCAGAGGCAGGTCACAGGTTTCTTTCTGGTTCTACGGTGGAATTTTATTCTCTTCCATGTTCCTTTCACCATTGGAGATATAGAGAATTCACACTTGCTTTCCCCATTGCGCTAATAAAAGAGCACCGAACCCATTCGTTTAATAATTCATCATGACCTGAACAGACTCCAGTTGGCTCTTTAGGCTCTCAGTTTCCCCTGGGACTTTGTGGATAGCAAAGAATCTATAAAACACATTATTTAAAAACATACATGCTCACGTCTGCCATCAGCCTTGGTAACTGTGCCATAACTACTCTTTAGCTTGTTTTGCTCAGACTGTCTGTCAGCACCCCTGCTTCTGAAGCAGTGTAGCTGTAGCTGGTGCAACTACCCCTTTAAGAGCTACAGCCTCTTATGGCTGCCTCCTCTTTGAGGCTATACTCTCCCTCCTCCAGGCCTTAGATTCTCTCTCTGCAGGATGTCAGCTGACCTCCTTGTCTCCTCCCTTCAGTGGGATGGCCTCCTTTGCTCTAACTGTGATAAGAGGTTTTGTTTTTTCTCTGTAATATACCCTCTACAAGGCTGTTACTGTTCTCTGCATTTTTCTACTTTATACCTGCATTTATTTTATTTCTCTTAAGGTCACACTGCCTTTCTTTCTTCTCCCAAAGCAGTCCAAAAGAGATCAACTGTAATACAGTTACAACTAATAATATTCTGCTGGCTAAATGAAGCAGTGTTCAGTCTACACCTTACATCATAGGAACTAAGAGATATTTAGCATAGGCCAAAAAATGCTAGTGTGAGATTTACTTGTTTAAGTGGCTTCCTTAATTCATTGTTTCCAGGGAATTGTCAAACTAAGGAAATGCATGCTCTGCCTGACACTAATTCTGACTGCATTAGCAAACACTTTTCATGTTACATTGACAGGTAAATCCTAAAATGGAGTTTGTTATACTAAATGTCAGGGGTAGCTCTAAGGTTTTTGCCGCCCCAAGCTCAGAAGTTCCGCAGCACGCCTGCGGGTGGTCCGGTGTACAGCAGATTCGGCAGCATTTCTGGGGGAGGTCCACAGGTCCCACGGCCTCGTCGTCCCCACTGCCAAAATGCTGCCAAATCCGCAGCAGCTGCGGACCTCCTGCAGGCCTGCCGCCGAAGACAGCCTGACTGCCGCCCTGATGGTGAACGTCAGGCCACGCCCCGCAGCTTGCCACCCCAGGCATGCGCTTGGAGCACTGGTGCCTGGAGACGGCCCTGCTACATGTGGTCTAGCTGACCCGTGAGCCCCGTGGTTGTAATGTGGCTGGTTCTGTTTCAGAGTTGAGGGAGAAATGATGGACCATCAGGTCTGCAATCCCTCACCTCCCCAGTCTGAACAGTGGCAGAATTTTTTGCTCCAAAACTGAGTACAGCAGCAGCAGATTCACATGGCTGTGATTTAGTTATGGTGGTGCATAGAACAGACTTCCATCGCGAACAATCCCTTGCAAATTTTCTTCTTTTGGCACAGGTCAGTATGGGAGGATTTAGGTTTCATAAATCTGTCAAAATTGCATCTTCCGGCTTCAGTTATGCTTGGCCTTGTGCTCTACTTTCTTGGACCTCTTCTGCACATGGGGCATGACTCCACCACTTCAGTCATCTTGTTCAGGATCAAGATCTAAATATCTCCTCATCTGTGACAAAATCAACCCAACAGATGGTGAGACTACATCATAACTGTTGACAGTAAACATTGTTTAGTTTACTCTCCTCAGCTGTTTTTAATGGCCATGTGTCTGCTCTGCTCCATATAACAAAGTTGTCATCACTACTGCACTGAACTCTCTTATCTTATGAACACTCATATCTTAGTTGTCATCTAGAAATCCCGCCACCCAGAGGCCTTTGAAGAGTCTGAAATATTATTGACACAAGACCAATCTGATGTGTGACTTCTTCAGATATAGAACCTCCTGCTGTCAGTCGACTACCCAGATAAATAAAACTATTCATCCACTCAGTGTCACTGCCAGCTACATGCAGTGTTGGCAAGTCATTCGTTTCCATTTTGTAGGGGGCATGCGTAGCTTTGGTTTGATCACCATTGATCTTAAGTCCCATAGATTCTGCAGTTTTCACAGCTCTTCCAGCATTAGCTGTAGTTAGTCTCTGCAAGTAAGACACTACCATACACATGCTCAAGATCCTTTAAATTATAAATGTCACACCTCCTACTTTGGCCTCAATCAGATTTGACATCAGTTAGTCTATTAGAATATTAAATAATGTAAGTAAAAGAACACATCCCAGGCATACTCCTGATTCTACTGAGAACCCGTCTGTAAAACATCCCTTGACCCCTACCAAGCTAAGCATACTGTGAGAGCATTCCTCTCCACTACTCAAAACTCTGTACAACAGACTGGCATAGCAGTTTCCAAAGTCCTGGTCAATGCACTGTGTCAAAAGTGGCCGCAAAGTGTATAAAGGCTTCCTTTTGTTGCTCTAGTCATCTCTGCAGAACGTACATAGCATGGATTGTAGATCGACCTGTGTGGAAACCACACAGGTTGTCTCTCAGTTTTGGGTTGAGACACTATTTCATTCAGTTCAGCGTTATGAGCATAAACACCTTCCCTGGGACAGACAGCAGCACTATGCCTCTATAATTTGAGCAAGCTGATCACTCTCCATTTTTTAAAAAAGGGATGATGCAGTCCCTTATCCAATCTTCTGGATTGTGACCTGTTCCCCATACTTTTAAGACAGCTCTATGAAGCCAGAGAACTAAATTCAGGCCTCCATTCTTTAGCAATTTTGATGGCTTTTTGTCACTACCAGGCGCTTTATCATTTTGTAACTGTTTGACTGCAAGCATCACCTCCTCTGATGTCACTGGTCTATTTTCCACTGGATTCATTTTTGGATTAAGTTGTAAATTTACATCCTGGTGGGGATCTGTCCACTAATTTACAAAAATGTTCATCCAATGCTTAAAATGTACATCAACAGCCTGGCAGTGTTCTTTGTTTTTGTCCTTAACCGACAGAAACTGTGAGAAGGGATGCCCAGTTAGCACCTTCAGAGTCTCAAATACACATTTCTGGTCATGTCTTTCAGAGACTTCTTCCACCATACTATTTCACCATTGATTATGATCATTTCGACAGGCCCTCTTGGCTGCTTGTTCAAAACATTTATTATCTTCTACTGCCCATTCTCTCATTTTTTCACTAACTCAACTCTGAGCTTGCTGTGCATCTATTCTGCACCACACTTCTTTTCCCTCTCCCACAGTTAGATGGTATAATCTGTAATCCAGTGTTGATGTTTCAGTCTTGTTAGTCCCAGCTGTCCTCCAGCAATCTCTGTGATAGAATCCTGAAATAAAGTCCACTCTTCCTCTGGCATGGACAGCTAGTCATCTGCTATAGAACATTTGTTGGAAATCGCTACTGCATAACTACTAGCGATCCTTTAATCATGAAGCATATCAATGCTGAAGTGTTTGTGTGCAACTGATTTCTGTCTCTGGCACTTTATTAAACCGAGCATCATTGTTGCTATTAGGAGTTGATCAAATTCCAGAGCAAGGTCAGCACTATTAACCATATGTACATCGCAGATGACTTTAATCAAGGGCTTCCGAACTAGAATGTCATCCGAGGTTGCATTTTGTCACCAATGGATATCAGAATGTATTCTTATGGCAATTCTTGTGCTAGAACCAGGTAGACATTAAAAATAGTCCATGTGTGGAAGCAAATTCTGTAGATGTACTGTGTGATCTCAGACTCACAGACTTTAAGGTCAGAAGGGACCATCATAATAATCTAATCTGACCTCCTGCACATTGCAGGCCACACAACCACATCCACTCACTACTATAATAGACCCCTAACCTCTGGCTGAGTTACTGAATGCTCAAATCATGATCTAAAGACTTAAAGTTACAGAGAATTTACCACTTACACTAGTTTAATCCTGCAAGTGACCCGTGCCCAATGCTCTCTTCTGTTCAGCTCTGTGATCCCAGCACCAGTTCATATCTAGTTCTGTGATGGCCAGTTCTTGCATTCTCATCTCCTTGAGGCTTAGATGACAATATGAAGTTGAGGTGAGATCCCAGTTACTCCACCTAACATGGCACAGAAAGTATCTTTTACAGCATCAAGACTTGCATCATGTGGCACATGTGCTAATAACTACCTCACGTCCTATTTTCAACCTGAAAATGGCAGCTATTACGCATGAAGAATAAGCCTAACAAGCCAGTTGTGCAGGTTGCACCCTCAGGGACAAAACCAGAGCAACTGCAATGTGTCCATCAGCTGTATTACAGGTGTGGAGCCATCAAAAATTCTAACCGCTATGAGTCAGAGTTGTGCTTTCAATGTTCAAATCCCACCGTGTCTCCTGCATACCGTATATATCAGTGTTCAGTCATTTTCCCACAGCTCTTAGTGACTGAACATTCCACAATCCCATCTGCAGATACTCAGGTTGCCAAAGACGTAGACAAGCGCTCTTCCTCCTCCTCCATCATCATCATCATATAGTCCGACGCCTCTACATATCACAAAATTGGGGAATCTTGGAGTTTAGTTCTTCTATGTGTAACAGATGAAACTGCCAAAGCAGGTGAAGCAGATGAAACCACTGAAGTTTTATGTCCATATTTTCCAGTGTTGTCTGGGCTTGGAACCGGCACTAGGAATATGGAACCCAGTGGTATGGTTCCAGACCAGAGTAGAGCTACTGGAAAACAGCCATCAAGTCTGTGCCAGCTACTCATCATTTGTAGCTCTCACGTGGATTTTGTGCAGGAGTAATACAGCAGCTAGCCACAGACCCACTGAGATGTTTCTAAAACCAAGCTCCATTAGAAACAAATCCACTGTTATGCCTAAAAGTTATATATTTTTGAAATGTGTACAAAAGCTTTTGTGGCCTGCAGCCGAGATGTGAACTAGACCTGGATTTTACTGTGCATATCTTCATATCTTCATATTAAAGGATACATTCAAAATAAAGAAACATAGATGACTTTATACGCATTCTATAACAAAGTAAATTGAGGGGAATGTGTTAACTTTTGTTTTATTTAACTTTGCCAACTTTCAAGTCAAATCTCAAGCACCCAGAAGGTTTTAGAAAATGTTTAATCTAGCTCAGACAATTTCCTGTACTCCCTTACTAGACCACCCCATTTTCTGAAATGCTGCCAAATCGTCTTACTTACTCGATGGCTCCAGCTTTCTATTCTTTCACAACTTCTTGTGTCCTCTAACCTCCACCCTTAAACTGTTGTGTGTTCCTTAATATAGTCCAGAAAGAGGAACGTCCTAGAATTCTCTGTAAAAGCCTGATTAAACAAACCACTAACAATTGCCACCAGTTGTCACACAAGGTGTATCTGCGAAAGAATTGCACCAGCATAATAGCGTGACAATCTGATTAAACTGGTGCAAGTCTGTCAGTGTAGTGTATCTGCACTAGCCATTCTGTTTCAAGTAACCACAGTACAGCATGGCCACTCACAGCTCTCCCTGCCAACACTGTAGGCCTGTGAATTGTTGCATCTATCCCATAATGCTTGGCAAAGCTCCCTTGAGCACGTGCATAGTGTCTGGTTCAGTCGCCCTTATTTGCACTTGTTCACGTCTGTGGTTTTTTTCCAATGGATGCTTTGACTGGTTCTATCCTGTACCAGAAGCCAGGTATGTGCTGTGAGGGATAGAGGCTACACCCCTCTACCTCACGCTTTTAGTGCAGATACTCTGATGAAGAACCACTGATCTGGCCCGTGAGCCACTGCAGGTCTGGGATACATAATAAGGAGCACTACTCCTTTTGGGTAGCAGAGGTCAAGGAGGGAAGGGGCCTGGTTTCATTCATTTTGCTCTTTTAGTCAGTAGTTCTTATAATTGTGTTTGATTTGCTGGTGTTTATTTTGCAGCTAAATTAAAAGCTTCCTCCTTCCCCGCCCCTCCTTCCTATTAGCCCACGTAGGTCCACTTACCTCCCCAGGTGTGCTACCACCCATTTGTCATCCCAAATTCTCCCTGCATTACATGTGGGCTGGAAGGCAGCACTCCCTCCAAACCTTGGCCTGGCTCACTCCTCTCGTTTTGCTTAGAAGGAATCACCAGAAAGGCAATTGGTTCAGCTGCAAACCAAACCAAAAACTTGAAAACACACCTTTGCAATTAAAGGAATGACTAAAGAGATGAATTAAAAGAATGAAATCAAGGCCCCAAACCTGGTAGCCTCCCTTCATCATAGCAGGCCTCCAGGCTCAGAGCCAGTGCTGCAGCGTGGCCAGTGACCCTCTACCAGGGCAGCTGCAAAGGGTGTAACTCCTGCCCTGCATAGCACATTCACAGCTCCTCATGCAGAACAGAAATAAGCACTGAACCAGTGCAATTTGCACCAGTTCATTCCTGGCAGTACAGGCAGGAAATGGTGCATTTCTATAGTGAGAGACAGCCAGAGGAGGACAATGGCAAAGTGGGGTCCTAATGATGAGCTGCCCTGCAGAGGCAAGAAGGCCTCTGGCAGCGTGTGGCTTTGCAGGCCTCATATTCAAATACTCAAAATCCATACATTTCCCTTTGGAGCTGAGGGTGCATGCACTATTAGAGGACCAAACCCCTGCCTCTTCCATTCATCAGCAAATCTCTCCCCTGAAAGGGCTGGTAGGTTGGATTTCCAAAGCCCTGTGGGGGTTTTTAAATGTTTATGTTCTCATTCTGCCCAAAATTTGCATGAAAGGAGATTAGCAGGACTATACGTTATAAATAGGCTTGACAGAATTCAAGTTTACGTTTTCATAATTTTGACAGATAATATTGCTGTTTATTTGTAAGCATTGTTTACATTTTTATCAATTTAAATTTTCACAGTTGCACAATATGCATTTCTTAAAATTTTTATTGATTTACATTTTCATAATTGTGAGAAATTATGCAGGAGGTCAGACAGTAATTATTTAATGACAGTAGCTTTGAGATTTAAAAAGTTAAAGCTTTATAACCATTAAAACACACATTGTCAATATCACATGTCAAAAGATACAAAGTAAACGTCCTTACTTCAAACTCTGATAAGCAACATTATTCTTATTTTTGCCCATCTCTAATTTTTGATCATTATCGATTGAAATATTTTTTGTTGGTTTATATGTGTGTGCGGTGAAATAGATGTTTATTAACGTTTACCAGTAAAAATGTAATCCTTCCAAGCCTATTTATAATGCATGTTTGGCTGAAAGATATGGTATAAGATATTACTGTATTATTACTAATCAAGCAACAAGATGTCTTTAAAAGAAATTAGCATATTTAATAAACAAGGAACCCACCTTCCTCCTTTAATGGATTACGGTACACTATTCACGAGTTTCCTACATTGATACTACATAATCATATTCTAAGTCATTTAATGCCCATCCCTAGTTTGTAAATAAATCTGATTTTAATTACATTTGTTTTTTATTTAGATATTTGTATTTGATCAGTCAACAGTGTTGCAAAACTGAGGTCATGGTAAGTAAGAAACTTCATCCATTGTATGTGTTCCTAATGCTCCCATCTCTATGAGCCACATGTGAACGTTCCTTTTTTAACTCCATAGTATCAAGAAAACCTTAACTGCATCCCCAGTTCCCACTTCTCACTTCAGAAGACAGTCTGAAATATATGTTAGTGAAGCACTGATTTGGACCTGGTTACAATAGCATTATTGTGAACTTTTCTTTTCACAGGTCTTGTGTATCATGCCAGCTCCCAGACATATGTGTAAAATGCACTGTTAAAATGAATACCTGGAATCTGTAGCTGTTGCCTTGAAGTTATCTGAGATACATCATTAAATCTGTGGCACTGGGGCTAGGGTGTGCAGACTCTGAGTGCTATGGAGTAACTCTGAGGGTACGGCTATACTACCCGCCAGATCAGGGGATAGTGTTCAGTGTACCTGGGATCGATTTATCGTGTCTCATCTCCAGCTTCTCAAGAGGAGTAAGCAGAATCGACAGGGAAGCTGTCGCAGTCAACTCGCTGCCCTGAAGATGGCCAGGTAAGTCGAACTAAGATCTCTTAATTCAAACCCACCCTAGTGTAGCCCAGGCCTAAGATTCTACATATTAAGGCTGGTACCAGGAAATCAACTCTCCTGGTGTCGTGGGGTTAAGCAAATACCTGATACGTAAATTTATTTGACAGGTTTATTTCTTCTTCAGAGAGGTCTGGCACTGGAGGAGTCTTCACTGTGTATTTTAAAAGTATTTCTTACATGTTTACTCTCAGAAACTGACTGAGATGCTGAATCACTTTTGGGGTTTGAGTGAATAGTGACAAAAATGGTGAAGAATTAAGTTAAGTAATAAAATAGCCCCCCCTTTTTGGTGATTAAATAATAACTATTGGGCAGGGACGATCTTTGCACTATGGCAGCAGTGCCTAACACACTTTGGGTGTTTCTGAAGTATCAGTAATAATATTGCAAATGTTGTGCTGCAAAACACCATAACCTTGTTAAAAAGCAATTTGCCCCCTCAAAACTCCACTGAATTTATATATCTATTTATATACCTGGAAAGAGAAGATTACTGTATTTTAGCCAAGGGCACTCATCTCAGAAGTAAGCCCATCCTGGAACTGGGCTTTTTTCGGGCTTCAGTCTTGTTTTATTTTCATTGAAACTCCTTATGCGTTCTGGAAATAATGAAAACATTAACATTTCAACAGCCTGATGCCCAAATGGGTCCATTTTGTTTACTTCAAACAGCAGTTGTCTGCTATGAAATAATCTTGGTGACAGATAAACTGTTTTGTCTACATCAAGATAAGATCTGGTCTGAATCACCAGTTTCTCCCAAATAACACACCCTTTCCTCTTCTGTTCTTTCCAGCACCGACAATCACTGTTTGCCTCAAGGAAGGACATTTACTTTGAAAATAACAATGTGCCTTTATAATGCATTGTATTGACATCTATTTATTGACTTTGCTAATCAGACTACTTTTAAGGCTTTGAAAGCAATGATAATCAAAGGCCCTTTGTTCTCTGGACACAGCTCCCATTTCAGTCACTGTAGAGACAGCACACCTTGCACCTGGAGTTCTGACAATTTACACCAGCTAAGTCTCAGGTTCCTGTAGCACTCAGTGTCTAGAGTCACTTGTGACATGGTTCTGTTTTGATCCTTTGGTGTTGACAATGGCCATCCCCTGTTTGCCTTTAAAGTTGTCTTTAATGGTGAAGAAAACTACCTGAAGCCAGCTAGTGTCTGATATCACAGCTGAAGAGGCTATGCTTAACTCTGTCCTTAGAGTTAAGGATGTGAATTTGAAATGGTTCTAATAACATCCAGGGTATCTCAATGCCAGGGAGTAACGCTGAACTGTAATTGTAGTTCTCCACCGTGATGAATAGGTTGATGAGACCAACTGACAACTTGTCAACTCCACCTACATAGACAACTCAAATAAGACCCCACACCACAATTTACCAGGAACTTAGGGATATCATTAAATTCTTCCCCAAACAAGTAGAAGAGAAACTCTACAACCTCATCCCTCACGAACCCACCCCCAGGGACTTTCTATATGCTTCCCAAGATACACAAACAAGAGAACCCAGGCTGACCCATCGGATCTGGCCATGACATTCTTACTGTCTCATAGAAATCATCCTCCAACCAATCACCACAGAAAGGGCCAGTTTCCCCAGGACACAACTGACTTCCTCCATAAACTCCTCAACACTAACAACCTCCCTCAGAACACCAGCTTCACCTCCCTACACACCAACAGCCCTCACAATGATGGCATAGCTGCCAGCTTCAAATATTTACAAGAAAATGGACGATCCTCGGATATCCACCCCAAACATAGCACCAAACTCATCTATTTCATCCTCACCCATAACAATTTTACATTCAACAACAACCACTTTGTCCAAACTATGGGAACAGCTATGGGTACTAAGATGGCTCCCCAATATGCCAACCTCATCATGGGCCACCTGGAAGAAGAATCTCCGGACAACTGCACCACATATATATATATACTTGAGATGCACCAATGATATTTTTATCTTCTGGATGGATGGCTTAAACTCCCTCGTATTTCCAACACAATCAGCTCCCACAATGGACTCCTACAAACAACTAAATAAAAGAAACCCACAGATCACCACATCTACCTGGATAGATTCAGTAACCACCCCAAGAAAACTGTAATCTACAGCCAGGCACTCAGATAACATACCACAGAATATGCTTTGAGGAGAAAGTCTGGGATATACGTACCCCTTACCACACGTAAAACCACCTTCACCAAACAAGGACACGTCACCAGAGAAGTAGATCACACCATGGAATGGGTCACCCAAATACCCTGTGAGAACCTGCTTCAATACAGAAATAAAACCTTCTCCAATTGCACACCGCTCGGGGTGACCTATCACCCCACACCGGAACCCACATGGGGTATCATCAAACAACTACATACCCATGGGGGCCCCATCCTGAAAGAAATCTTTCCTGAATCCCCTCCTCCGGCCTTCAAACAAGTCCCCCACACCCTCCAACCTCTCCAGGCTCATCACAGTCCAGAACGCACCAACTCAGAGATGCACCAGATCCTGCCAGAATAACAGATGCGAAACCTGCAGCCATCTCTCCATTGCTACAACACTCCCCACCACACACCTTTCAGGCTCCATGAGGCTGACACTTTCCTGTCAAATGTAGGGTACTGCATCCGGTGCACTAAATGCCCCAATAGCAACGATGTGGGTGAAACCAGACAATCACAACGCTCCTGAATGAACTCACAGTAAAATGATAAAAGATAAAAACCCTCTTGCCTGTCTTTGAACACTAGTCACAGCGCGATCACGCTATATCTGACTATTATTTCTCCTCCTCAAAGGAAACCTGCACAGTGTTTTCAAAAGATGAGCCTGGGAATTTAAATTCATAATTCTGCTAGACACTAGAAATCATGGGCTGCACATAGACCCTGGATTAATGGCTTATTACAACCATCTGTCACCTACTAACCCCTGCTTCTTGTCCTAGAATTACAGCGGGTTAAGGGGCCCCTCTACCCTGAATGGGCCCTTAGTCTATGTGCTAACTACTCCTGCTAAACAATCCGCTACACCTTGCAGTTAGCTGTGACACTCGGTCTTCAAGAAGAGTTGTGTGTGGCTCAGACGTTTGTTGCTCTTATCAACAGAAGGTGATCCAGTAACACATATTACCTCCCGGATCTTTGGTTCACTAATATTCTGGGTCTGACGCAGCTCCGACAGCACTGCATACTGTAATCACATAAGGCAGTGGCAATCATCTGCTGCAACCTTGTGGCTATATCTACAAACTCATCACTAGCATCGTGACTGAGAAGAATAAATAAAATATGAATAACTCAAAGCCTCACTTGAGGTTCAGTTTTTGTACTTGACTGTACAATGTCCTCTGATAATATGGCCGGGGCAATATGGGAGGAGTGGAGTGGTATGCATAGCTGTGTGCTTGGACCTAGCCATTCCTGGGCCCATTGTTGAGGGGCAGGATTTTTGGGGTAAACACAAAAGTGTTTGGAACTGATAATCTCCAGGGAGGGCCAGTGATGTCTCAAGCCATTTAAAGCCAGGTTTGTGCCTTTGTAGTGTTATAGCAATTTCTAGCCCATTTTACAGAAGGGGTATCAGCGGGACCAAGGGGTTACATGATTTGCCCAAGATGAAACAACAAATCTGTGGCAAAGTTAGGCTCGGCAACTAGGTCTCCTGAATTCCAACACCATGCTCTATCAATAAGAACATGGTTGCCCTTTACTCACGCTATTTAAGAGCTATTCAAGACTCAGCCAGACTATTTAAGAGCTGCCTCTTTGGAACATTCTAGCTATGGAGTTACGTTTGCATAGTATATTTGCCAAGGGTTATTAATGTTGATGAATAATCTGCCCTTTTCATTGCAGAAGGCTGTCAGGACAGGCCTTCATGTAAATTGTACATCAACAATGGTTTTCCGGCACAGGGCTTTCGTCATAGAGCCATTTCCCTGAAATGTCTACAGCTACAAACACTGAACTGTAGCTCGGGCATCATGAGCATATGCTCCTTCTGTTGACAAGCTCTGGATCCGCGGTACATTAAAATGGCTCCAGCCAAGGAGCCCAAGAATCAGCCCTTAGAACCACTGACACTGAACAGGCCTGAGGAAGAGCTCCGTGTCAACCCGAAAGCTTGTCTGTCTCTCACCAGCAGAAGTTGGTCCAATAAAAGATATTACCTCACCCACCTTGTCTTTCTAATAAACAGGCTGGAATTCCTGCCTCTACTGGAGAAAAACCTGACAGGTTAGATGAAGATAAAACCATCTGCGCTTGAAAACAAAATTATTCTCCTTTAGCGAAAGATCTTGGAGATATAAAGGTTTAAAATGTTCTTTAAAACTGTCACACTTGCACCGTGCCCCCAGGGATACTACCACTGAGGGAATGCCTACACTACAGCAGCATACATAGATGGGTTTTTTCCCCCATCAGCATAGTTAATCCACATGTCTGAGGTGTGGTAGCTAGATCAATGAAAGAATTCTTCCATTGCCACAGCCTCATCTACACTGCAAGTTAGGTTAATCCAAATACAGTGATTAGTGTGCAAACTTTTCTACAGCCCTGAGTGATATAGCTAAGCAGATCTAATTTTTAAGCGTAGGGTAGGCCTGAGATTACAGTTCTAGTATATGTTGTTCGCAGAGGGTGGAACTACATCTCACAAAGGCCATAAAGTCCTTGGGTATCTTGAGATTAGTCAGCAATAGAAAACGTTAATCTTGAAAGGTTTGGGAGTGCAGTCTGGATTTGGTTTCATGTCCAAAAAGAGACTCCACTTCAGCCTTTGACCTGTGACTGGTACAGCAATAGTGAGGGCTAAGTCAGAAAGCACCAGAAAAGAGGAACCAATTTCCAGTTGCATATTGGCTAGCTCTGTAAAATTATCTGAAAATTCTAGAGAGAGAAAAACAACATGTGAGGATTGAGCAGAACTTTCCTGTGTGCCTAGTAATACTCATTACTTTATCAAATTCACAAAGCCAGAAAGAAACTCAAATATAGGTTTAATGAGGCAGTGGCAGATTTAGAGTTAGGAGTCCCTGTGCTCAGCTTCATTTTTGGGGCCATCCTTGGGACCCAGCCAAGAAAAAGAACATTCTCTTATCTCCCCACCGCCTCCGTTTTTCATTCTTTTTTTCTTCAGCCTCCTCCTATAAGTAATAGGAAGTAAATGAAAAGCAAGTGAGTCCCTTGATTGTTCTTGTAGTCTAACTTATTTTTCCACAGACCACTTGAAAATTGCTGAGGGTCTCGGCGGACCACTTAGTGATCTTTCCAAATATTTTTTCTACCATTAACTATTGTAAAGCACTTTGGATAAGAGCACTATATAAAAAAAGTGCAAAAAAAAAAAATGCTGGGGAGTGGGGTCTGGCTAGGACTTGGGGTGTGGGAGGAGGCTCAGGGGTGCAGGTTCTGGGAGGGAGTTAGGGTGCAGGAGCAGGCTGGGATGCAGGGGCTGGCTAGAAGGTATGGTACAGGAAGGGGCTCAGAACAGGGGGTTGGGCTACAAAGCGCTTATCTGGGGCAGCTCCCATTTGGTGCGAGGGGTGCAGGTGGGGATGTGGGGGGTTGTGCAGGAGATATTGGCATGTGTGAGGGGGGTGCAGGAGTCAGGGCTGGGGAGTGCAGGGTCTGGGAGTTAGGGTGCAGGAGTGGGCTGGGGTGCAGCGTCTGGCCTGGAGTTAGGATGCAGGAGGGGGCTCATGGTTGAGCCAGGAAGTTGAGGTATGGAGCTTACCTGGGGCAGCTCCTGTTTGGTGCAAGGGGTGCAGATGGAAATGTTTGGGGGGAGGAATGCAAGAGCTCCCATTTGGTGCTCAGGGTAGGGGTGGGGACAAGAGTCAGTGCTTGAGATGTGGAGGGTGTAGGAGTCAGGGAGGGCAGAGGATGTGGGCTGGGGTCATGGGGGTGCTCCTAGGCTCTGCCCTGAGTGGCTCACAGCAGGGGGCTGGGGTTGGTGTGTAAGGTGAGTGCAGGGACCCCACCTTTGCTCCATCCTACCCCAATTCCACCCCCTTCCCCAAGGCCCTGCCCCTGCCTTTTCTCCACCTCCTCCCCTGAGTGCACTGTGGCTCCGCTCCTCCCCATCCCTCCCGGAGCAACCTGAGTGCTGGCAAACAGCTGTTTGGCAGTGGGGAAAGTACAAGGAGGGGGAAGTGTGGGACCACAGCATGGTCTGGGGAGGAGATGGGGGAGAGCTTGGCTGTCAGTGGGGGCAGAGCCTACAACAGGAGCCGGCAGGACCAAACTTCTGCCCTCTCAGCTGCCCAGCCCTGGGGCCCCTGTCATCAGGGGAGAGCAGAGGGAGCATGCCAGGCCACCCTGTGTTTTACTATAAATCCACCTTTGTAATGAGGTATTTAACAGGGATTTCAACATGCACCGGGGTAGTGAAGGAACCATCCCATCACCCTCATTTCTCAGCCTCAGCTGAGTCAATTTTGTTCTTCTTTCTCTGCTTCTAAAATGCCGGCCATGCTTGGGGAAAAGCAAGCTGGTGTGTTTCTCTGTGTTTAAATCGGCCCACAGACCAAGAAAGTGTAAGTCTGCTGAAAGTGACTAACACAGATTACTAGCTGATGAACCACAATACAACTATTCAATATATAGCCCTTCATAGGCATCCCATCTCCTCTCCCCTGGCATGTGCCAGTAGAGTTCAAGTGACTATTGAATTTCTGAGTTTTTAAATTGATTTTCTGCAGAGCATAAAATAATAATGGTGCTTTAATAGCATATTCTTTGCACATGGACATTTTCCCTTTTTTCGCTCACCCTGCCTGCTTGGCATATTATCAGCGGTCAGGATGAAACACAATTACCCTGAGCCCTGCGAGTTAGAAGGGACGCTGCAGCTAGCACCAGCTCCCCAGTCCTGACTGGCGTATAGGCCTAACAGCCTACCTTTGGCTGAACCGTAGATTTCTGAATGGCCAGCCCCTCTAAAACGTTTAGCTTTATTTTACACTGAATACATTGCCACCACCGTAATGGTGGTCTAGTCACATGTACCACTCTCCCTATGTGGGACTGACTTAACAGAACAATCGTAAATGTCAACAGATTCCATGAGGGGGGTGCATGACTGCAGAGATAAGGGTGAATGGGGCAGATCCCTGCTTAGCTGTGATTGAGACATTCCCCCCTGACATCAAAGGACAGGCGCTGGTGAAGTGAGAGTGAGATGAAACTGCGGAAATGAACAGCACATGCTGAGCCAGTCGCTTCAGTGTGAGAAGCTTCTCATCAGCTGCTCTGCGTGCTGCAGTCAAGCTCCTGGGTGGGTGTAGCTGTCTTTTTCCATTTTAAACCCAGACACCACACTGAACATGTAACATCTGTGAGAACCCTGGACATTATTTGACAAGCAAGATGGACGTGGTCCACTTCTCTTCCTCTGCCCTCCCAGCACTGGTGTACATTTTAACCACCCTGGACAGAGCCAAAGCAGTCCCAAACTTTTGACTGTAAGTTCAGCTTGCCTGTCTGAACCATACAGCACAGTAGCAACATAGCTGCCTATTGCTCACCCCACTGTTGAAGAAATTCGGCTGTACTCTTGCATTCATTAGCCAAAGTTAAAATGTATACATTGATTCTTGTATTAAATAGATATTCCTCTTCAATTATTGACAATTGTGTGACTGGCTTAGTATTTCAATTATTCTGATTTTTTTAAAATTACTTTACTTTATAAATACCTATTTATTTTTTTAAAAAAAACCCACACAACTGCATCTGTTAACATACTTACAAGAAAATAAACCATCCAGGCTGGTGTAATGTACTGTGTAGCATTACTCTGGGTGCTTCCTAAGCTAGGAAAATCTTATTTGTTTAATAATAATTTCCTCATGAATATGTAAATCTGCATCAATGCAATACTTCACTTCTGTCACTATTAATGAGTTGCAAATTAATGTGACAAAAGGAAAATCTATTTAGTGGAAGAACTGTACTGCATACATGGTGAAAGAGCAGCCAATTCCCATCACTTCAATCTCATGGAGTGCATGTGTGTGGGTGGGGAAAGTTAACATCTAGACTAACACGATACCACATATTTACCCAGCTGTGAGTTATATAGCACTTGTATAGCACTTTTCACCATTTTCTGAGCCCTTTACAAAGCATTATCATTTCCATTTTACAGATCAGGGAAACTGAGGTACAGGATTTACTAGGAGGAGAACAAGGAAATGTACCATGTAGAATGAGAGAAGAATTGCAGCGTATAAAGCATCAGAGGTAGTGAAAGATTTCTAAGAGACTTCTTAGTGAAATCAAAGTTGAAAGGCAGTGCTTCTTGTACCAGTTCATCATAGTCATCACTTGCAAGAAGATACAATCTCTCCACTCTGCAGTCAAGGTGAACCAGTACAAACAAATAAAAGTTTGGAATACAAAACTAGCATGATTAACCTAGGAGTGAACATTATATACATACACATACATACTGAGAAGCATTACATGCAACAATTCTTTTAGATCTGAGTGTTTTTCATCAACTAATGATCCAACCCAATCTCATAGTGTGTGTCCTGTCTGATTCCTCCTCAAAGGAGGTGTAATTCCAGAATACAGTGGATTCTGGTTAATCGGGCCACCGATTAATTGGGGCAGCTGCTTAATCGGGACACATCACAAAGAACGGAAAAAAAGTGTCCTTTTTTTATTTACTTTGGTTAAATTGGGGCAGCCACTTACTCAGGCCAAACTGTTCCCGTCCCGATGTGTCCCAATTAACCAGAATCCACTTGTATGTAGAAATGAAATAGTGTAAATACAAATCTGTTCCAGTAAAATATCAACAATTACATAATCATATTTGTGGCATCAAATCTTTTACCAAAAATTCCCCTTTCCTGCCTGTGAATCAACATAAAAAGATAGTGCTCACAATTTTAAGCTTAGACACTTTTTAAAACTACTTTACATTGTACAAGTTAAAAATAAATTGAAATAATCTGAGTTTTTAAAGACTTATCAAGTATTACAGAATCTTTAAGGGACTGGAGCTACTGCTGCCTATTATTTACCTTACTCTGACTTACTGATCAGTTCATGTTAATACTTAGTCCAGAGATCAGTTCTCAAGTACATCTTGTGCTTGGCACAGGAAAGAAGAAGGGTGGCCATCTTCATACTTTCTCTATTGTGGGATCATCATGGCCTCTAGTATCGGTTAGAGCAGGCTCAGGGCTGCTCTACTTTACCCTCTGCTTCCTGGGGCCCTGTCTCCTACACTGGGAGCTACTATAGGACTGCTTCAATAGCTGTATTGCGGGGCTACTCCCTTACATGGAGTGCACTCCCCCAAGGACATTTTCACCATCTTTAAGCCACCAGATACCTTTCGATCTCAGATTATTTTGGACCAGTTACCATGTCTATAGCTAGAAGTGTTACTTTCAAAGCTCTTCAGAACAGGTCTTCAGCCAAGCCGCAGGATTCTGGAGTGTGTATGGATGAAACAAACCCTCAACAAGCCAGCAGAAAAAAGGGCGAGAAGACTCCAAATATAAGCCTGCATGTAACTGGGGACCTAAAGAAATATTTAGCCCTGTTGGGAGCTGGAGGGGGAAAAAGGTAGGTTTAAGCATCACAGACCCGAGCTTTGTGCATCACTCTAAGGAACCATTTCCAGGATCAGGCTTGCTCCCCATCTAGCCTGAAGCAGGGTGTTTTCTAGACTTCTAGCCATCACCAAGTAAACAGCAACCAAAATAATCTGGGAGAGCAAAACTAGCCACAGGCACCGCCACAGTTTCCACCCCGTTTGTAAGCAGCTGAATCTGACTAATTACTGATGGAAATTGAGGGAAACCATCCTGGGCAAGGCCAGATTCTGAGCAACATGATTCCAGACAAGCAGGTGGGCAGATTCGGAACTAGAGAGCAGCTCCACTGCCTCCAAAAGATGTTTATCAAAGACAGCTGGGCCAGTAAGGTCACCACAGCACATTCTGGCAGGTGTTTGGAAAGGAAGTAGTCCTACACTCTGCATCAGAAAAGAGAACAAACTATTTTTTTTAAACCACATCAGGGGATAAGTGTTGTAAGGAACTCCCCTAACACTGCTGTATTTATATAGCATAGACAGGTCCTTAACGTGCACACTCACTTTGTTACAACAGTGCAGGTTTCTAACTGAATTTGAAAATAAAGTCCTTCTGTGGACAAGGCGTGGGTGTATCCTGAGCATTGTGAAAGGACCCCATTGGCTGATGCTGAAGGTTCTGACTAGGCAGATATTTATTCTGAGCACATTTCAGACCATTCCGAAGGAGGTGGTTCAGTAAAGGAAATATATTTCCATTTCCTGTTTACCCACTGAACATGAAACCCACAGAGATTTCCCTCCTTTGTGTTCCATGCCCAGAGATGTGGTCTCTGCCAATACACCATGAAGTGGTATACAGCTGATACATACCCACAAATCACCAGCCAATCAGCAAGCAGCTTACCAGAGAAAACCGTGTTTTTAAGAAACGTGTTTCTAATACTTATACACAACTTAGTTTCTATGCTCACACTCATTTCCACAGCAAGGAGTAGAAATGTAAATGTAACTAAGAACAAGAACATGCCACTTTCAGCTGCTGTCAGACAGCTGAGCAAAGCAAAATGCCCATTTCCAAAATCTAGCTGCAGACTATGCATTCAAAAGAGAAGTATTAAAAAAAAAACAAAAAAAAACCCCCACAACAACAGGGGAACTTGCATTTTAAGTTTAATTTGCTTTGGTGTAAATACTGTAAAGCTGCTTCAATGAGTGCGTTTCTGCTAGATATCTTCTGACCTTCTAGAGGCATCTTGGCTTCTGCCACCTACAACATGTGGGTGTTGGGCCTATTTCTGATCTCACATTGTAACTCCTCTGACGGGAAGTAGTCTAGATTTAAATTGGGGCCCAGATCAGAACCTGCCCATTATGAGTAACACCACTCCTCGTTGTGGGGAGTCGTCAATGGGGGAAGGTACCAGAAGAGAACCCTAATGCTTCATGTATTCTGGGCCGTTTTAGGAATCAGCCAACCTCTAGCATCAGTTAGTGCAACCTCAGAGATGCACTAACTACACTGCTTCTCCAGGGCCCCTGTGGGCCCTGGGAAGCAGATTTCACTTGCACACTGTGAACCAGCCACAGCGCCTGCACGCCCTTAGTCCTTCTCCCCGTAGATCCGGGGCTGACACTGAGCTCTGTGTTAATTGGAGAGAACACTCAGGGGGGTACAGGAGGTATTCTCAAGGATCCATTTCTGACCCCCTTTATGGTCCTCATGCATTTAGAGAACTGTAGATATTCTCTTACGGGAAAAACACTCAGTTATAACTTGCAGATGGCATGATTTCAGTCTGTGCTGCATTTCCCAAAATCTTAATACAATGGAGGAAGTGTCACAGTGCATCAGTACAGACGATGGAAAACAAACACCTTACTGTGTCTATAGAAAGTCAGAAGTTTGTATGACAGCCCTGCATAGTTCCTTTAGATGTCAGTCCTGTAGGCATTTCACTTTGGCTAACTGCACCACTTCTAAACCTATTTAAGCATGTGATGGTCGTACTGGTCAGAGATAACATCCAATGTATTGCAAAACAGACGGATAAGGAGGTTTAAGTGTTTGGTTTTCACCCAGGGCACACTATTAGAGATGGAGCTGAAACAAAACTGGAAACCTGTTCCCGTAATGTATCACACTTGAACACTGAATCAGAAGACCTAGATAATCAGGAAGGTTTAGATCTACATTTGGAAGCCAAAACCCCTGGATTTGGGTTTCAGGATATTTTGGTAAGGCACTTTATAAAAGGTAGGAAGGTTGGTTCAAAGCTGTTTTTAATGTAACAGAAAAGCACACATGGAATGCCCAGTGTGCCCACATACTCACTGCCTCTGCACAGAAGTTATCTAACAGAACAGCTATTCTCTCTCTCATTTTTTTTCCATTAGGAACCACTGAGAAAAACATTCAGTCAGTCCAACTTTAAAGATGACAAGTACGAAAAGCATATTAAATAGATTCACCATTCTTTAACTAAAATGTACTCCAGAAAGTCTTGTGACTCCTGGTTCTTAAACATCTGTCCCTGTAAAAGGCTCATTGATATTTTTCTTTTGACCTTGATCATAGAAGGCTAATATACATTCCACATCATATTTTATAAATTGCTTTCCAGCACCTGCGCCATTTCTGGTTGGCTCCAGAAATGATATCAGATCCTCCTTTTACAAACTTTAATAAGTCCGTTTGTTTTATAATCGTGCACAGAATAAAATTCATTTCAACATCTTCATTTTCTCAACAGTTTTATTGCCTTTAAGAAAATTTTTGTAAAATATAAATACAAAGGCAGGAGAATTTACTTACAAAGTTAAAACACAGATCTCAAACGTAAACACACAATTCAGAAAAATTTAGTTTATGTACAGTTTCAAACAACTTCAACATATGTTAGTTTTTCAATATTTTACAAGATACAGAAAAAATAGTTCAAAGTCTTCTTTAAATAAAGAGCATAAAATGTTTAAACATATATAAACAATCCGGTTTGATGTGTGAAAACTAATTTCCACAGCTTTTAAATTAGGATATAAAAGTTCATACAATTGGTGTATATGGATATGGTTTTAATTTATATTACAAGCTATTGAATTATATTCAATAGCGCTTACCTGGCCAAAGCAGGTAATTCTGTAAACAAAAATATCATCATGAAGTGCCATACCAAATTCTATCTCCCAAACAAGCCACATGACTTTGATCACATCACCTATAAAAGTATGTTCTGTGTAATCAGTGCTTTGTATGAAACAAAGTCAATGTGTGGGTGTGTTATATTTTTTAAATGTGTTCCAAGTAAAAACAAAAGTATCCCAAAGCCTGTGTGCATTTAAAGAAACATTATATAACAATTTTGTAAAAACTGATTAGTTCTTTAAAAAAAAAAAAAAAAAAGGTTCCAAAGTCCATCAAACTGGAATTCAAATCTCTTATATAAAGGAAAGATATTTTAATATTTAATAGTGTCCTTTCTTTACAGAAACAATTGCATTTTTAACACATATACATAAAGAATTAACTTTATATGGTACTGTACATTAAATGGCTTGGTGGCTCACCAATGGATATCAGAGAGATAGTCATCATCCGGATGCAACCACTCAAGTGAAGATCCAAGTAAAGTCTGAAGTTCACTTGTAAACTCTACTAAGTCCAAGAGTTCCTTGCTTTCTGGATTAAAAGCTTCAAGGTCCTTAGCACAAGAGAACAACTGACTTAAAGATGTCTGTTTGTAAAATTCTGCCTCAGTGATCGTGACAACTTCTACATTAGGAAAGTTGCAACGGAATATGCGGGATGACATTTTTAGCCTCTTTACTATGTCCGACAGCAATAGCCAGTTTCGTGGTCTGCAGAACAAAAAAAAAGAAAAAGAAAAAAAAAGGTGGGGGGCCTTAAATAATTGACATGAAGTTATAATCATCCTGGTTACGCAAGCAGTATCTTTACATTGTGTGTCAAATCCTGCTCACCATACTTCTGCAAACACTTTCACTGGCATCAATGAGAGTAGCTGTGGGATTCGAATTTAGCAGCGTCCAGATGCATGTAGATAGACATACACGCATATGACGGTCATCTATGGCTTTTGGGCAACAGGCTGGTCATATGATATATCAACATAGGCTCTGGCCCCGTAAACAGAATTACATAATTTTACACAGGTGAAGTCACACTGACCACTACTCACTCGTGTCAACATTGACACAATGAAGCCTTCCTTTTTATTTAGCAGTCAAGAGTTAGCTTACAGTTAACTAATCAGTATCTTGGCAGCTATGAATTCTAAAGCAGCAATTAATTTGAAAAATCCACTGTTTTTTCCCCCATTAATAAATATTAAAATTCAATTTTTATATTGGTCAAATTTTGATTAATTGGCATTATTTAACCACAGTCAAAAAAGCTAGTCCAATGTGGCTTATAAACTCTTCAGAGATAATAGGTTGTGAAGAAACACTAGTTTTAAGTTATGCAACTGTTGCAAACTATGAACAGTTGTTTACTGAGCTAATTCACACTTAGGAGATACTACACAACTAAAGCAGTCCAGGTTTCTGCTTGGGATTAACAGTGTTCCAATATCTGTACACAACCAACATGCTATAAGCCATTTCTCAATGTGTTTGATCCAACATATTATTCATGCGTCAAATCCAGCTTTGCGCTGGAGCGTTAAAACTGTAGTATTGCTGCCATGTTGTCACTCACAAAATGTCTATTAAGTGATAAAGAGATGCAAATTCACAAGGAAAACTTTCAAGATAAAATGTTAAATAATTTAACATTAATCTATCAGAAGCAAATGTGTTATTTTGGGACTTTCAAGATCCATTTTTGGGCGGTGGGAGGACATTTGATACTTCTTGGGTTAAAACAGTAATTCATTCTTTTCTGGGGTATAAAACCAGCTGTTTCTGCTAACAGCATTTTGCAAAGTACTTTATACTGTAGCAAATACAGTTAGCAGAAGCAGAATGTTTAGACTGCAATTTCTTTGCATACCCTTACACTTTTGGAACTCTGCTCTAGAGCTGCCATATCTGCTTTCTTCCCTACCACCTCACACAGTAGCATATTGTATGAATAATTGTACAGAAATACAACATAGAGTTTAAATTGTGCTATTCTAAAAGCAGCATGCAGGCACTGATTCCTGCTACCCCAAACAGATTATTTCATAAATTTATATCAGTTCTTACCCCTGAGAGAGAGACACTTGGATGTTGTAACATGGTAAGAGAGGCCCCTCTGAAAACTCAAATTCAAACACATCGCTAAAGCCATCTTCATCCTCATCACTTGGGCCAGGGGGATTTGCCAAGATGTCAAATCCAGATTCATCTTTTGGATCTAGTTTTTTAAAAAAAATAAAATAAAAAATAAAATAAAATAATAATAAAAAAAAAAAAGGTGGGGGAGGAGGGTCCAATCAGCATTTGGAGTATATTGCAAGTCTTGCTTTATCATCCTGTAACTGACATAGTAAATAAAACTAGACACTTCCCTTCAAAACTTCCTCTGGCATAGAGCAAAAGAATCTCCCCCAACCCATGCCAGATAATGTTTTGAGACTCCTTCACATACAAAAAATAAAAGATAACATTTGCTCACCACACACAGAGCTGCCATAGAAATCCCAGTACAAACCAGGGTCATCAACACTTCGACCTTGCAGGTCAGTTAAATACTCTAGAGAGGGAAACAACAACAAAAACAACTAATCAGAATGGAAAGCTGTAGGATACACTGCCTGCTAAGCTTGCCAGAGTCACAATATGCATTCTTCATACCTCCTATCTAAAATCCACAACATATTCCTGATGCACATACTATGACGAATACCATTCTTGTGAATATTCCTGGAATACACTTTTCTCACCTCCTCCAAACCCCAGTGGGTTCCTTCCACCCACCTCAAAAATATCAAAAAGCCCAACTCTTTACAGCGACAAATTTTGACCCATGGATTCCTGAGATTTTTGCTGCAGCATCTTAATTTTCTGAGAGATGCAATCTTAAGCCTTGAAAAATTTCAAATTTTTTCATTCTCCACAATTCTTAAGTATAAGGAATTTGGGAGGTTAAGAAGCAAACATGAGAAGGGAAAAGGTTTTCATACTAAGGGCTGGTCTTCGCTGGGGATCCAAGCTGCTGTGATAGGTGCAGTGGGGGTTGATTTAGCAAGTCTATTGAAGACCCACTAAAATCGATGGCAGAGTGCTCTTTGGTCGACTCCAGTACTCCAACTCCCCGATAAAAGTAAAGTAAGTCGACAGGAGAGCATCTCCCATCAATGCAGTGCAGTGGGGTAAGAACAGGGTAAGCCGACCTAGACTACGTCAACTCCATCTATGTTATTCACGTAGCTGGAGTAACGTAACTTAGATCGACTTAGCTTGGTAGCGAAGAAAAGCTCTAACGTTACATAACCGTGAGGCACTATTTAGTTTGTGTATAGCCTTAATTTTGGGGGCATTTACCAGTGAATAAAACTGACCTACATTAGGATTTATTTGGGAACATCAACCCATTGGACTCCAATACAGTCCTAAAGCAACTAACAATTCCACAAACAGTACCATTTTGTATTTGTACACAAGTACTTAAACTCGTTCATTAGAAATGATAAAAGGATAGGATTTTTTCAGTTGTGAGCCAATGACAAAAAGGATTTTCAATTGTGTTTACCTTGAAATAAACAAGGAAAGTGAACTTATTAAAATAATTCCACACTCACCCACCCCATTTACATATTCAACTCCGTCATATCATAGCTTTTTAAAAAATAAAATGGTAGGTTCAACTTTTATAAAGGTGAAAACTAAGGGGGGGGGGAATAAAAAAATAATCTCTAATACTTGACACTAAATGGCAAAAATCTTTATCACCTGGATAGCCGTAACTAATTATGCTTAACATACTTTATTACATTTGGTAATTTTATTTTTTGTTTCAAGCAAAATTTTATGTACCAATAGAAACTACGCTGATCAATGTCCAATTAGCTAGTCTCCAAACAATAAAATCTGATGGCAGCATATCACACATCCCACATAGCATATAAGACGACAGTATCCATAGACATGCTTCTAATTTCTACCACTCGGTGTTTGCTTGGCAGGCAGAATATAAAAGTAACTTAAGTGTGTTCTAGTAATTGTTATTTACATTGAACAATAAAACTTTGGTTGTTTGGTGCCTGAGAGGCAGACACAGGAAATGTCACATTACATTCACAATAGCAGACAGAGTATAGAGTTACTCACCTGTTAGAAACATTTCCATCAGTTCACTGTGTGTCATTTTCACAATAGTTCTACCTGAGTAGGTAGCAAGTGTTGGATCAGCGCCATAAGAAAGTAACAAGCGGACAATTTCTAAGTGATCGTTTTCTACTGCATCATGGATAGGCCTGGAAAAACAATGTCTTAGTGTTAAAATTTTAGAAACAGTGGGCCAAAGTTTACCCCCCGCCCCCGTTACCCCAGTGTAAATAAGGAGTGACTCCACTGACTTCAGTTCGAGATTATATTTGGTATACACACACTTAACATATACGCAAGACAAATTAAAAAGCCAACACAGAACTATCAAGGGATCTATCAGTCACTACTTTGCAGTTTGCTTGTGCATCATCATTTCATCTTTCCCCATACTTTCTTTTCAGAGCAAAAGCAATTTGGAAAAGGCACTTTTGCTATATGCCTGTACACTGCCTAGCACTTCTCAGCTGCTACTGTAACAATTACACTGATATAACGGAGTGCAGAATTTGAACAAATTTGTATAACCACAATATAGGCAAAGCACAACAACAGCCCAAATTTCAGCCAATTTAACTTAATTGGATGAGCTAGGGAGAACACACTTACATATCTCCCCAGAGGGTAACTGAAAGTCAAGGTTACTCAAAGGTTCTAACTTATGTACATAGGAGCCATCTGTGAAAACTTGCCATGAATTAATATGGCACAGTATATTTATTTAAGTGATAGTTTATACAGAGAGCATGATTAATACATTCCACTTGCAGAATACTCTTAATCTTAATGCAGCATTTTTGATGTTTTATTATATAGATTCACTATATATTAGAGTTAGATTTTTACAGCAATGAACAGTAAGAATGGGAAGAAAACAAAGTATCCTTTGAGCCTACAGAAGCAGAAATGATTATGCTTGCATATAATTCTAAGTTAAGACCCCCCTGAAATTGTAATTAATTTCTGTCTTTAAAAATACTGAGTACATGTAACTGGAGTTATTTGAAAGTCAACATACTACATCATAGCATCTACTGAGAAACATGTCTTAAAATCCCAGATTTTAGAAGGAAGTGAGTAGAGGAGGCATGTAGATCCAGAAGAGGTTTACATTCAACAGACTCTAAAGCAAAGTAAATTCCCTGTCTCCAAAAGGTAAGAGTCCTTTTATAGACTTCCACTTTTTGCTCCGACTTGGGAGTCTATGTTACTGCTAAACATGACACACAAGGGAACTTAAGCTTTCAAACTCAAGTATTTCGAGACAAGAAAAAAAGTAAGATACTGTTTACAATTAATATTGCATATAACCATTATTTTCCAAAACCCTCAGAAGATTATAGTCATTATAAAATGTGAAACCAGGAAAAATAGCAAACATCCTTAACTCTGACTCTGCATTCTGACCTGCTGTGCACCCCTCACTAGCAGCAGAGTGTGAAATTCACCCCCATGCTGAGGGCCAACAGAAGTGTTGAGGGTCATTTACATCCTTCAAATGGGGCTTAATTTGGACTCTGGTGATGCACAGGTCTTGTGCTAACCTTCCACACAGGGGTGAAGTCCTTCCTGAATTAATATAGTCGTCTTATGGTGCAGTTTCTAAGTAACTTCAGGAGAGGACATGGGTATATCAAAATGGTGTAGCATCAGAAGAGCTGGAAAAGGCATGTACAGTGGTATCTTCCAGCAATTACATAGTTTTTCTGGTGGATGAAGTTAATTGTGTTGTCGAGCTTAGAGTTTAACTATCAGAACTATGTGCGCTTTTTATTCAATTCTATACTATTCAGTGTCTTATACTGCCCTCATCACGGTAGCATCCAAGTACCTTCCAGAAACTCATAATGCAATGGGACTAACATCCATCACATGTGATTCAGTCTCGGTCTCATTCCCCAAATGGAAAACCGTGTTCGGGTGGTGTCTTACTTTTACAAATTTTATGACCATTATTCTGTGCGTTGATATTCAACAAGCAAGTGGAAGATGTGCACCCCGCACTTTGTGTAGAAGTTGGTGAGGTTTGAGGGGGTTCTTGGTTCCCTGGAAGCTTGTCCCACAGTGTTTTCACAGGCCACTGAGAAAACTCTACCTCTACTATACAAACGAATTTACGCTTTCAATGGACAGCTAGACTGTACCAGAGGAATGGAGTTGTCAAGTCTGGTCCTCATCCCACGACTTTAGGCGAACTTTTAGATATCCTGGCCCCAAACCAATGAATGCCTTGAAAATGAGGATCAAGGCCATTATGTTGACATTTTATGTCTTATCACAGATTTTTAAAGCCAGAAGAGACCATTATGATTATGAACTCTGACCTGCATAACACAGGCCATAGAACAGTCACCCAGTAATTCCTGCTTCAAGCCCATAGTGTACTAAGCAGAGAACCAGCTCAGTCTGCTTCTGGTGGCCCATGTAGCTGAGGCTGTTATAGAGAAGAAGAAATTTTGGAATTTCTTGCTTCTACATTCCTCTGGCACAAGAGAACTCTGTACAATAAGGGCAAAGCTTGTCTGTGCTGGAGACAGAACTTTCTCAAGGGCCGGTCTGAGACAGTGGAGTGATCTCCCCGAGAAAGCAAGGATCGCCACAAACCTCACTACTTTCCACTCCAAACACAAGGCACATTTCTTTGACTTTGCCTTCTCTAACACAAAACACATAGCAACATGCATTAAAGAGAGACAACCAAATGTAAAACCCTACCAAAACAAGACACTCCACTACCCACGCCTTTCCTGCTAGGGAGGACAAGAGAACAAACAACATGTGAAAGATGTGTAGCCAAGTGGCTTAATGTACTAGTAGAAGGCATTCCAATACTATGGTGATGAGCATGGTACAAGAACACATACATAGAAAGAAGAGAAGCTGAAATCTGGGTCACTGGCCCATATGTGATTGTTGAGCTACTGTGTATATCTGTATTGATAATAGCAGAAGGGACAACCTCTGAACGATGCTGAAAATGCACACAAAGCCTGGTACCTATAGGGGAGTAAAGCAAATACTTGCTGGCTAGAGGGACTGAACACTGATAGCAGGTCAGAGTTAGGCTGTTTGAGGACATTAAGTATGAATTTTCTATTTGTATAAAATTAGTGACATTTATTGGAGCCTTAAACTTTGAATTCTTTGGCTTTCAGTGTCTTTTGTCATTATGATTTTCTAACTATTTTTTATTGAAGTGATATTTATTTACGCTCTTAACTACGTTTTAAAGAAGTGGTTTGTCTGAGATGCTCCTCAAAGCCTGTCTACACAAGGAACATTGTCCAAAAGTTGCACTAGTGTCACCAAATCAATATCGTGGCCCTCTGGGGGCCTACACCGGGGAAGCAGTATCAGATCTGCTGTACTCTTCTATGGGAGCGTGCTGAGCCTGCTCCATGGGTCACCCAGATTGTCAAGACGTCTGTCACAGCAGAGGAGAGCTCAGGACACCTGCTGCATTCAGCGTCACTCCTCTGGGGGCAGGACTGGCTGAGGCCACTAGAGATGGTCCCAGAGGGCCCTCCCTGCTCCTCTATCTCCTCCTCTTTACCAGCCTGTGATGACTACAGCTTGCTGTGCGGAGCAGCTGTCTAACCTACACCCACCCCCTGCAGCAAGTGACCTGCAGGAACTGCATCCCTTACTTTAGTGCAGCAGGAAGCCTGCACAGGAAGCAGCTGCTCTTCAGGGCCTCAGAGCCCTGTCTTTTTTGCGCATGCACACCCCATGGCAAGAACAACTGTTTGAGCTTCCTAACCCTCCCTCCCTCCCTGCCACAGAGAAGCGCCTCTTTTTTGTGTCCCTCAGCTGTCCGCAGTTGGGTGAGAGAGTGCCTGAGTGAGGGATGTGAGGAGACTGCTTTTTGAAAAAAAGTAGCAGGAGTGACAAATTAAGGTGGCTTGAGAAAAAAATGGGACATAAAAGACCATGAAGAAGGGGAGGGCACAACACGGGGAAAGGAAGAGACACACAGAAGGAGGAAATGAGAAAAGGAAAGAGGACACCACTCAGAACAAGAGGAAAATATATCCGGAGATAGGGTAGAAAAAGGAGAATTGAGAGGAGGAAAAATGGGAGAATAAAATATGGACAGTCACAGCACTGTAAGTGTACGGTGTTAGCAAACAAAGTCCCTTCCGGAACAGTGTAAAGGCACAAACAGGTACTAATATTTATATTGATGAAGGGGAGATATAAGGAGAGTTGCTGTTTCTAGTGGAGTTTATCGCCCACTCTGAAGGTTCTAAATTATGTCTGCCAGGGATGACAACTTCTACCTGTGGTCCATAAAGACATACCAGACTGCATGAAATAATAGTTATGTTAAAAAAGTTCCCTTTGAATCCCCCTCCAGGGTTTTATTCACTACCACCCCCCAAAAGTATTTATTTTATGGGAATTTCAAAAGGAATCACTGCCTATACCTACAGGTACCATTAAAGTGGTACAACCTGTGTGTAGACAAGTCCTTACAAAGGCAGGAGGCTCCTCCTTGGGAACAGGGGTGGGCAGCCAAATCAATAGCATCCTACACAAAGCATGGATTCAGATTCTCTACCACATATCACCTCCTCTTATCTCTTCTCAAATTAGGGAAGTTTTCAAGCAGGGGTTTACAATTCCATCACCAGGTGCTAGCAATACACAAGCCATTCAAGTTTTGTGCTTGGTCTTTATAGTGCCATCAGAATTCCTTTGCTGTAATGGTAGCCTTGTCATTTAGTAGTTTGTTATTTTATTAGGAACTGTAGTGCCTCTGTGCCAGATTTTTATTTAAATACAGACCTTTATGTAAGGGGTGCCCTATAGAGCATATGAAGTGCAACTTGCTTGGACCTTGGCTACGCCAGTTGAAGTCCCTCTAGTAAAATTAGCTGTTACAAGAGATCATCTTGTCAAGATGAGCAAAGGAAAAAGCATAGGAGGACACCAGTTTTGGCATGGTCCTCTTACTGACTAAATTCAGCTGCTAAAGAACAAAAAAACTGGCCGTGAATAGTGAGTCTAATGTCCTAGAGACCTGATCACAGAATCTGTGACAAGAGAGAGAACCTGATAATAGAAATGTATGGTTGCAATGTGCAGCAGACTTCACCATCACCAGCCTAAAACTTTTAGGTTTAAAACAGCCTGCATCTCAGCTGAAGAACGTCCGATCATGAAAAAAAGGAAGAGTGCAAATTGGTTGTTACAAATAAGAAGGAAGAGATAAGGCCCAACATGCCAATAATGGTACTTGCAAATATCAGATGGCTGTTTTACAGCTGTCGTTGAGCAAATACATTTCTATCTGGGAAAGAAAATGTTTATCAGAACCCTTACATACAGTTAATCTACTACTATTATTTAAAGGGAATACAGTTAAGAGCATCTTTGAGACATAACAGAGATCTCAACCTTTTCTACAATAATCTTTGATTAGCCAATAATTTAGCAACAAAGTAAACATGTATTTGCAAAGGCTGACACGCTATAGCAATGACTAAGTATTCCAGTGAACATTCACATAGCACTGGATTTCTAAAACCACATTTAACACCCAAGATCAATGTATTCAATACAGGCTAGATTCTGCCACCTCTGTTCTCACAGAATGAAACTTTAATCCACAAGCCATATCACTGATTTAAAATTATTACTCAGTAGGAATATGGGTATGGGTAACATAACTGTGCCCTCCTCATGACACCAAAATGCAGTTGCACCCTCTAATTTCTTCTGTTACTCAGATTTTTTTAGTTCAGAAATATTTCATATGATTTGGACCCTTCAAAAAATATAAAGGTAAGTAATAAACAAGAACTCTCAAGTATTACTGAGGAAACTTTCTTCCATTTGTGTACTTTGCCTTATTTTCTACCTTAAATACGTATATCTAAAAATGCCAGAGACAAGATGAGACCACCCAGTGACTGATCAAACTTAATGTTTTTTTTAAAGTACACATCACTATAGTACCAAGGAACTCAACATGAGGAAATTTATATGCAAGTATGACAATTGTCCATAGCAGACTTTAGAGTGATTTCACAAAACCCTCAGATGTCAGGAAGCCACAAAGACAATATCACATTGTTCAGATTCTGGCAATAACCTCTGCTGTCACATCTTTTCATTGACAGACCCAACCAACAGAGCTGACCAAAAGTAGAAGAAGGCAATAACTCATTCAGATCCTACATTTGGTTACCTGGGATCAGTTTGAAAGCCAAGACAGGCAGACCTGAGAAACAGATAGTGCATGTAGATGTGTCCCTGTGGGTTGGCCTCAACAAACTCACTTCAAGGGTCTGATGGAACTCTGAGAATCACTGGCTGGCCACATCAGCGTTCCCCATCAGAGGGCAATGACGCATATTTAGTTCAGTAAAAAAATAAGGCAGTCAACATTTTGTATTTGACTACTGTTCCTGATCTGATGAGTGGAGAACACACTCAGTAGCAGAAGAGATGAAAAACACAAGGCGGCCGAGAACGAGAACCCTTTGGGGGTGGCGGGGAGGAGCAGTAGGGAAGAGGAGGGGTCGTCGCACATACAAGCTTAGAGGGGAAAAAAAAAACCACAGTTAAGGCTGACCAAGGGAGAAATGGTATTTATATTCTGACACAAGCTTGGCTATACAAGCCAAAAGGGAGGAGGAAATGATCCCCCTCAAGAAATCCTTCACAGAAGCTTGTGATCTGTATCCTGCTGAACTCCAACAAACAACCCAGGCAGATCTGATTGGGAAGGCCTACTCAGAGGCCTTTGAAAAAGTGAAGAGATCGGCCACCAGGAAGCAAAGGGAACCACAAGATGATTTCTGAGGACACCACCTAGGAGTGAGCTCTTAAACCGACACGACGATGATAAATTGTATTTTAAGATACATTTTTTCCAAAACACATCAAAGAAATAGGACTAGCTCCTGAGTACATATGCACTAATTTTTCTTCCTTGGCATAACTGGAATAATCTCCACTTGTGAATTTGAACTTACATATACTACCAACCGTTTGAAAACTTTAAGTCATTGTTCTATATGGATTATTCTAGGAAGTGAGCTAGAAACCATTAAGGATTCTTTTTTATGGCAACCTTACTTATGCGTGACTGATTTAGGGAGTCCCAGAGATAGTAGAAAACAGTTTGGTGGCAAGTTTCTTGTTTGGATGTTTAAGATCTCTCCCTTTCTCTCCTCTTTGTACTTTTAAGAGGTCGGTCATGGGAAAGGAATTTTTACTATTCAACCCTAGATTAAATGTTTCTCCAGAAACATCTTTCCAAACTGATGGGCTGGTAATGACAGACCATCATGGATTTCTAATGGACCATCTCTAGCAGGACTCTTGGAGCTTTGTTTTTCTGAATCCTCCCACCAACTATTCCAAGTTGATATGCAAAAACTTTAAGAACAAGAGAGACAGATTCACAGTTATGCTAATGTTATGTCCCGGGTAGAAGGTGGGATCTGATAAAACATTCAAGTTAACTAGCTGCAGGAGAACCTTAACCAGAGGTGAAAGTAAGCTGGTACGCGCCGGTACGGCAAGAGCCAGTGCATCGTGTCGTACCGGATCGGCTTCCCCAGTAGACAATTTAAAGGGCCTAGGGCTCCCAGCAGCAGCTGGAGCCCCAAGCCCTTTAAACTCCAGTCAGAGTCCCACTGCCGGAACTCTGGGGTACCGGCAGCCAGGATCCCTGGGGCTCTGGCGGTGATTTAAAGGGCCCAGGCCTTGGAGCCCCGGTCCTTTAAATCCCCACTGGAACCCCTGCCACTACCCCAGGGCTTCGGCAGCAGGGATCAGGCGGAGATTTAAAGGGCTCAGGGCTGAGGCATCCGCTACCGCCCAGGCCCTTTAAATCCCCACCAGAGCCCCATGGCGGAAGCCCTAGGATAGCGGCAGCGGGGTTTCTATGGGGACTCTCTTCCGCTCCCCCGGGATACAGCCGCCGTGCTATGGTGGGGATTTAAAGGGCTGGGGTGGTAGTGGCTGCCGCAGCCCCGAGCCCTTCAAACCCCCGCCAGAGCACCGCAGACGGAGCCCTGGGGAGCGGCAGCGGGTCTCCGCCGGGGATTTAAAGGGTCCCAGGGCTCCAGCCCTGCTACCGCCCCAGAGCTCTTTAAATCCCCACCGGAGACCCACCACCACTCCCCAGGGCTCTGGTAGCAGGGCTCCTATGGGGATTTAAAGGGCTCGGGACTGCGGCAGCTGCTACTGCCCAGAGCCCTTTAAACCCCTCCTGAGCCCCACCGCCGTAGCCCTGGGGAACGGTGGGGGGTCTCCATTGGTGATTTAAAGGGCTCCAGGGCAGTAGCAGGGCTGGAGCCCTAGGACTCTTTAAATCACTGCCGGAGCCCACCGCCACTCTTCCAGGGCTCCGGCTGCAGGGCTCGGATCGGGATGTCAAGGGCTAGGGACTGCGGCATCCTCTACCGCCCTGGGCCCTTTAAATCCCCTCCAGATCCCTGCTGCCGTAGCCCTGGAGAGCGGCAGCGAGTCTCCATCCAAGCCCTGCTGCCGCTAACCCAGGGCTCAGGCCGGGGGGGAGGGGTTCTGGCGGGGATTTAAAGGGCCAGGCCGGTAGCAGGCAGCTGGAGCTCTGGGGCTCTTTAAATGCCCGCCTGAGCCCTGCTGCCAGAGCCCTGGGGTAGTGGCACTGGAGCTCTGGAGGGGATTTAAAGGGCCCTGGGGCTCCATGGGTGTTACCCCAGGGCTCCAGCAGCAGGGCTTTGCAGAGATTTAAAGGGCCCTAGGCTCCTGGCTGCCCCTACCGCCCTGGGCCCTTTAAAGCTCTGCCAGAGCCGGGAGCCCCCAGGGCTCCTCAGTGATTTAAAGGACCCAGGCTCCGTTGGGGTGGCAGCTGGAGCCCAGGGCCTAGCTGGAGCCCGGGGCCCTTTAAATCCTGATAACTTACTTTCACCCCTGACCTTACCCTCTAGATTTTTAAAAGAAGTAGAATATAAAATAACCTGCCCCCAAGAAATCATTCTCCTTAAAATATTTAAGAAAAGATCAGTTCCTCCAAAACAGTAAAGGGTGAACCACTTATGATTAAATTAGATAAAGAACCTTCTTAGCACAAAGAGAGACACATTCAAAGCTTGGGAAATCATGCAGGACAACTTTCTCAACCCCCACATTACAGAAAGAGGCTCAGCATCTACTCAAAACAGGAACTAAATGCATATGGGGAGTCTGAGGAAGGTAAAATATGCCATCTCAAAACACCAAAGGAACAGACGTACTTTAAAGAGAGTCTTGTTTGGTAAATTAAAAGGAATTTGATTTAAATTAAAAATAAATCAAATTAGAGTATCAACACACACAAATGTAGCTCACGTAAGAGGGGCTCTCAAATAGTGTGTTGCTGGGTACACATTTTAATGGAGCAAAAACCTAACTTTAGCAAAAACAAAGGATGTGGATCATAGGAGGAGGATCATAGCCTTCAGGTATCATTTCCTCTGGCTGTTCAATAAGAAACTTCATAAAACTCCAGAAAAGCAAGTATCCTATCTCCTAGAAAAATACCAGTATATCAAACACTATTAAAATTCCCAGGTAAAATGAGCAGTAAATCAAACACAAGCCACAATACAGAAAATGTGTCTCCCACAGTGCAAAAGAAAGTGATGTGTGTGAAGATTCTCTCACGTCAGTTCTCAACAGTAGAAAAAAAAAATGAACTGACAGAGGCTAGATGTGCTAAAGAAACAGTGTCACTACTTCAGAGTTCTACATTTTCCTGTGTATAAACTTTAGCTAGCTTCAAAACTTTTAAGACCAAAGAGTGGAGAGATCTAGAAAAGACACCAACTTTTAGAGAAATGAATTTTCTTTAAACATTCTTTCAAAACAGCTAATACCACGTATGTGACATTTATCCCATGTGTTATTTCGTTAATGTGCCACAAAGCACTAGGTTATTTCATCTTAGTAACTATAAAACATGGCTAACCTGGTTCCATCCTGAGCGCTGCAGTTAACATCAGCCCCATACTCTAGGAGATGTCGCACAATGCTCAGCCAGCCTCTGGCGCAGGCCTCGTGGAGGGCACAATAACCTGCATTGTCACGATGATTTACATCACAGACCTTGTTTTCCAAACAATACAGAACCACTTCCTGAAAACAGAGAAGGGGGGGGGGGGCAATACATAGGTGATGTTATTTGTTGCTGTGGAGATGTGCGTACCTTTAACACGTAGGAGTCATCTCCCTTCGAATGGGCTTTCCAGGCTGGAAGAGAGAGAGAGAGAGAGAGAGAGAGAGAGTGTGTGTGTGTTATGTGGCTCTCATCCCCACAGAAGTATAAACTTGTTTCACAAGCAGGGCAGCATTGTATTGTGCAGCACTAAGATCTCTATGCACACCAGTGGGATTTTCTGCATCAACTACTAATGGTGGAAAACAGAGAAAGGATGTACCCAATTTCACACTAAATTATGGCCTCTGTTTCCTCAGAATTTGCTTGATGTAAACCGTTAGAAAGGTTATTAATCTTACCCCCGTGTATCGAAATATTTATACCAAACTGTTCAAAGCACAGCAGTAAAGCATTCAGTGTTAGCTTGATAAAGAAAGTTTCTAAAAGACATGAAGGACAATGGTTTCCATTAGAAAACTAATCATAAGAAAATCCTAGCCCCAGTGAAGTCAATGGAGCCAGCATTTCACCCATAGTGATTTCCAGTAAATAACCTATCACTGTGGGAAGCCATGTGGATTTAACACAATTCATCTTGCAGTCAAATGTACCATGGTTGAAGGCCTAGGCCATCCTCAGCTCTGTGCTCTCATGAAACCTTGAAACAATGACTGCTCCATCACTCAACCAAAAATTTAGGATTGGAGCAAGTTTCATTTATTTGTGTGGGAGGCACAAACAAATGATGCAACAGGTAAAATAGCTCATGTGTTCTAAGATTAGCTGCAATCCACTAATTTTGCATTCTCTACCTTTAAAGGTCAATCAGTGAACTGTCTGCATGTTGATTTGGAAGCAATGTGGGGTTGTTTCCTTTCTCAGACAAAGAAATAAAATGCTGGGTGCAATGCATATGTTCTTTCAGTTTCAAAATCTACCGGAAAGCCTACAATAATCTGTACTCTTGGTATATCTGACCTGAGAATTGGTATCTAGGATACAGCATGAAGCTGTTCTTTTAGCAGGCCCTCACTAACCAGACTAAAGTGTATAGCAGCAAGCTAATGAGCTGTCTATCCCAGCCAAGGAAAGAAACCCAGTCACATGACATTGGGATCAAGTGCATCATCAGCCACTTACTGCTGGTGCACCGATCAATTTACCTCGATCCCAGCAGTCTGGTGTCTCACCAACCGAAAGCTTTATTGTTCCTATTACTAATTCTGAAGGCCAAAATCAAAGAATTACGGTCTTTACCTGAATTTCCCCGTGTCTACCTGAAAGGGTCTGTATAATTAATTCTGGGACCTGAATTTGCTTTAAACATAACAAATGTTGAAATTTTCAGACTAATGGATTTTTACTTTGGTAGAAATTCGCATATGCATGCAGATATGTATTTTAAGGGACATCATAAAAGGACTGAAACGCTACAACAAACCATTTTCTTTTGCAGTAATTTTTCACTGTAACAGGAAGAGATTTAATAATTTTGGTTGCAAATACAACACTGCTCATCTGTATATCCTTAAACACAATGAGCCAAATTGTGTGTTCAGATTTGCACGTGCTTCTTTGAAAGTGGAATGTGGCACAACCCTCTTTAAAAGATGGGAATTATGTAGCCCACTTACCGGACAAAGCATGAAGGCCTTATTGGTTGCAAGCTAGCAGACTTTTAGATGACAGCAGTTCCTATCATATTGAGCTTAGTTTTAAAATGCAGTTACCCTCTAAAGCAATTTTTAAGCCCCCAAATGTAGGTGGTGGTTTTTATTTTTACTTTTGTAAAAAGAGAAGACTTTCCAGGACAAAACGTTTACTGGACCAAAAGCTAATTTTGTTGGACAAGTTCATCTTAAGAGGGAACAAGAAGAAGGTTATTAACCACAAAATGTAAGCATGACGACCATAAAACTCTACATTGTTAATTAATTATATGCCTCATTAACATTTTTTTAAACATGATTTACTCTATTCGTAGAAAATGTAGCCATCACTGCTGAATGTATGAACATGTGACAGCACAAACATTTTGGATTCATAAGCCTCCCTCTCTTTAACCTTAGAGAAAGGTTGTGAAGCTCGCATGGGTCAATTTAGATATATTCACATGGCCAATTTAAAGCAGTGATCTGAACATCACATGCTTAATAAATCCAAAGAACCAGCTAGCTTGCCACCAGCAAAAGGCTACACCATAGCTATGCACTGCCTGCAGTTTCTTTAGCTAAATAATAAACAGTAATGTTAGGGAAAAACATCACACATTTAAAAAGCTTTAGGTTTTAATTCCATACTAATTATAAAGTGCAAGCAAGATGCCCACAACTTTAACATATCTGAAATAATGAGGGCAGATCTTGCCCCTGCCCCGAGATCTTAATGGGAATCTCTCCCTTTCCACATAAAAATGTAAGCCAGCTTTCTCTGTGCATCATGCTCTCTCACCCTGGACCCACAGACAGCTCTATGGATTATCCTCCACCCAATCCAGTGTGGAAAACACTGGATAAGATAATACAGCTGAAGGCTGTATTCCCTTTTCTGCTGAGCCACTCTTCACCATGGAGATAGCCTCCTCCTGCCCTTGGGGGGGGTGGGGGGGCGGGGGAGGAGAAACACCCAGCACAGCTCCAATGCAGCCTTGTGGAAAGGGGACTGAGGGAGAGCAACATGTGGCTGGGAGGTAGCATAGAAGCACAAGGCTCTGGGAAGATGGTCCTAGCCTGCAGGTCATCATGGGGATCCATGGACTGTGAAGGCCAAACCTCCTGCATGATCCATGAATCTCCACTGAAACAATAAGAGTCCCTGAGGGGAATTTCCGTCCCCTTCTCTCAATCTCCTGCTGCGTTTATTGCACTCCCCTCATCAGTTCCCAGGCGTCTCCCTAATGCTACTGCCTTTCCTGCCATGATGTAATCCTGAACTGACTTAGAGCGAAGACTGTTGAAAACTTTCAGCTACAAACACTAACTAAAAGCACCAAGCAGAATGAAAAGTAGCATTTGAGCTCAAAATAAAAATTCAGTACGCAAGCCTTTAGTGTGTGGCTTTATGCTCCCTATAGGCAAAAAAAAAAAGAAGCGTGTGCACTTAAAATTGTACTTAAGAAATATTTATTGAATGATCCAGTACAGAATGTAATTAAAAATTATTAATATCCTAGTTAACTAAGGGCCTGATCGAAACCGCCTTGACATCAATGGAAAGACTCTCATCAATGTGCTTTGGAACAAGCCCTAAAAGACATCCTGGGCCAAAGCCTACTCCACCTTACTTGCTTATGTAGCCCTACTGGCTGCAGCCAGGCTACACCTCTGCATAGATGCAAGCCAGGTTTAACACTAGATACTTTATCCCTGTTTCAGCTTTTACGCCCACTCACATACACAAACAAATGCTCCAGTCTAGGGTAAATGACACTGTCTTAGTCATCTACACTGTACTACGCAAGAATTAGAATTGAAAAAAAATCAAATACGGTCAAGGAGGTAAAGTAAGGCTTCATTTAAAAGACAGGTACATGGACAGTCTGGGTAGTGAGCTTGCAGAGATTCTATAGCTTCCAGGGCTACTCTGCCCTATTGCAGAAAAAGAGATCCCTGTGCTGCCAAACAGCTAAACTTTCTGAAATTCCAGGCATGTTCTTTACACTAGCCACCTACAGCAGGATCTGATGGCAGGATTATAAATCATCATTCAGAATGGCAAGGTGTTAGGGGAGAGGGGAGACAGAAGCACACTACCTGCTAAGAAAGCATAGACGGAGATAACAGTTTTATCATAGGCTTGTAAGCAGTGTCAAATACATTGCCTTCATTTAAAACATTCCATCAGTGTTGCACCCTTTTCAGTATTATTTGGATTTGTCTAAACTGCAGTAATAAACCTATCGCCTGGCTGCAGCTGACCTGGGTCAGGTGAATTGGGCTTGGGTTTGGGTGGAGGCCTGGGTTCAGAGACCCTGCGAGGGGTAGGGGGTCTCAGTGCACGGGCTCCAGCCTGAGTCCAAACATTTGCACTGCTATTTTTAGCCTTGCAGCCCAAACCCGAGTCAGCTGACCCAGGTTCTGAGATCCAGTGCCATGGGTTTATCATCGCAGTGTAGACATACCCTTGTAACACCCAGGAGTCCTCCCACTTTCAATGTCATGTGGGTGTGCAGAACTGCCACGGGAATGAGTAATGACAACTGAGAGCCTCTATCTTCAAGGACACTGAAGAGGGAGTTCCAGTAATTTCGCTGGATGAAGCGAAATTCCCATTTTACAATGATTCTCTCCCACTGTTTCACTAGGTACAAAGAGAAAACTACAGCTAGATGCAACATACGCATAATGGGGTTCTTAGACTTATGCTACACATCATTCAACTGCATGTCTACTGTATGCTCCCTGCATGCACATAATTTATTCCAGCAGATGCAGACCCAGAGTATGGACTACAGAGCAGGAGGACCTGGTCCTAGGTGGAGAGGAAGCTGAAAAGGGCCTCATTGTCTTGCTTTGCACAGTACTCTGCAAATCACAGAGCTAGTCCTTCCTAGAGAGACAGATGAAGTGTCTTTTAAATTTATATGTGGAGTTATTTGCTGGTGACTTACAGAATGCTACACCAAGCTCTCCCAGCATACTTGGATATATGCTCTCTAGACCAGGGGTGGGCAAACTATGTCCCGCAGCCTGGATCCAGCCTGTCAGCCATTTTAATCCAGCCCCCGAGCGCCAACTGGGGAGCGGGCTCCAGGGCTTGCCCTGCTCAGGCGCTCCAGCTGGGAGCAGGGTCAGAGGCCATTCCGTGTGGCTCCTAGAAGCAGTAGCATGTCCCCCCTCCAGCTGCTACGTGTAGGAGTAGCCAGGGGCCTCTGCTCCCCACGCTATCCCCGCCCCAAGCACCACCCCCACAGCTCCCATTCACCAGGAACTGCAGCGAATGGGAGCCATGGGACAGAGCGCAGCAGAGCTGTCTGGCCTCACCTTCACGTAGAAGCAGGAGCAGGGGGCATGCCACTGCTTCTGGGAGCCACTGGAGATAAGCGCTGCCCAGGGCCTGTTTACCATACTACAGGAGAGAGTTTTAGGCCCTGATTCTACCCACACTTATGCATGTGCTTAACCTTATGCACTGTGTGTAGTCCCACTGGCTTCAATGAGACTACTCAGAGTGCACATGAGCATCACACTGCAGTCTAACATGGGAATTGAGGGTCAGAAACCCAGCTATTGTGAAAGACCAAGAGGCAGAAAGACTCTGCAGCATTAAAAAACACACTACATTTAAATTTCAGGTCCCATGGGAACAGAAATAATACAAAATTATGAAGATTCCCACAGCAACTTCATAATAATATAGCTCCTAGCTAACGTAAGAAAACCCAGAACTAGAATGTGTGTTTGTCTAGGCTAAACAAAAGATTTTCCAGACTAAATTCAACCTTCCAGAGTTGGAACAGGCTTCTGCCTAAACTAAGGTTCCAAACAAGGCAAAAAAATCTTTATGGGCTGGAGCAAATCTTTCAAGCTGGACAGGCCTCTGCCGAAACCTGACGCCCAGGCTGACTCAATCTTCAAAACTGGAGCAGGCCTCAGTCTAATTCAAGCTTCCAGCCCAAACTGCCTCTTTCAAAGGTAGGACAAGTTTTATAGCTCCTTATCCCTGCTTTGACTAAATCAGTCATCACACTCATGATGAACCACTTTTGTCACAGCAATACTTCGTAGGATTGGGACCCTAATATGATATTACAAAACGCCACTATATTTTCCCCTCCCCCAATAAATAAAACCATGTTTCTGAGACCGCAGCGGTAGTGGATTCAGCACCTCCTGACTTCTGTAGAAGCCAGATCTGTTTGTTTAGCGCAGCATCGATGCTGATAAGTGTCAAACTCTAAAAACCTTTAGACCACTTTCTGCAATATATCCAAACACTCAAGTGGACACCCCAAACATTCCATTCAGGCTCAAATATCAAAACAGCCCATTTTCTTTTGTAAATTCCATGTCCTTAATATAAAGGAAAGCAAAACTACAGCTCATTAAAGCTCTCCACACACCGCATAGAACATTGATTTGTTATTTTTTTTACAGTGTCAAACATTATAGCGGTGCCGTTTCAACCCCTTATAAAACCTCCCTATGTAGGAGTCCAGTTCTCAAGGCACGGCACCCACTCCACTCCCAACAGGAGTTCAGAGTGCATAGCACTACAGGTTTAGGCCTGTACTGAACACTCTATAACCAAGAGAATTATTAAGTTTTTGCCCTTCACAATCACTGTAAACATTCAAATTAAATGACGCTTTAATGAAAAAAACAAACAATAAAATAACCCCCTGAAGGGTAGAAATGCATAAACTACAAATCTGTTTGTAGTCCATGCATCAAGATAACATAAACTGGAATTACGAAGTGACTTTAGTCCTATGTACAAATAAGATTTTTTTTAAAAAAGCAAACCGCTCCTGCATCTCAATTCAGAGTATTTAAAAGGGATTCTTGCCTCATATCCCAGACGAGCTGCCCTTTGCAAGAGAGTTTCTCCAGCATTCTTATTGACAATAAGTCTTCGTGCTTCAGGCGGCATGGGACGACTCGGGGTGGTCTCCTGAGGGGTGCTTGCAATCTGCAACTGCGAGGGCTGAGAGACAGGTAATAATGAGGAAGTCTGCTGCAGGCGATCACACAGCTTCTGCTCATATGAATTGGCTGGTGAAGAGTCACAGTCTGAAGTGGGTTCTGGTCGCTTTCTGAATCTTCTTGTTACTGTGACCTGTCAAAATCATTATTGGATTTCCCTCCCCCGCCCCTATTTTTTTTTTTTTTTAACAATACACTGATCGGAATACATTTGGCCAGTTAAGAATTAAATTTCTGTTCCCATTATCAACTTAATAACAGTAGTAGATTTTTGTAACTCCTCAATCTTTATGCCCGTACTAGGCTTTATCTCAGATAGACTAAGAAAAAACATCATAATATGCAAAAAGGGGGAGGAGTTTGAATAAAATTACAATCCATCTTCGCCAGAACGACCCTTCGGCTATAATGAACCTGATCCCTAGACCCCACCTTGACCCCCACCACTGTGGTGAGGGCTGACAGCATAGCTGGAGGAGCTGTCTGTCAGCCCCCGCTGCAGCCCCAGGGCCGGAGGAGCTGTCAGCTGCCCTCTTTCGCTATAACAAACTCCTAGCTCTAATGAACAAATGGTTTGGATCCCAACGGGTTCGTTACAGGGAGGGTGCCCAGCGTTGCTACAGAGCACAACAACATGTTAGCTTGAGTAGGCTAGCTTTGCTGTACACTCACTGAGGTTAGTGGATGATTAAGTCTAAATAAAGATACCTTATCTTCAGCATTTTCAATATCTGTGGTGTCATCCCCTGTCAGGGATGACCTCCTTCTCCTCTCCTGTAGTGCCAAGTGTTTTGTTTTACACTGACGTTTCCCTGATGGCTTCTCACACTCGGAATATCTCTGCAGCAGGGATGTAGCTTGAAAATCCTCCTCTTCATCTGTGCACAGCACATCTGTATTCCGGATCTCTTTAATTTTCTGCTGTTTGGCAGCCAACCTTGAGGCTGGAGTACAGCTTGGCTGAGTCTGCCTTTTGCTGTTTGCATTGGTGGATGAAAGGCTCTTCGCGGGAGGAGAGACCATGAATAGAGGCAATCCTAAATGGGAGGAAAAGCATTACATGTTGCATGGTATGTTTAGAGGAAAATGCATTGTTAACACTTAACACTAACTCCTTTCCTGTTTAAGAGATTCACCAATTACATTTTCAAGTCATTAATATTTTAAACGTTCCACATTCAAAATGTAAGTATGTGAACTCACAAGATGCTAAGTTTAAAGTAGTTGTAACTGTCTGATAAAACCACTACAGGAAACACTCTATCACTATCATGCCTAGGTACTGCAGAGGCCTATCAGTGCACTGATATGCAACCTACACACTGGAACCTCTAACCTGAAGAGCAAAACAAGGAGCAGAAAGTCTAGACTGTGAATTTCCTGGCTCGGTCATGTAAATGACAAAATTAGTTTCCTTACCTGTAATTGTCTTATCTGAATGGAACTCACCTTCTTCAGGCTGGGAACTGCTGGGTTTTTCTGCCTTTAAGTGGCAGGCAAGATGTATATGGGGAGAGAGGGGGGATGAGTTGGGAGGGGAAGATATTTTGTGTTCTAGTTAAAGAACATAAGAATGTCCATACTTAGTCAGACCAATGGCCCATCTAGCCCAGTATCCTGTTTTCTGACAGTGGCCAATACCAGATGCTTCAAAAGGAAGGAACAGAACAATCATCAAGCAATCCATCTCATCATCTAGTCCAAGCAGTCAGAGAGGGTCTCTGGAGGAGAGTATTGAGGAAAGACACAAAGGACTCTATCCTCAAAGACAATAAAGGATGGAGAAAGCAGCATGTCAGTGTTTCAGTGCTTTCCAAATAATTCTGAAATAGGCTTGCTGTGACTTTCTGCCTACAAAGTAGATGGATTCCTAGTGGAGTGAGCAACTGTATCTTCAAGACAACTTTGATTAGATACCTTGTAAAACTGGAAGATGAATTAAACAAACTATCTACATACAAAATATCTTGATGCTTTATACCTTTTCTATATTTCCCAGAGCACTGGGCTTCCTCCAGGGTTTTGTTCTACAGAAGTAGAATTTCACAGCCCTGACCACATGAAAAGTGTGTAGTTTTTCTAGAGTGCAAGGGGATCTAGGATAAAGTGATTGCAAAGAACATGATAATTTTAAATAGAAATCTGAATTTCTCTTAAAAACAGAACTGGGGATGACTTCTGAACCATCTTCTTTGGAAAAATATAAAGCAAAGCTGTCTGATGAAAAGGGACAAAAGTTTCCCATCCTGACGGCTACAAAGAAGGGAAACTTCATTCAGATTATACTGAACCAATTTCTGAGTCACTGGAAGAAGAGAGAGATTGCAGTTTTTCTTCCTAGATCCACAGGTTCTAAGACTAGAAATGACCATCTAGTCTGATCAGCTGTAGAGCACCGGGCACAGAACTTCCCCAAAATAATCCCTACAGCATCTCTTTTAGAAAAACATTAAACCTCAATTTAAAAATTGTCCATGATGGAGAAGCCATCACAACCCTTGGTAAATTGTTCCAATGGTTAATTGCTCTCATGGTTAAAAATTTACACCTTATTTCCACCTTTTTTGCCTAGCTTCAACTTCCAGCCACTGGATTGCATTATAACTTTCTCTGCCAGACTGAAGAGCCCATTATTAAATGTCTGTTCCCCCTGCAGGTCCTTACAGACTGTAATCAAGTCATGCCATAAACTTCTTTTTAGTAAACTAAATAGACTCAGAGCTCATTCACTATAAGGCACGTTTTCTAATCCTTTAATCACTCTTGTGGCTCTTCTCTGAACCCTCTCCAATTTATCAGCATCCTTCTTGAATCGTGAACACCAGAACTGGACACAGTATTCCAGAAGCAGTCACATCAGTGCCAAATGGAAAGGTAAAATAACCTCGCTACTCCTACTCAAGATTCCTGTTTATGCGTTCCAGGACTGCATTAGCTCTTTTGGCCATGGCATCACACTGGGAGCTCATGCTCAGCTGTATCTTCTATGACTCCCAAATCTTTTCACAGTTACTGCTTCCCAGAATAGAGTCCCCCATCCTGTAAGCATGGCCTGTGATCTTTGTTCCTAGATACATTTATCCATATTAGAAGAACATGTTTGCCAGCACACAGTTTACCAACTGATCCAGATAGTTCTGAATCAGCAATTTACCACTTCCCTAATTTTTGAGTCATCTACAAAAATTACCAGTGATGATTTTATATTTTCTTCCTAGTCATTGATAAAAATATTAAACAGCATAGGGCCAAGAACTGATCTCTGCAGGTCCCCAATGAAAACAGACTCACTGGATGATTATTAGGGCCCTACCAAATTCACAGCCGTGAAAAAAGCATCACAGACTGGGAAATCTGGTCTTTTGTGTGCTTTTATATTATACTATACAGATTTCACAAGGGAGACCAAAATTTCTCAAATTGGACACTCTAACCCAAAAGGTAGTGGGGGAGGTGTCCCCAAGGTATTTTAGGGGGGTTGTGGTATTGTCACCCTTACTTCTGTGCTGCCTTCAGAGGTGGGTGGCTGGAGAGTGGCGGCTGCTGACTGAAGCCCCAGCTCTGCAGACAGCAGCACAGAAGTACGGGTAGCAATACTATACCATGCCATCCTTACTTCTGCACTGCTGCTGCCAGTGGCTCTTCCTTCAGAGCTGGGGTTCCGGCCAGCAGACGCCACTCTCCAGCTGCCCAGCTCTGAAGGCAGCGCCATCTGCAGCAGCAGCCCAGAAGTAAGGGTAGCAGTACCACAAAGCCTCATCACCAAAGCTCATTTTTGGATTAAAGCTCCCTACAATTACAACATTGTTAAATTTCAGATTTAAATGGCTGAAATCATGAAATTTATGATTGTTAAAATCCTATGACCATGAAATTGACCAAAATGGACCTGAATTTGGTAGGGCCATAATGATGATTCCCCACTTAGTTACATTTTGAGACCTATCAGCTAGCCAGTTTTTAATCCATGTGTGCCATGTTAAGTTCTGGGGTGTTTTTCTAATCAAAATGTCATGCGGTATCAAGTCAAATACCTTACAGAAGGCTAAGTCTATTGCACCAACTCTAATACCTTATTAACCAAACTTGCAACCTCATCTAGAAAAGATATCCTGTCAAACAATGTGTTTTGCATAAACCTATGTCGATTAGCATGAATTACATTGCTCTTGTTTAGTTCTCTATTAAAACACATTTTGTGTCAGCCCCTTCATTATGTTGTCTGGATTCAATGTTAGGCTGATAAGCCTATAATTACTGGGTCATCTGATGACTGAGGCTCTGTTGTTCCTAAGGGCCTCAAATCAGGGCTCTCTGAAGTGATAATGCTTTCAGAAAAAGGAAATGTGGATGAAGAAAGCTGGAACTAGAATAGAGAGGACATGCAGCACCCAGGACAGAGACCTGCACTTCAATCTAGAGTCTTAGGAGAGCCATCTAGTATAGCGGTTCTCAAACCGGGGGTCGTGACCCCCTAAGGGGTCACCATCCACTTCTAGGGGGGTCACGAGCTGCTGGCGCCGCTGAAAAGCTGCCGAATGAATTACTTCCACATTCGGCAGCTTTTCAGTGGACCTGGTGAGCGCTCCCGAATTGATCATTTCCGTTTTTAGCACACACTCGGAAGCGCTTGGCATGTCCGCCGAAAAGCCGCCGAATGAGGAAGTAATTCATTCGGCGGCTTTTCGGCAGACATACAAGGGTCCGCAGAGCACTGCAAAAAAGTAAAAATGGGTCGCGGCGGCGGGAAGTTTGAGAACCGCCGATCTAGTAGGATGTTCAGAATCTCTTTTGGGATTTGTCTTCCTTCAATTACCCATATAAGCTCAATTTGCGCAGGGCTTTCTGGATTTGAGAAAAGTCATCCAGCTCTTGAGAATAAATATGTTTTAGGAGAAGTGTACCAAACATATGGCCCAGGGGCCAGATCTGGCCTACCTGATGTATTTATTGGCCCATATGCTTTTAAAAAAAAAAAATCATAAAAATCAAATTTTCTAAGTTTCCTGGCTATGAAAACCTTCCAAACATGAACAGCACATAACCGATGTGGTGGTGTCTTCCTGAATTTGCAGGCAGACTGAAACAGTAACTTAGTACAAAGCCTCCTTCCCCTAAATAGTCTCATTGGTGTAACATGTGTAAAGCATCTTTCAGTGTCACCATTAACTATTTAATCATCAGTTGTTTTAATAGGGGAAAGGGGGTGTGAATAAAACTGAATTGGGATGCAGTGGGAAGATAGTTGAATTAGGAATTGATGCAGATAAACAGAGCTAGAAGAATAGACAAGATTCTCAGAGATGGGGAAGAGGGATAGAAACACAGAAAGGGAGGACGGGAAAGGAAAAAAGAGACAGAAGTTGAAAAAGCAGTGGTCCCAAAGAATAGAAGGTCTTCCCACTGAATGATGCTGAATGCAACAACAAGGTGCTGATCGAAAAAAGGTTAGTTACTACATAAAGGCTAGGTTTTAGTCTTTTAACTTTGCACAAACCTTCCACTGATAATCCCTAAGATCCTAAATCTATACATCAGAACATGAACTATTACAAGTTGCATGGATTAAAAGGCTTTGGTGAATAAGGTCACAAGACATTGGCAGTATCCACAGCAGACATGCACATCAGTCTGGGAAATACAGGGCCACCAAAGGGTGATCAATCCTTCATCCTGTCTCATCTTCCTGGCCACTCTGAATTTGAGGGGAAAGAGTGGACAGGAATATCCTCAGACACCCAGACAAGGGAATAACCAGGCATTGGCCCTATGTTGGTGCCAATGCTGGCAGCAGAATTTGGTTCTCTTTCTGGTGGATCAAGTTGCAAATTGGTCTTCTTATGGAAGGAACCACCTTTGTGTAAGCTGACTGAATGGTCACTGGTTTAGTATCCATCTTAGAACTACTGAGCCAGGCAGACTGTTGGACTTGCTGTGGATGTACATGACTGAGGGGAAGATGCTGGTATTCCAGATAGTCCAGAAGAATTCTTCTGGACTCAATATTCAGGCTTTTTTTGGGGTCTTGCCTAGGTGGCAATGATAAACCACAGTGGTTCTGTGGTTATTCCCCATATGAGTGGCTGCAATTCCCAGACGGACTCTTGAGACAAGGTCTATCCTTACTGCCTGCAACCCCAAGAGCCTAACACAGAGCTGGGATTCCTGGGAAGACCACTTGTTCTCAGCCATATGAGGACCCATCTGCACTCCCTACCCTGAGAAGCCAACACTGGTGACCATGCAGATTGCTAATAGCTCTGGCACAGGCCCTCCCCTGAAGAGAAAATGGAGTGGACACCACCATTAAAAGGGACTTGTGCCTGGAGGGGATCCTAAGTCTGGAAGCTCTAGTGCCTGATCAGGAAGGGGGAATTGCCCCCTAGGCCACCTGGTGCCAACCAGCTGAAAGTACTGATGTGCTAGTGACTGGAAGGGGCTGGGGAATTGCTTGATGTGATGTGGGCTAAAATTTGATCAAATTTCTCCTCTGGCAAAACCATGAGGCACAGGCTGATTTTGAACAGGGCTCTCAAATGCACAAGTCTTGAGATCGGATAAGGAAGCTCTTCTGGTCATTCTCTATGAATCTAAGATGTTTCAGGATCAAATCTGGCAAGCATGTTGTCACGTCATATGACTGAGCAGTCACCAGTAGGTTGTGCATGTAGTGGCAGATCTAGATACCCGCAGTGGCTCACTCCAGCTCCCTGGATGGCCACCCTAAAAAGAAGATGATGTGTCCAAGGGCACTGCCTGGAGCTGATGATGTTTGTTCCCAGTTGCAATTGTCCTAGCACTACAAGACATGAAAGCTATTGAATCGCAGGGACATAAGATAAACTTGCTTGAGATCTATGAATCATGAGAAAAGTTGGGGGACTATTGGACCAGAAGAGCTAAGGCCGACTTCCTCCTCATGCAACTTCTGTGCATGGAGGGGCCTATCTAGATAATGATGGGGAAGAATTTCCAAGCCCTGGTAAATGGAGAAAAACAAATCAAAGAATTTACAGTTCAGTGGGGATGAAAGTAGCAGCTGCAGCAAAATGACTTGAAAGCTCTTAAGTGTCTCTGGAAAATGGGTGGGCCAGGCATAATTTAAATTAGGTCTAAGGTGCTATTAAGGGCTTATTCTTGTTTCACATTGTCAAAGGGTGCCAGGATGCCTCTGGAAATAGCATCGGAATCTAAAAACACATATTTCTTCAAGCCAAGATGTTAAGAAGAGAAGATTTGGCAATATCATATCAAGCATTGCAAAGGAAAGCTAGCATCAACATCACAGAATCCAGCTTTCTGGCCTCCCCTCTTGAGTTCTACAAGACCTCTTCATCTGAGAGCACAAGAAGGAGCAGAAGATGGACAGGGCTGTCTGACCCAGTGCCACCCACACCATGGTAACTTGCAAAGTAATAGAAAAGAGGCTTTGACTCTTCTAAGATAGCTGTCGATCTTCAGTTCCACTAAAACGTTCCCCGTCGATTAACATCAAGATCTCCCTCCACCCCCACTCCACCTCCTGTGAACAATCCCAACTGAGACGAAGGCTGGACAAGAAAATCTTTGGGAGAATTTGGTAACTTTATCCAGTCAGACCGGATAAGGACCTTTTAGAGTCCTTATTGACTGGATATCTTTTTGTCGGGGTTGGACCATCTGGCCTCAGCAATTCTCAGGAGAGTCTGGTATGGGGAAAGTGGAGCGGCCTGTCCTATGCCTCATCTTGACAGAGTCCTGGCTGATGGCTGGTTGAGTTGCAGGTTTGGCTATCTTGAGGGTGAAACGTATCAGATCAACCAAGTCTGTTGGTGAATAAGAAACCTGGGACATCTGATTCAGAGTGCTCAGAGCAGGTGGGAAGCTCCTTTTCATCCTCCAGGAATTGGGGCACATAGCAGAGCTTGTCTACATTTAAAACACTGCAACAATGCAGCTGCAGCACTTCTGTGAAGACTCTACCAATGGCAACGGGAGGGATTCTCCCACTGGCATAGGTAATCTGCCCCCTGAGAAGCAGTAAGTAGCTAGGTCAGTAGAATTCTCCCATAGTCATAGCGCTGTCTACATTGGAGACTAAGCCAGTTTAACTACGTCACTAAGGGATGTGAAAAATCCACACCCCTCGAGCAATGTAGTTATATCGTCCTAATTTCCTTACGTAGACCAGGCCTTTGTTACATCCAGGGGAGGCCTCAGAAAAAAAAAAAAAAAAGACTAAATTTGCATGGGTAGCGGGAGGAGCAGGGGGAGAAGGAGACAATGCTTACAGCCTTTGATCTACAAATCCTGAAAGGGAGAAGAAAGGAGAGCCTCATCCTCTACTTCCAAAAGTGGGATGGAGGTTGAAGGAAGAGCTATCTGAGTCGATGTGGAAGCTCTGTGAGCAGAAACAGCCCATGGTCTGGGTTTGCAGGATGTCAGTCAAGACAGCACAAAGCATGTTGAGGACATCTGAGTGCAGCTGAGATTTTAAGTTGCTTAGATTTGTGAGAACGATACCTCCTCAAGTGACTGAGGTAACTAATCACTTGAGGTTTGAGAGCCAAGGAAGGGGAGCGAGAAGACAGAAATGAAGCAGCAGGTGAATGGTGGGAGAGAGGGGCAGCAAAACAGGGAAAGTGCCAAAGTGCTTGGCCCCTCCCTGGAATACTGTGGGCAGCTGGCACTGGCCATTGTGACAGTTCGAGGGAGGTCCCAGGGAGCCCACCTCTTCCATCAATTGGCTCAACACTTGCTGACTGCCAGGGTGATGGAGCAGAAATAAAAGAAGCGAGCAAGCCCCAGGCTGGAGTAAGTGGGGAGACAGGCCTGCTTAGGAGAAGCCCCTAGAATGAAGTCATGGAAGCTCAGGGTGGGGAGAAGACTGCCAACATGTGGAGTGGAATACAGGAACAGCCTTTGATGCTACTGGATGGGCCTTGCTCAGCTATGGAAGCAGTTGTGGGGGTGGGAAGGAATCATACTGCTAGTCAAGGGGAATCCCTAGATTCGCTCAACATCCCCCACTCTTACCCCTCCACCACAACCCCCAGGAGCTCTCTGAGGGGTAGGTCTACACTTAAAATGCTTCTGTGATACAACTGTAGCGATTCAGTGAAGACCTTCTCCTGCCAGCGTACTTAATCCACCTCCCTGAGAAGCCGGGAGCTATGTTGACAGGAAAAGCCCTTCCGTCAACATAGTGCTGTCTACGCAGCGGTGAGGTCAATATGACTGTGTCACTCAGGAGTGTGGATTTTCCACACTCCTGAGTGACGTAGTTATACTGATGTTTGATGTTAAGTTTACAGCACAGACCTGGCCTGAGATGAAGAGTGAACTAGAGGAGTGGGGGGGGAGGGGGCGGGGGGAGAGAGAGAGAGAGGAAAAAAAAAACAACCCTGGCAAAATATCCTGAAGAACAGAGCCCTCAGTGACTCACTGAGGGAAGCTCCGTGTGTGCACATGGAAGAACACTGGGGAGCAACATCAGGGAAGTTCATCAGGCATGTCTGTAGAAAAAGCAGACAGGCACAAAGGGAAAAAAACAGGGGTAACCTCTTGACTGCCTCTAAGCCTTTGAGAAAGCAGAAAAACTCAGCAGTTCTTAACCTGATGGAAGAGCAGATTCCCATGATAGAGAATCAGTCTTCATGCTGCTCATAGTGGACTTCTTGTTTGTTTTTAATTATACCCAAAAGGCACTAATACGTTTAGCTAAACATGCAGTAAGTATTCTTACATGGACTAACAAACAGATTTTTCTTCCTAAATGAGAACTATTCCTGAATTATAAGAATGCCAAAACATCTGCAGACACAAAGCTTCAATTTTAAAGTCATTTAAACCACAGTTTAAAAAACAAACAAAAACAGCAGACACACCCATCTGACAAATTTTAGCTAGTGATTTTTTATAGTGGAGCTGTAAGTCCTTATACGTGTGGACTTCTATAAAAACTGCTGACAATTCCTTAACAGTGGTGGCAGCATGCATCACTACTAATGCTATGCCAGCTGATGTTTCCCTAGTAGTCTCTGCATACCTTGTTCATTGTCACTTGTTTTGAGGGACTCTTCAGACCAACTTCTATTGCTTTTGACCTCTGACCTTTTCCTGGTGTGCCTTTCTTCTGTGCAGTCTTTGACCTTTGCAGTGGCCTCTGGCTGAACAGCCTCAGCTAAATCTTTCCTGCTTTGCCGGCCCAACTTGCCGGACGGGGATCTCTCTGGTGACACCTGCTGCTCCCATAGTTCCCTAAGATGCTGCAGGTGACGCTGCTTTTTGGGATGGAGCCCTGTTAATTCAATGCACACCTTCAGGTTGGTCACCTCATTACAATTGGGTTCTTCTAAGTGGTTAGAGGAATTGTTTGTCATTTCCCTCTCAGGCCAGTCATCTAATGGAAAAATAACTAAAAATTAATCAAAAAGCCCCCTCAACTTAAAACAAAAGCTACATTTCACTTGCGGGGCATATAGTCTCAGCTTTACCACCACACTATGCATTTTAAAAGGTTTGGTCATTAAGGGTCACATGCACTAGGGTAATTTGCATTGCTATGGCTACAGTGTCCAATGACTAGTGCTTTACCCTCAGATACCAAGATATTATTTTAAGTGAAATGACAGTGCTCAGATTGGCAACTATCAAGTTCATAAATGGTGACATTAATTCATAGGGATACTCCTTTCACAAGAAATTCCTTAAGGGAGACCAAAGCAATGGGGTTACCTTTGGAGCTCCTCCTCTTTTTTGCCTTTGACACAGCTTCATCCTGCAGTTCATCCACAAAGTTTTCATTTTGGCTGCCCTCATTCTGTACTCTCTCGCCAGAGTGTTTACGCTTTCTATCCAGACATGGGCATGGATGCTGACTGATATCTTCTGTTGACAGGTCCCCTATATTTTCATAGAGAGAATGTCTCTCCAGATAATATTTCTCAGTTGGAGGGTCTCTTTCCTCTGAGGTTTCAAGAGAACGATCTTGGTTGTTTTCTGCACTATTAAAATCACCTAAAAATAATTAACACACAAAACAAAACAGTCTATTGTGAAATAATTCATTTCTGATCTCTTCAATGTCAATCTCCTAACAATATATCCTTACGATTTCTAAGCCAAACAAGAAATTGTTTACTTTTTAGATCTAATTTTACTACTGTCAACCGTAAAACAGCAACTTTCCCAGTAGTCAAGTTGAAAACCAAGCACGTATTCAAATTTTTGGCCTTCAAATTTTAGCCAGCATCCAACCAGGCATTTCATCAAACAAGTAGCCATAGAAATACCACAGTATACTTACCTCTCTCACTAATTCAAGGTTTTTCCATGACTTTAAAGAATCACCTTTGGATATCAAAAGCACATAGGCTTTCAAAAGAGTAACCTTAAAAATCAATAGCAATGCAAGCTTCATTTCTGCAATGGCTTTTATAAAATTAATTTCAGCAGTGCTGATACTTTAAGTCAATGCAAGACTAATCATGCCAAACTGCAGAGCCTGATTACAAGAATTCAACCCCGCTACTGTGTGTCCTTGGATGTACAAATGGGAAACGTAAGTGAATGCACATTCTAGCACTCACTCTTTGATAGGAAAAGCACTTCAAGAATAGCTGTGAAATGATAGAATGCACCCTGAATTTATTTTAAGGTTCTATGCAGTCCTGTACACCTGTAATAATCTCCCAGTCACTGTATAGCAAGTTCTTCCATCTCTTCCTTCAAAATAAATCCAGCACTCACTTATTTCATAAAGCTTTCCAGCTACAGTGACGATATAACCCTTGAAAAATTTACCTGACACTACTTAAGTAACATTACTACCCAAGGAGAAAAACGCCTATGCACCTTCAAACTTAAGAACCCTGATTCAGGATCAGCTTAAGCACATGCTTAATTTCAGTGGGACTTAAGCATTTTACAGGGATTCTTTGAATAGAGATTATTTCTTGAAACAGGACCTAAACAAACAAAATAGGTGTGTACTACTTATTATGCACTATACATAAGCAACATGTCAATCAACTTTGAGATTTTATATTATATGCACACACTTTTATATACTAGAGTTTAGGTCTCTCATAAGTGTTACCCTTCCTGGCTCACTCTCTCTTGCTCTCTTTCCCTCCCACCCCCAGTATTGTTTACATCATATTTCCTCTTTTCTTTCTCTCCACCTCCCAACATTTCACATCCCCTTTGCTTCCATATACACTGTCATCTCTTCCTCAGCCGCTCTATTTTCAATCTCCTTCCCACATCTCTCCTCAAAACTGCTCTCATGTGTACACACACACACACACACACAAAGTCCACTTAGTTTCTAATTTATCCCATCCGGCTCTTCTCTTCAATCACATCTGCTCACCCACTACCCTCTTCCTTACACTCACCCTAGTCTCATTTACTCATCCCTACCCATTCCATCTACTTACTCATGCTTGCCCCTTCTTACACAAGACTTGACACATCTGCGAGAAACCCAACTGTCTGTGAACTAGATTTAGGGTCCCCACTCTCCTTTTGGAAAGGCCCAGGCAAGAAGCAAAGCCATTCCCCATTGACTGAAAAAGGCAGCAGGGATGTGGAGTTGGCTTGTCACCACTTCATTTGCCAGTACTTCTCCTTGCTGCCTGCCTCCTCTGCTCCTGAACTTAAATTCATTTTTAAATGAACGCTTAGCCCTTTAGTTCCGGGGTGATCAAACCACAGCCCGTGGGACTGTCCTGCCCAGTCCCTGAGCTCCCAGACAGGGAGGCTCCCCGCAACCTCTCTCCTGTTGTCCAACCTCCCCTGGAGCCACATCTCCTGCAGGAGAGTGGGGCAGTGTGTCTGGCTCTGGCTGGGCTATGCAGCTGCCAGACACACTGCTCTGAGCGGCATGGTAAGGGGACTGGGGGGTTGGATAAGGGGCAGGAGGTCCCGGGCAGCAGTCAGGGGACAGGCAGCACGGGAGGGTTGGATCGGTTGGAGGTTTGGAGCGGGGGGGGGGGGGGGGGGGGGGGGATGGGGGGCGGGGCGTCCGGGGGGCGGGGGGGTGGGGGGGTTGGGGGAAGGAATCTCTGGAGGGAGCAGTCAGAGGACAAGGAGCGGGGCGGGGGGGTTGGATGGGTTGATTGTTCTAAGGGGCGCAGTCAAGGGGCGGGAAGTGGGAGGAGGTTGAATGGGGGCAGGGCCAGGCTGTTTGGGGAGGCACAGCCTTCCCTACCTTGCCCTCCATACACTTTTGCAACCCTGTTGTGGCCCTCAGGCCAAAAAGTTTGCCCACTCCTGCTTTAGTTCCTAGCCCTCATGATTGCAAAGACAACCTTCGAAATGAGAATCAGCTATAAACCTATGCAATCATGTCTACCTGAATATGCAGACAGAATTAAATAATTGTGCATAGTGACACTATTTGCTTAAATGGGTGCTCGTTCTGAAGTCGAACATTGACATTTACATGGTCTTCACTATTTACTATTTTACTGCTGTTCGAAGCACAAAGGAGAACTATCCTAATACGAAGATCTTTAAGATCTTCTACAAGCAGCATCTCCTTGTGCAGGGGTAGTCTATTTTTTGGTAAGGTCCAAATTTCTTGGTCAAGGTATTGTCAAGGTCCAGACTCCGAAGAAAATAATAAATATAACAACAATAATGAATAAATAAAAGGATTTCAGGGTCCGTTCAGTCTAGTGGTCTAGATTTCACCCATGGTCTGCCTATTGACTACCTGGTCATAGTATGTCAGAAGTGAATAGAGCTCGATGAAGTTATTTTCCCCCTGAGGCATTCATCCTGGTTTCCCTACCAGAATGGTACGAACATGGACCCTGCTTGGGGCATCATCTTCTATAGCCTCAAGCTAACAGGTTCCTGACAAAGCCAAGCACTCAAATAGTCTGGCTGTTGGCAGGAAGGGAGTGGAGGAAAGTATGTATGTTCCCCCAACCTTTACCTCAGAGCTCTCTAACTACTACAAGGATGGTATCCAGTCCCGTCTTAGGCTTTGCCTATGTTCTGCCACACCACTGAGCAACTCCAAAGCTACTGTCTCCTGCTGACCAGAGTTTTTCCCAGGTGAAGCAAAGCTAAAATGACCTCACGTTTGTCAGTTTTACCGCTGCCCTTGGGGTTTCCTTTAGTAGCAGTGACAGTGAAGCAGCCTCTAGTCAGTTTCCACTTACTGCAACTTGGGAAAGCTCTAAGCAGCAGTGAAGGCACTTCAGCTATCTGCAGGCTCCACAAAAAACACTGCATAAAAGATTACAAACTCAACCAATAAAAGGACAGTAGGTAAAAGCCGGAAGCACTGTCTCGAAAAAGCACTATATTTGTCCTGTGGAATGTTCATGCCCTGACCATACTTCTCTGTGGCTGTTTGGTACTGTACGAACCCATTTTTTAGGTTGTTCATATTATATATATATATATGACACTGATACATCTTTTTCTCTTTTAAAAAAATACCAAGATTGGAACAGTAGAGCAGCTACCTTAGTTTATTATACTCTTTCTCCAAAAAGTTACTGTCCAAAATCAAAAAGCACTTGTAAATAATAGACACCTGCACATCTGGCAATAATGTACTAAGAGTATCCAGCATTGTATAACATCAATCAGTTGTGTTCTGCACAAACTTAAAAGTTGGCAACAAATTTAAGTTATCACTTCAAAAAGATGTCTAAAAACATAAAATCTTAATGAGTGATCTACACTCTCTCATCATTCTGTGTTTAATTCCCTGAACAGACAAGGTCAGAGAGCATTTCACCACATTTCTAGTGGTTATATATTTTAGGTGTTCACCCATACCAGAAATTATGTAGCGTCTTTCAGATTGAAAATCATGGCTATGGAACGGTCTCCCTGTTGATAATGCACTTTGGAATGAGAAACGGCAGAAACACCCTGATTACCTCCCAGAGATCCTTGTAAGGACCTGGAGAAGCAGCAGTCTTTATTGTGACCATCCAGAAACTGCAGATGGGATTTGCAGAGAACAGCCATTTAACACCCCCTCCCTACTAATGAAACAAAGTGACATCAAATTAATTCAGCTCCCTAAATTCCCCCCCCTCCCCCCAAGCAGGATCTGACCTAGAAACCCAGAATGCCCTGCTATGCCTTGCAAAGAACACCCCCAAGAATGAAGAAGTGGCAATGTTCACTTTAGTCTCCTTAATCCTTCATTCACACAGCTTTTTTGGTGCATTGTTTCTAGAGAGAAAAGTAAAACTACCACCAATGCCGGTCCACATGTCTGTGGCAAATAGCTGATAGAAGTAGTTCCAATCATTCCTGTCCTCTCTCTGATTCTACCACATGGACAGTGGGAAACTCAGTGATGCCCCCATGTTGGCAGCATGACATCCTACTGCTGGCCAAGCTAGCAGGCCCGTCCTTTACTGACCCATTCTTAAAGATTAGGAACATTAGAAGCGCAATGTATATAAAATCTGTGACATTATAATCTGCCTATGCCAATGTTGCAAAGGAGGAAAGACATACTCAGGCAGAATTCTGATGTGTTTAAAATATTTTGGGAAGCATCTTGACTATACTGTATTTGCAGACTACCAAAAATACTCTTTAACTCTTAATGCCCTTAAAAACTGAAGACTCATTTCTGTTCAGCAAAGTTCTACAAGTGCCTAAGTGAATGACAAATCCCCAGGAACAACCAGAAACAAAAGTCTGGCCTGTGAAATGGCCCATAGTTTTGCAGTCTTCTCAGGCATGTACCCTGCATCAAAGCATTATTGTTATGAGGTCTACGTATGTCAAATGCCCAGAGGTTGTTAGTTTTTGTTTTTTGCTCAGAACAACTGCAGAAGTTTCGCAAACACAACTCCTGTGAACTCTATTCATATTTTACCACCAGATTCCACTCAGTCCTGAATCTGGTTCCAAAAGCCATCTGGATCAAAGACACGGGACTCCCAAAATCCAAGTATAAATATCAAACAGACGTGCACTAGCATAAGGACAGTCTCCCCACTTTGAGCCCATACGCAGAGTTTGGTCTTCCTCAGGCACTCACGCCTCCCCTGTACCCTTTACTCTGCTAAGAAAACAAACAGCACACACACTTTGGAGTTTTCAAATCATCATCACTATTCAAATAATAGTCAGAGACTGATATACTTATAATAGTAAACACTAGTTTTCATATCAACACATCACATAAGGTTGACTCTAAAACATCAAATGCTGCTACCGTGAAGGGCAACATATTCCTGACATCATTTGCTAACCTCAGTCCAGTTATACTAACTCAGCAACAAAAGCCACCTTTTCCTAGTCTTTAAAACTGAAAACTGTAAAGACTGATGACTCCACACATATTGTTTTCCACTTGAAGCAGTATCCCCAGTGACTGGTCACACTTTGTGAGAAAGAAATGATTATTAAAAACTTTTCCTACCAGCACGAATACTATTTAACAACACATCTCCCATACAATGTGAACAGGAAACAGATACCTTAGTTTTTAAACTGGAGTCCTTTCTTTATAGATAAAGTGGCAACTAGAACCAGCTTTTCCGGTCCTCTTGAGTGACTTCTCACTGCAGGCATTTATGTAAGATGCCTTTTAGTCCTCATCCCAACTCTTCACAGGACACTTTATCTGACCATGAACTAGCATTCGTCACCAAGATCACAACAAAAATAGAAGAATTCAGCTAACCATTCAGCACTTGTCAGGTTAAAGCAAGTAGTGTTTTGACTATACCATGTGGGGGGCGGAGGGGAAAGAAAGATCACATTTTCCCTCTCTGGATGTCTTTCCTGGATATGTTCCAGCCTGGTTTCCTTCACCTAAATCCATTATATTCAGAATCATGAAGCTTTTTTGCACCACTGCCAGTCATAGCAAGGTAATGCTGACCAGGCCAAACAAACAAACAAACATCAACAGCAGAATGTTCTTTCATTATTCAACACGCATACAAGCAAGAAATTGAAGGACTACCCATGCTGTGTGCTAAGGAACATAGACACCTTGCAAAGAGGCTTCAGATCAGTTCTTAACATGAATTTTAACCTCATTGCAAATAAAGGCATTTACTTCCATGCACAGAATTGCCAGAATCTCCTCCTCACACCCATCTTTCCCAAAATCAATCTGGTCTTTAACAAACCAGTTTTTATTTTTCTCTATTAAGGATTAAACAGTATCCCTCTACTGTAATATTAGAGGAGCATAACTACCAGTTTGTCTGTCAAGATCCTTGCTGCTTGTAGAATGTATTTATTCATATACTTTTGTATGATTTTAGTACTGCTCAAAAATTGTGGTTATTTACCAACCTGTTTGTGTCACATGACCTACTCTGAAGTAAATGCATCTGTATGCTTAAATCACTTGATCACTGAACAATTCTATGACACACGCATCCCATAATTTATCGTGTTTGTGCTATGGAAATGCTCCAAAGAAGCATTGCCACAGCAACATTTACTAGTCACCTTAGCAACAAAGCAGCTTCACTACTGTTCTCAGATTTCCCACTGAGTCCTAAACAAGATGGAAGAGTATCAAGACACTTACAGTTTATCCCTTTATTTAACCAAGTTTGAAGCTTTGTACTCTTCTGAAGAGAGAGAATCTATTCCTAGCAATAGTCTGCATTCTAAACACTGAAGAAATTGTTTTAGAAGTCATTAGACAATGTGGACCAATTTATTAAGTTATCAGACTGTTCTGAGACGGCAAGTCTTTACCCATGGGCCACTTGACTAAATCCCTAAGAGACCCCAGGAAAAAAAATTGGGTCTGTCAGATGGTTGTACTAATTCTCTTTTTTCTTTTTTTTTTTTTTTAAAGGCAGAACGGCAAAAATATTTATTATACTATTATTACTGCTGTGGGAGCAAGAGTTATTGAAGTAGTGTCTGAAACAGCCACTAGGTCTTAAGGCACTGATCCTGTATTACGTACAGAGCCCACTGACATGACTGGGGCATTGCAAGGTCTCTCCAGTCAAGCTGCATACCACGTTACAGGACCAGGCTTTCAATTGTATTTGTTTTTCTTTCAGATTCACGTTAGCCAGCTAAAGGTTCACAGCAGGTTCAAATTTAATATTTTACCAGAACTTATTAATTAATCAATTTATTTTGTTCATGAATTTCCTGCTAGCACCTGGAAGGCCTACTGCTATAATATTAGATAGAAATTTGATTATATAAAACAAAATGTAGCATCTTTTCAGCATCAAGATCCAATATAGGAGGCAGAGCATAGGGTAGGAGAAGTTCTGAAATATAGCTGTTTAAAGTTCTATTCAATTTTAAACCTTTCAGCAGAAATCAAGAATTGGAGGGGGGGGGGGGGGAGGGAGGGAATGCGAGTATTTACATTTTCTCCTGTGAGCATCCTTGTTGAAAGCCACAGCTGGGAAATTGAGGAGAACACCAGCAAGGTTTATCACATCTTTGCCAGTTGTTATTCTGTTAGAGATGTGTCAGGATTCCCAGCAATTCAAGCTGCACCAGAGCACCAAAAATACAATGCTAGAAGCATTCAAGAAGTGCAAAATTCACATCCCTGATTTAGTCAGCTGCTATACCAAGGAGTAGATGGTGAAACAGGGCAGTAAAAAGGTTTTACTGAGGCCAGGTCTATACTATAAACTTACACTGGTATAACTAAGTCACTCCGGGGTATGAAAAATCCACACCCTTGAGCAACATAGTTATACTGACCTAACCCCCAATGTAGATAGTGCTATGTTGACAGGATGGCGTCTCCCATCAATTTAGCTACCGCCTCTTACAGAGGTGCATTGACTACGCCAATGGTTGAAACTCTCACGTCAGCCAGTAACATCTTCACTGAAGCTGTATAACGGCACAGCTGCAATACTTTAAGGGTATATCTACACTACAAAAACGTTGACTTAAGTTACATTGACGTATAGCCACTGCAGTAAGCAGTGCACAACCTCACCAGGAGCGCTTGTGCCGATGGTACTGTGAGTGTGGGGCATTGTGGGATGGCTTCTGAAAGACAGCACCAGTCCATATAAGCAATGCACTGACATCACTACATCAACCTACAGTATCCCATTGCCTGGTCATAAGCATGATAGACTTTCTACAACAGCGGTTCTCAAACCGGGGGTCGCGACCCCCTGGGAGGTCACCATGAGGTCCCGGGGGGGGGGGGGTCGCGAGGCCCTGCCACCGCTGAAAAGCAGCCGAATTAATTACTTCCGCATTCGGCGGCTTTTCGGTGGACATGCCGAGCGCTCTCGGGAGTACTCGGCATGTCCACCAAAAAGCTGCCGAATGCGGAAGTAATCATTCACTGGCTTTTCGGCGGACATACAAGGGTCTGCCGCGCCGCTGAGAAATGTAAAAAAGGGTCACTGTTCTCAAAAGTTTGAGAATCACTGTTCTACAGGGTGCTGCTGCTAGAACTTTCTTCAGTTCCCAGCACTACTTGCATCTCAGAGTGCACTGCACACTTGTAATATCCTCCATTAAAATCCCACACACATTCTGAAACATCAAAGTGTTGTAAGAACAGCAGCACCTGGGTTCTGACATCTGGATGCCACTTCTGGAGGGAGGGCAGGTCACCTAAGTGCTCTCAGGGGTAGGGTGAAGGGAAGAACAAGTTATTGACAAAAGTAGATTAAGACGGAGTTGATTAATGAGAGAGAAAACGGGGTATAGTTCAAAGGGTGAAGGAAGGAAAGAGAAAAGTTTCTTCAGATGCATATCTCACTTGTTTGAGGATTATCCCTCACTATTATAAATGTAATCTTAAAATGACACTTTTGATGATGCAGAAAATAGCAAAAAATAAAACCAAACCCCAAACCGTATAGTTTGCAATTTTCTCAAATCCGTAACTCCATTGGATGAAGGGCATTTGGAACTAAAAGAATTGTTGGGAGTGGGGAGGGTATTATGACTTTTAGTGAGTATGTTCTTGTGCACAATTAGCTATGAATTAATGAGAAGTTTTATAGGCTTGCTAAAATTGCTAACTCCATAAACTTTTAAAAATGCAGCTCTCTTTTAGTAACGGATTTTCTCTTGCACATGATGGGCTTTGCAGTGACTACACTTGCAGATACTAATTCGGTTCTCAAGGCAAGTCTGCACTTAGCCCTGGTCTACACTGCAGGGCTAGGTCGATGCAAGGTGGCTTACATTAACCTAACTCTGTAAGCATCTAACACTAAAATGTTGCTCCTGCTGATGTAACTCATCCGCTATGCCAACTTAATAACTCCATCTCTGAGAGAGGCGTAGCACTTAGGAACGATAAGGCCTCTTCGCTCCTGAAAACTCATTCAATACACCTGAAGGAACAGGAGACAGTTTCTAGAACAGGGATAGGCAAACTACAAACCACGAGCCACATCCGGCCCACAGAACCTTCCTGCTCAGCCTTTGAGGCGCCTCCTGGCCCCTCCCCCCCAACCCCTTCTCCCCCAGAGACGCTGCACGGGCACCGCTCTGGGGGGGCAGGGCTGCGTGCTCCTGCTGGGCAGAGTGGAGCCAGACACATGGGACCAGACACGCTGCTTTGAAGGGGCCAGAGCCGGGGCGGGGGGGAGAAGAGTTGGATAAGGGGCACAGGGTGGTTGGATGGGGCGGAGGTTCGGGGGAGCAGTCAGGGGAGGGGGAACAAGGGCTTGAATATGGCATGGGAGTCCTGAGGGTGGGGCAGTCAGGGGACAAGGAACAGGGGGGGTTGGATGGGTCGAAGATTCTGAGGAGGGCAGTTAGGGGGCAGGAAGTGGGAGGGGGTCAGATAGGGGCAGGGCCAGGCTGTTTAGGGAGGCACTACTTTCCCTACCCTCAACCCTCCATACAATTTTGCAACCCCAATGAGACCGTCGGGCCAAAAAGTTTGTCCATCCCTGTTCTAGAAGCTAGGCTTGGTTGCCATTTTGATACTCGCTGTAGATTAACAACGAAATTTTCGCTGTTATTCTGCCAAGCTATTGTTGTTGTTCACATATTTTATTTTAGTGGCCATACTACCACAGTAACTTGACTTAGGTGAGGAACTAAGCAGGTGCAGATCATCGTCCTGTCCACCAAAATTATTAAAACAAAGACCAGGACAATAACTCATGATTATTAAATTGCTTAGATGACATTTTCTACTAGCCATACTCATAAGTCCCCAACTATGGAGGGGGAAGATGACCCCAACAAATTATACATATACTATAGACCATCCAGTATTCCACTAACATTTTTCTTGAACTGCAGCTTTGAATTTTCTGCAAACACGAAATAAAACAGTGATCAGCTCCTTAATTACTGTTACGGGCTGTTGCAAGGAACACAGTTTGGAGACTGACGGAACCCTGACTACTTGCTTTGAATTAGAACTAATTTTATAAATATACATTGAAAAATTAATATAACTTAGGAAAAAAAAGTGATTTGTGCAGTAGAGCTCAATGACAGTATTTCTACACACTCCCTCACTGCTGCAAAGTCTCTTTCCCTTGACCCAAACAACAATGGCATCAGCAACAGAATTTCACAGTATGGTGGCTTCCCTTGAGGACTTCTGATGGTTTATCATATACATACCCTGCCACAGTAATAAGTGGAGGGGATGAGACAGTTACACATGCATTTTCAATTTCACAGCTACAGTTTATTTATAAATAAATTAGATGTAGTAGATTAGATACTTGACTTCCCCTGCCACCTCTCCATTTTGCCTGCCCCCATATAGCGAAGGAAAGCTACATTATTGGAACTGAATGATGCCACCCATTTTTAAATGGAATTTCACAAATTTCTACTTAAAACCTGATTGTGCAAGAAGATCCTGGGTTTTTAGTTTCAGCTGTTAAGGTAGTAGTTCATCTACTGCAAAGTAGATCCATGTAGGATGATTACTATGACAATAACTGGCTATTTTCAGAGAAGCTACACTGCTAAAAGGTGCAACTTTCAGTTGACATTTATAGATTTAAAAAAAAAATACATGGAAAACAGCAGAGATCACAACTCTATATATGAAACTGTGACTGGATACTGTTATGTAAATTTGTATTAGTTACTGCTGTCACTATTAATCATTCTTTTATTTACAACATTCTGTAGTGATGAAAATTCTACTAGTTTCCATGTATTATGTAGTTTTAGGACAAACTGCTATAGTATACATATATCCACACGCAAACACACTTCAAAAAAGCCTTCTAAATGTGCTTACATCTATCATTGTCATTTTGATCAGCAATGGCATCTTCCAGAGTGACAGACTTTGGCTTCTTTTCATTATTTCCTTTCAAGTTTTCCCAGTCTGCCTGGTTGAATCTGCAGACCTCTGAGTCTTTGGTTGCTGTGTGGCATTCTCTCTCTTTCATCTCCAACTCTGAGAAGCGCATCATTGCACGCTAGAAAGAGAAGTGATATGAAAAAAATCTCACAATAAAAGCTACTCCATTTACCTTACCTTATATGAAAGTATTTCCAAAGAAAAATCTGCTCAAAACCAAGGTTTGAGATGTATATCTAATATATAATGTTTAAAATCTCAGTTGTATAAAAATATTCAAAATTTCTAGTATCTATATGCACAAATCCACACAATTCTTTCATATATAAAGATATACTGTATATAAACAAAAACATTAAAAAACAAAAACAAAAACATAAAAACAGAAACTGCACAATGAATAAAGACGACCATGGCCCACAAACTTCCCTTTGTGTATTTGGAAATGAAATTTAACTCAAAGGTTTATGTAAGATTCTAGTAATAAAAATTTGAAGAACTGACCTCACAGTAAGCAGCAGGTAGACATAAAATACTGTCCTCTTGTAATCCTTCCATCTATGTAATTAAAATGGGCACTCAATGGATCATTTAAATAATTTCATCCATTTTTATAAGCATAAACCAATTCTTTTCTTAACAATGCACAACAATTTGGTTTAACTAATCTTTTAATTAAAAGTAAAGTATCTTAAGGAAATTCCTATACAATATCTGTCATCGCTCAACATCAAATTCAATACTGCTTCTATTCCTTTACTACATTCTTGATTGGTGAAAAGGTTGCATAAAAGTTGCATAAAACCCACCAACACATGGCTGCTACTCCTGTCCAGCAAATGTCACGTATGGTATACTATTCAGAACTTCTGGATACCCTTTGCTATCTTACAGTACAAGCCTACTGAGAAGCTAAGGCAACCACTAGTCTAACATATCATGCATTCTTCAGCTTTCCTAACTGCAGAATATTTAATACTTATCAGTTCTCATTTAAAGCATTTTTTAAACTGACTAGTGAATACATATAGTTCACATCTACTACTATTCTCATAACCTGGCTTCACAATTTTATAAACAAAAAATTGTTACCATTTCTGGCAACACCTAGACCAAATAACATTCCCCACCTGTGTAGGATATATCAAATTTAATACTTGACTGTGACTTTATAAACAAAAACACGAAAAAGGCTTTGGTAGTTAAACCTCACAGACTCACCTGCAGTGCCCGCTGCTCTCGGCTGAGTTGACTCGAATCTGCATACAGTTCAGTTGTAACACACTTGAATCGATCACCTACATAGCCAGCAGAGTTTGCGATTCTTTTTGCCAATTTAGACGGCTTGGGTTTCAAAATTTTGCCATCAGTAGATTCTAGATCATCAGTTCCATCTTTGGTATATGTCTGATTAGATTCAATATTTGACTGTATATTTCCCATACAAAGTTGTTTTGCACCATCCTGTACTTTGCCAAAACACAAAGCTGGACCTTCACTCCCATGAGTATTCTCTAAGAAAGCAGAGGAAGGCTGAACTGGTAATCTCTCTTTATTTTGGCTTCCTGATACATCCTCTTTCCTTAAATTGAACAGTGATGAATTCTGGACCTGTTTAAAAGCATAGGTTTCATGGAAATCATTATTTCTTCCAAACTCTTCTCTCATTACAATAAAATCTCTGTGCTGCAACACTTGTTCTACCTTGCGCTTTGTGGGATCACTAGTCTGATTACTGCTTTCAGTAGTAAAGCCAGTTTTTGCTACATTTGTTTCAGTTTTAACATCTTGTTCATCTCGCAGAAGATCTGAAAAGAGGTGTTTGTCACTTTTGGCTGCGTTCTTACTATGACTTGAACTTTGGTGTGATTTTGTGTTCTTATCAATCGGTACTTCATAATGTGTCTTTGTACTGGTTTCCAGCATCTCTGGCAATCTGTTTCTGCTAGCAGGATCCTCATAGCGGAGCCTTTCATGTGACCTAGATCTTCTTTCTGATTTTTCATCCTTATTTATCTCCAAAGCTGAATGCTGTAACAACATAGGATGTACCATCCCCATCCCCAGGGCGTCTTGATAGGTCATAAATTCTCCTCTAGCAGTTGGCAGGGTGTATGGAATGCCAGGTTTTGGTGCCAGATGCCCTGGGAAAAGACTGCCATTGGGTAACAAAAGTGGATGTGGATACACAGGTCCTTTTCCATGTAAAGATAAAGGGCTTATAGCTATACCCTCTGGAACAGGAAATGGGAGATAACTTCTTGGGTATGGCAACGGTGGAGATCGGAATGCCTCATTTGGAGGTAAAAACATGGAACTTGATGCAAGGGCATTCTCATTTGCTTTGAAACTAGATTCTTGATTATTGGATTTAGTCACTTTACTGTTAGGTTTTGCAGACGTTGCTAAAGGTTGTCCTATATGCTGTATGACAGACGCAGTACTTTCCATAGCACTCCTGTTTGTCTTGGTGCAGTCTACGTTGGCATTTGGAGCTGGTGAAGCAGATGCTGGCCGACCTCCACTTGACATAGATCCTGAAATATTACCAACTACTGCTTCTGTTCCACCCATCCTAGGGCAAGACGAACTTCTCTGTTGTGGTATCACCCAGTCTAATGCTTTGTTTTTCAACTGCATGTTTTTACCACTGGTATCTTCGTTCGGACTTGGACCGGGAACAACCCAAGATGAGGGTGCAGTGCTAATTATTTCAGGTCTATAGAGAGGACAACCATTTCCTGAAGGAAAAAGAGTTTCTTTCTGAACATCGCTTCCAGGTAAAACTAATCCACTTCCACCTCGGCTATGAACTAAAACCGTTGGTGCCATTTTCTTAATAAGGTCAGATTTGGTGGTCTCTGCATCAACAACTTTTGATGACAAGTCTAGTGGTTTGTCTATGACATCTTTGGCCGTTGTTTGTTTTTCTAGTGGCAGAGGTGACCGGCTGTCCTTCCTGTCGTGACCTGTTTTTCTTACATGTGTTGTAGCTTGCTGCGAAATTTCACCAGTGTCATGCGTTTTGGGAACTTTTCCACTAGACAGTCGGGAAGGAGGAAATTCATTACTTACACTCACATATGGCTTTGGGAGCGTAACTGAAGAAGGAGACGTCGAAATTCTGGAAAACTGTTTGTGATACTCTGAGTAGGTATCCCCCACTTGTGGGGGGAGATGAACTCTAGGAGATGGTCTCGGAGAATGAGATAACAAGATAGCAGGGTCTGTCGACATATTGCCAGCAGCTGACTTTGCAGATGGGACTCTGGGCTGTTTGCTGTTCTGAATATGTGGATAGGCATGAGAGTCGACAGGATTTCCAGGACTGACTCCCATCTTCCAAGACAAGCTTTTATCTGGACAGTGTACTAGTGGGGGAATTGCTGGAGATGCTGATGCAGCTGAGATCCTCATTGGTGAAGCTAAAGATGATGGAATGTGGGGAGTAACGTAGTGAGAAGGCGGCAGGTATAAAAAGCGTTCACCATTTGTACATACAGGTGAATACGTCAGATGCTGTGGTAAGCTGTATGTGGACTGCTGAGGTAGCAATGCCTTATACATGTTCAATGAATACTTATTTGGCGAGTCAAGAAAAGGATATAGAGCGGGTGTTGCACCCTCCATATAAGGATTTACCCAGGGAAGCCTGAGGTAACTAGCACCATTGACATTAAGAGGACTTTGTTTGTCACTTGAAGTTCTGTCCAAGCCTAGCGTTTCCCCTGCTGGAACAGAATTTTTTTGTATTCCAGGTGGTGTTTTATATATAGCACTGAAGCCGTTCGGGGGTTTTCCAGAGACAGCAGCATTTTCTATTGCTTCGGAGGGATTCGATTTGAATTGTATCTCTGGATTTCTTTCAGGATTAAATCCAAGACCAGCTATAGAACTTGTAGCATCCCGTGTTTTCTCTGAGCCAAGTCCACATAAACTGGAATAGACAATACTACTGGGGACTCTGAGTCCTTCTCGCATAAGTCCAGACCTGTCCATGCTCAGAGCTGCAAGACTGTCAATGCGATGTGCTGTAGCCGCATCCACCTTTGTAGAACAAGAAATGTGTTATTTTTGCATGTTGTTAAAATAACATTACTCAAGACTATAGATACGTCCTTAATTTTGACGAGAAACAATACCAGTACAAATACATTGTTCATTGTTAAAATGTATGTAGGTTGATTGAACTGGTGAACATGACTGCCAGAAATAAATCTAATGAATTAAGATGTTGGCTGCTTCATATTTGTCTTGGAGAACCTGACTAGCTGTAAAGGGACACCATTTAGTAAAACAAGTTTTTAAAATGAATAATTTGACAGATATGTTGACCTATTTACACTTGGAATCTAACTACGTTAATATTGCCTTTAAATAATCATCATCTTATATTTCCACTGCTCAGCAGAAACCCTTACGACAAGGCAGATGACAGTAACTATGTCATCCCAAAATGCAATCCTTTCAGAGGCACAAGCCTTCTGAAATATCCAAAGGGCATCACTTTTACAAGTCTGTCTGCAAGGGAAAATCCAAGATAGGGGTGGCGAGTTCGTGTGTGGAGCACACGTAGCCTCCTTTTCTACAACAGCAGTAGTGGGAGAAAAACAAATCTTAATAAATTTATTAAGAGAATTATATAAGGGGGTTGCCAATGATAGCAAAGGACTGGATTCGATAACTCAGGAGGTCTCTTCAAGTACTATGTCTCAATGAAAAGTACATCAGTGAAACAGTGCTGAATTTTTTTTTATTTCCACTTCCAACTTTTTAAACAGAGAGCCAGATAGCTAGTGTTTTGATTTACTTAGTGACTTTATAAACTAATCCTGTCAGAATCACAAGTGTGCCACAACTTTTATTCCTAATGGCTTAGAAATAACAGTGCTGGTGTTGTACCACTCTGCATAAAAAAGAATTAACAACAGAACAGAAAGAAAGAAATTGTTTCTACCACGAGGCCTTCTTCACACCTTTGAAGAAAAAATAACCTTTTACCACAGCTTGAAGAAGGCCTCTTACCTGAAGCAACTTGTGTCTTAACTGTAGCCCTTGCTGCACTTAGGATATTTTAATCATGTCTTTAAATGAAATATCATACAAAAATGAAATAAAAAAATAATCAGATGTTATTTCAGTCTAAAGCTATTAATCTCTTACCACACTGTGATTCAGGTGATTTTCTTCCCTCAATTCCAGTCTGCTTTTCGGAGCATCGCCATCATTTACTGGAATTTTCCTATTAAAAATGAAAGCTTACTGTTTGAAAATATTCCTTGCATATAATATTAATAAAAGATTGTAAGGCTCCATATTTCAATTTCCCCATAACAATCCCATATGAAATTGTCTCTAACCTCTACATTAACTCACAAAAAATAATGATATTTAAATACTGCCTGAGAATAGATTCAAGGTAAAAAAGGTTGACATTAAGAAAATATTTTAGTCCACTTCAAAAGAACATATCCCAAACGCAAGCAACTCGTTAGTTTTTTTTAAAACTTAATCTCTAGTGATAATTATGTCATTTAACGTATCGTATTCACATACCATCTCTAAATGCTGGAGAAGAGAAAATTAAATACATACTAGCATCATACAAGTGTCACCTATTCCATGCTAAAGAAGCAGCTCCACATCTGCACCATACCAGTGTTGCAGGGCTGGAACTTTTTACCACAGAAAACACTGATAAAGAATATACTTTGGTGCCAACTTTAAAATCCCATGAATAAAACAGCTGACATGAAGCAGAAGGAAAGTTTCATCATTACACAAAGAGAGACGGTTTCAATCATCTGATACTTAAAGAGCTAACAGCAATTTGAAAAAAATTAAAATTACACTTCTGATTTTTTTAATCTGTTACTGATAACCCCTAAATTACTATACCTGGAAGCAACTGGGAAAAACAGTAGCAAAACTTTTGTCCCCAGTTTCTTTATTTTGTGCGAGCACAGAGCTGGCAAATAGTCACTTTCACTGTTTTCCTCTGTACAAATCCCAAAACCCCTGTTTCTGGGGGGTTGTCAGTAAGCAACAAAGAAGAAAGTTATTTAAAAAACAGGAGGGGTGGGGAAGAAACAGGAAAATATTACTATTAAAAAAAATATCACAAAAGTTGGTAGGGTTACTCAAAGCTAAGTGTAGTCTCTGAAAGTACTGTTGAGGATTATTGTTTTTAAATATACTAAATTTCAAGTTGGTGGTGTTCCACTAGCCAAAAAGTCAAGTTGGAAAATATGTATTAAGAAGCATAACTAAGATTCTTGAATTAATAGCATTAAGAGAAAAAAAATAACATATGGGGGTGACTATAAGGAATCCAGTACCTAGATAAAAAGGCCATTGTTTCTATTTGTAATCACTGGGCAAGCCATTTGTTTTAAGGCACTGAGAAGCAAATCACATGGGACTGGCATGCCTAGCATTTAGAGTTAAAAGAACATGTATCTGGATTAATACTCCTCCATAAGAATGAAATAATAAATTAAGTGTAAAAGTGCATTTAAAGGCTGCTTAGGGGAGTAATCTCTTTTAAAGGGCACTACTGCTTCACTGAACCAGGTTGCCTGTTAAACAGTAAATCACTGGCTAGTCTACTGCTGTCACACACACGTCCGTCCCCCCTCTACTCCCTCCAATGCTGGCCTGATCTCGATGCAAGAAGGCAGCTATCTACTCAGGCATTAGGAAAGCAAATGAACTCTGAAATCTCACATCACAGAATCTTGGCGTGGTTTAACTTGCCAGAAGCTTAAGTATTTACCTGTCTTCATTAATTCCACACATGCGGACCCTTTCATTGCTCATCCAGCTATGAACGTTGCCATACAGGGGAGTTGCAGAAAGCATGACGTCGTCTTAAAAGCGCTGCTTTTTCTTCACGGTTTTCTATTCTATTAAAACAAAAGTTGAGAAGATTGATCTAGGAGGAAGTGCAAACAGCACAGTGGAACAGCCAGCCAGCCAGCCTCCCTCCAAGTAATTAATAATAAATGCAGGATTGGTGTGGGGAGTGAGCTGCCTACGCTAAACGCTAAAGGGAAGAGATACCCTGCAATAAAGGAGCAAATTGAGGGCATTTATAGGTCAGAGGAGATAGATCTTTTTCCCTAGTACACAGACACAAAATTAAGAACCATTCCAAGCTATCGACAATTTTTTTAAAAAGTTCCTCCAATGCATTTAATTGGAACTAAGAAACCAATCAACTGGCAAAGTCTACGCCGATCCCCAAACATGCCCCATGCACCTTACATACACCCAAATCAGGAGAGATCTGCACGCTAGAGAGTGCGTTTTAAACTGGGAAGAGAAAAAACTACATTAGGAATACACAATAGCAGAAAGTGCATTACAATAACAAGCATGTGCCTTCGAGATCACCCACCCGACCAACTGCTGAGAAAGCTTATACAGTACGAGTTACACTGAAGAGGTGCCTCGGCAGAGCGGATCTACAAGAAAACTCCCTTCTAACGTTTGCACATGGGTTAAAAATAGCAAGTGGGTTGCTGAGCTCCCCTCCCCTTGATTTGATTAAGCACCAAACCCTGCATTGGAGCTGCTGCGAGTGCTTTGAGTCATTCAAATGACGCCTGCTTACTCCAGGGAAAGAAATCATTAGCAGGCTCGCTGGAAGAGTATTAGCAGTCAGAGAGGATAGGCGCTGTGTGGTACAGCAGCAAAGGCAGGTGAGAGGTAACCGGATTGTGGCATCCAGCGACCGAGGGGAAATGCCTTTTCTTCCTTTCTTCCCTTTCTAATGCCATCGCCACCCCCATTAAATTCTAGTTTGCTGCATGAGTGAAGTGTCAGGACAAGCTGCGTTTTATTAACAGGATTATCGCGGCGCATGATTTATTCCAGTGCAGGATTTTAATTGCTCTTTGGAGGTTGAGTCGTTTCTTTTGACTGAGCTTCAGCCTGCATCCTGCTGTTAAATGCTGGGTTAATAAGTAGGGGAAGACTTTAATGCACAGGATATCTCTCAGCTCTTCCTCTCTTACAAAAATAGAGTCCTTCAAACGGGAGGCACGACCCTCTTTTTACACATGCAGACGAGCCAGTAATGGATGGTTGACCGGGGGGGAATTTAATCCATAACGTTTCCTAGAGCATCTATGCTTCTCGAGTAAAGTCATTTCCTTTGTCGGAGTCTACGATATGCAAATGATTACTTTGCTGTTTAATGGGGAAGAAGCCCAGCTTGTGTGTTGAACACAACACTTCACACCCGTTCAGGGAGCTACAGGAAATAAAACAGCAGGAAAACCCCGTGTTCTCAAACATTTTTCCCTCCTCTCCTTAGATAAGTCTTTTGTGTGAAGTCCCATGCCTGGAACAAACGCATATTAATGAAATAGCATGTTCCCCTTCCCCCTCCAGAATAGTTAGCTTTCAATGATGAAGTCCACAAAAAGTGCGGTGAGGGCACAAAAATCTGTAGAGATTAGATAGCGCGCTATCATTCAAAAGGAGTTATTTCACTGGAAAGACGGGTTCCGGACAGATTTACTGGTTTCCAGATGCACGGCTCGTAATGTTTTCAATAGAGCAGCAGCCTGGAGAGAGTGATTTAGGGTTTTAAAGACGGTTAGTAGCCGCCCCGTGCGCTGCCTCATCTGTAAGGAATGGACACAAAGTCCAAATAGATATAGCTGTGTGTAAAGGGGCCCGCTGCTCTCCCTTGTTTAAACAGAGGGTACGAAAGGCAGACTGATATTACTCATTAGCGGAACTGCTAATGCGCCTCGTTTCCTCGCTGGAAGTGTATCATTAACATCAGCTGCGGGGCCTGAATTAAAGCCTGTCAAGCCCCTGCCATTTGCAAATAATGAAATACTAAAAATCACGTTCGCGGCTAAAGGTTCACTCGCTGGATCCGGCAACACTAGAGAGCAAATTCAAAGCGCCCAATAATAAGGCAGCCAACGCCCGAAGTATTTAAACCCCGCCGCACTTTCTACTGCAAGCCAAGGACCTCCCTTCCTCCCCCAGCTGCACGAAGTTTGCCTGAGGCCGAGGTGTCCGTGCGGCAGGAAGCACAGACCTGCTCCTGAGCGCTTGCAAAGAAAGATGTTGCAATCCCGTCTCCAAAGCAGCACCGCAGTGCCCTGAACGAGCGAAGAAACGACCCCCACCCCCACCCCCACCCCTTCGCGTGTGCAGCTGAGCAGCTTCTAGAGGGCGTGCAATATTAATGCAGTCTAACAGAGCTACACTGATCCCAGTTATCCTTTCGGAGCGGAGGGAGGAGGCGGTGGCTTTGCGATCGCTTTCGGGGTCGCGCTGTGCTGTGGGTACGTACGTGTGTGTGTGTATTTATAATCGCCGCCCTGATGAACTTTTTGTGAACTGTTTAAAAGTGGAGGTCTGTTGAACAAACAGCGGCGCCACTGCCAGCCATAATTTCATTGCAACAAGCAAGAGACTTTAACTCTTCCGGCTCCTTTTTCTCTCTACGGACAAGGGGTCGCAAGATGAAGGAGGACGAGCCACAGTCCTCGGGGATAGCTCCCCTCGGTGTTAAATAAGCCGCCTCCCCCAGCACCCGATTATCAACAGGCAAATCTCTCTCCAAACCTCTGTCGCTTCCACCAACCTTGAAGCATTTAATACGCTGCGGGAGGGCTCCTGCCCTCCGTTTACAGCGGGTCCCCCACCGTCCCCGCAGGGAGAGAGAGGACTCCGGCTCCTTTGGTATTTTCCGCCGCGGATCACCGCGCTCTCTAACCTGGAGCGTTCGCGGCCGCGCTCCAGAACACAGAACTGTGCGCCTGTGTGACTCCAGCGAGGGGCATAAAGGGCGCGTGTAAACCCTTGCCCGCCCAACTCGGATCCAGTTTCCTGAAACATCCACACCGCGGCCGGCTATTTCCAGGCTGGTTTAGCCGGTCCGGAGTCTGGTCTGCGGGAGACCGCGCCGCCTCCGCGCGAGAGTCAGCGCTGCAGTTGCTGGCGGCTGCCACGCAGCTCTCGCGTACGTACCAGCACGGACTGGAAAGCCCGTTCCCCTCGGGGGCAGGCCTTACCGATCGCTGCTCTGCCAACTCCTCGAGAACTAGCCTGCGGCGGGAGGGGCGCCCAGCCGAATTCAGCCTCCTAGGAGAGAGGCTGGAATTTCCTCCTGGAGGTGTCTGGCTGCTCCAGCCCTTTGGCGCTATATATAGAGCGTGATACACACAGTTTCAGAGCACCGCCGGCGTGTGGAAAGCCCTTAAGAACACTAACCTGGCTCCAAGCTGAGCTGCACCTTTGCTGTCTTGCACCCTCTCCTCCCCCCAATCCCCCGGCCAGGCGGCACGAGGCTGGTGCCCGGAACAGCCCGTTCTCGGCGCTCCGCGCTGCAGAGACAGGCACAGACACACACAGCGCTGTTCGGGCATTTGATTAAAAAAGGGAAACGTTTGGGTCTCCCTCGCAACGTCAACAGACTTTTGGCAGCCATTGACGCCAGCAGCACAGGCAAAGTTTTGTTAACACCCTCCTGGCTTGCAAACTAGAAAAACCCGCTGCCGGGGGCCAGGGGACGCCGCCGCTCATTCCTTGCCTCCTGGGCAGGGAAGCCAGTGCAAAGAGGTAGCGCCTTGCCCCTCCCCTTGAGTCTAGCGTGAGGCCGGCTTCTTGCTTAGGAACAAGTGGGAAAGGTGAAAGCAGGGTAAGGAGAGGAGAGGAAGCCCGGCTGAGGACGGGCAGCTGCAGAGAGCCAGGAAAAGGAGAGAATGCAGCGGCGCACGAGTTCCCTTTTGGCGCCTTTACTCTTTCCACCTCCAGCTCCTTCTGGCAGCTCGCCAGTTTCCACTGCAAAAGCCACAGACCCACCCTCAGGGCGACTGCAGGCGGCTAGAAAGCTTCATGGGTTAAAGTCTGTGAGTAACGTAAGAAGCAAGTGGCACCGACGGAGCAAGAGGTAGTTAAACAAACAATCTGGCCTTCAGCAGTGAAAATAGTACAATAAAGTACCCCGTCCTGATTGTCTCCAGGCCACGGGAACGATCATTTCTAGGTTTGTGAAAATCCCTAAGAGAAGGGAAATGCAATTGGGCATTCACAGCAATCGACTTCGATTAGACCAAACTGTTCAGCCCGACTTTGATTTATAGAGGAGCACTCCCACCGTATTCATAAGCTTAAATACGGACAGCCGCTTAGAAACGTGTTTAGCTACCTCGTTTCTCTTATACGTCTGGCTAACACATTTACAAATTATACAGTTAGCGACACCAGGGCTATAAATGGCTTTAAAGATGCCATATTGCACAGTTTCGGATACCTACTGGACAGCTTTGACAGCAGGGGTCCAATATTAGATAGGCGGTTAAAGCGGGAGTTTAAAAAAAAATACCCCAGGTACATTTGTCAAGATCTGCACAGCATCACCCATTTGACACACGTTTTGCAAGCCAGGCTAGGAAGCAGGCTAAGTAGCCGCCGCGTGGATCGGCGGATTAGAAAAAGAAGTTTGACCTTTACCCGGGACGTGTGGCATTTCATTTAACCATAAAGCTAAGTACAATGTGCCTGCTAGGTCTCTAAACCGATTTTAAATACATCTTGAGTCATGCACAACACTAGTGCATTTCGGTTTAAGAACCACACACACTCACGAGGGTCGGTGTCTATTTTAAGATTCTAAAACAACCTCTTTCCTCTGCATGTTGACTCGTCTTTCCTGCCGAGGCTCCCACACAGTCACGTGTAGCGAAGCTATCAGGACTTTCTACCGTGTAAACAAAACGCGGCGGAGCCATCTGAGGGCAGCCAGAGCTGCTGCTCGGAATCAGCTACATTGGGAAGAGGTCGGGGACTGGGGTGCGCCCGGAGGGACTCCACCCACAGACAGACAGAGACAGACAGACGCTGCAGCCGCGGGAGGGGGAAGTGGGGAGGCAGAGATGACTGTGGCCTCTGTCTGCGGCTCTCCAGCTGCCAGCGATTGGATGCGCGGGGGAGGGCCGCAAAGGGCGAGCCCCCGCCCCTGGGGCAGAGACGGGAGGATCAAAGGGGGGAGGGATAGGAGGGATTAGACACTGGGTGGCAGAGGAGGGCGTTTCACACTGGGGCGACGGATACGAGGGGCTGCCGGGGGCGGGGGACACGGGGAAGGAAAGAAGGCAACGAGGACTTTAATCCCCTTCCCATCCACGGCCCAGGGGCGATTCCGTGTCCCAGGAGGAAGCCCTCCCGCACGCGCCCCTTCCTCCGCCTCGGGGCGCGGGCAGGGGGACCCCTCCCCGCCAGACGCGCCCGGGAGGAGGCAGAGCAGCGGCGCTTGGTTCACGTGCGTCTGCTCCGCTCGGTCTCTCCGCGTCCGGGGCTGCCACAGAAAGTCACCCCGGGGCGGTAGCCGCGCTCCCTGTCCCCCCGCCGCTGCCTGCGCTCCGGGGCGAAGCGGTGCCGAGCCCTCACCGCCATTTGCCAACAAAAGTTTTAAATTAATGATAAACCTGGGGGCGGCGGAGAGGAGGCCAACGAGGGAAAGTTAAAATGGCTGGCGATCCTTCAAATAACCCTGGCCGTCTCGCCCACATACGCGACAGAGTCCCAGCCTTCCCCGCCAGCGCTGATCCGCTAGGGAGCCACTCCACCTATTTTTAGGGGGAACCCCGCGGCAAAGGAGGCGGAGAAGGAGCACCCGGCTCCCCTTAGCGAGTTCACAGAGGTGCCGGCGTCTGCAGGTTATTAGATCTGAAGCGCGGGCCACAGGCTCCAGCCCCCCCCGGCTCCCGAAATACATCGAGGTGTGGGGGGAGGACATTTTATTTGCTGAAGCAGAGACACGGGCTGGCACCCACGTTGGGGTTGTTTGGGGGTGAAGCGGGGCCCTGACCCTCCCCGGGCCACCCTGGGAGCGTGTTGGAAGGGTCACCGCGGAAACGTGCACTTGGCAAGCGGTAAGTGGCGACACCAGTTCCATTGCGCTTCTGCGTCGCTTTCTCCCCCGCCCCCGCCCCATATCTCCCTTGTGTGAATGGCGGAGCTGAAGCGGAAAAGGCTTCGGCTCCACGCGGGGGGGGAGGAGGACGGGGGGGGGGGTTTCTAGAGTATAAATCGCGAAGGGCAGCTTCGTATTTCATCCTGCCACTTCTCCAGCGGCGACATTAACAACGCCCCCCTCCCTGCTCCTCCGGGGAGGAGATGACTGGGGGGAGAGGCAGCGAGGCGGACGTGCTTGCTACAGAAGGCAGCTCCTGCACCGTACGCCACAGCGCCGCTAGATCTAAACCCCTTTTCTCGATAGCCCCTAGCCACCGTCTTGTCCCCCTTCCCAAGCGAGAGTTTAGGCTCCCTCTGTCGCCCACCCCTTCTGCATCTCTCACTTCCTAGACCGTCCGCGCCATTTTAGAGACACGCAGAGGAGCGAGGGTTTCCGCTGCTGCCGCCAGAGACAACAGGCAGCAGCCGAGCCTGAGCTGCGCAGGAGGAGAGAGAGAGATACAGCCGGCCAGGCACAAATGTGCATTTCAGGTAATTAAGCGACCATTGCATCCGCCCAGCGGAGTCTCGGGGAGAAGGGAGAGCGCGCAGGGCCGGGCTCCCCCATCCCATTAACCCTTCAGAGCCCTTCCAGTTCCGGAGCTTTCCACGTTGGGTTGACTGGTATGGCTATTGCTTGTAAGAGGAAAACAACACCTTTCCCTCCACGCACACGGCTGGCTTTGGCGAGGCTCGCCGTGCACCTCTAACGCCGCTCTCCGAACAAACGCATTTTCCATCGCACCCTTTCCCGCTTATTTTGCCGACAGGAAACTTCAGGTTGGAAAAAAATACTCCCCCCCCCTCACCCCTTGAATAGATACGTCCGCCTGTTTCTGTGAGAACCGAACGAAATGGTGCACTCATTTCCGCAGCATTATCTGGCTATAAATACCACCGTTCCGGGCCCCTTCTCCTCCCCACACAGCACCCCCCGCTACAGTGATTAATGGGACATACGCCCTTGGTTTTCCTCTGACCGCCCCTGATCCACGTTGCTTTCTCTCGCAGTCACCCCCTCCCGCTGTACGGTACGGGGGGGAGCACCCCCACCCCTGGCAGTGCACACGGGGAACGTTTGCAGATATTGATCCCGGACGAGTTGATTTTGCATAATTGTGGCTGACAGTGCCTGTAGTTCCCTCATTTACGGAGCAACAGCTTTGAGAGGCTGATTGATTAGGAACACCCTCCCCCACCCCTTTCCCCAGACAGACACACAACCCATCACCAGGAGGAGGCAGTTTGAAGGCGATTCTCTCCGGAGGGTAAAGGAGCTCCTCATTATACAGCAAATGGCCGGCGCGCCGGCAGCGAGATATTAAACTTGCGCCTCTGTCTAGCGTTTTATCTAGCTTAACTAGCCTGGGACCCTTCTGCTCCCCCGTAGGACTTCGTCTATGCAGCAACGTTTGGGGGCGGGGGGGGGACTCAACTGCACTGTTTTAGGCACAAAATAGACAGTTATATTCAGCGAGCATTTAAGAAAAGTTGGAGAGGCGTATGCTTAGCAATACTTGAAGAGTACCATCCCCCTCAAAAAATATACAGCGTTTACAATGCGAATGTTTCCCCCACCTGGGAAATACTTCCCGAGTACTTCTGAAAAGCACGGAACATCGTTAGACAACAGTTATAAACAAGGAGCTGCGCGCCCATCTATACGTTTCTACCTAACTATTGGTCCCAAACACTCACATCATCTTCTCCGGACTGTTTAAAGAAAATTATCCTATAGAGAGCGGTAGGCATGTGCCAGTCATCTGATTTCACAACTCTTCGAAAAGCAGAAACGTACGTTTATTAGGTGAATTCGAAAGTTACTGCAAAAGCACAGTCAGGCTTTCTGTACAAAGTTTTGCGCTGTTCCTCTGGGTTAATACCCCACAGTTGTATGAAGACTCAGACAGACATCGATCGTACAGGAAACACCAAGGACTATTGCAAGCTCTGCTTTTTCATCTTAGAACTCCGCACCGAAACAAAGCACTGAAGCAACTGCTATGCAGATGGGCGGCTATGAATTTTTGCTGCTGCTGCTTAGAGCTTTAATTACTCGCTCTTGATCCGTGGGACTACGACACTACACCGCCAAGGTTAAAATGCCCTGAACAGCTCTGAGCAGATGTGAGCGAGTTGGCAGACGCGCAAATGAGGTCTGCCTCTAAGCACGATAACAAGTGACTAATACATTGCATATCTCTGAAAGAAAATTATTTTTCTCTAATTTGCATTAGTTTTTTTTAAAACCAGCGACAGTCCCTCCGCAGAGGCAGCACTATAATCCTGGAAATACTGCTCCGTGACTTTAAAAGATTTGGAAGACGGAAGAGTGTGCCAGTATTTTGACGACGGAGACTTGTTTATCTTTCCGCCTTAGCTTCAAGGCGAAACCAGTTTCGCAAGCAACGTTTATACAGAAATGGCATACGTCATATAAAAGATTATAGCATTGGCGCTAAGAATATTCAATTCCTATCGGAGTAACTTCCACCGTCAACAGCACATTATTCGTAAAGACCCAACAGTATATAAGAGAAAAGGGGGGAGACTGAAGAAAGAGGTAAAGGCAGTCGCCCTTGAACAAAAATTGCACCCACTTGGTGAAATTAAGTCTTTCTAAAAAGTTCCAGGCCAAACGAAAATAGATTTTAAAAGTTACTTTGTAAGTTAAAACCACCTAATTTGAAAATATAGGCCAGATCATACAGTTCTTAATCATACAAAACTCTCTGACTTTTGGGAGACTTCCGTAAAAGCTGCGGGCTGGGTTTGGATACATAAGGAAACCTTAAAGACAGACAGAATCAGGTAGTGAATTTCTCTAAGTTGAAACTCTTGTTTTAAGAGAGAGAGCGCGGCCAATTACTTCATCGTTTTTACTTTTTGGTTTTTTTAGCTGTTTTTGACCCAGAATATTACATAGGTCCTGACAACATACAATCAGGTTGATCTGAGAATTCTTACAACTGATCTCAGAATAACTTTGATTTACTGCAGCACGTGCATTAAAAACAAACAGTGCGATTCACCATATTGTTTTGAGAAATGATGTCCAAGTTGGAGTCATCTCACGTTATCAACTCAGTCCAAGGGAAATTCAGATCATCATCACCCCACGTGTACAATCCCCTGCACTACAGGGCCTGCTTTTCTTCTCGCAGAATTCAAGGGGAACTTTGCTATTGCCTTCAATAGGAGCCGGCCCGGTATATGCAAAATTTCAGCGTTCTCCCCAATTCCAGGAAAGAGAGCACGGTTTAGTAGTCGACATTTTGTTGTTGTTGTTGTTGTTGTTTTGGGGCCAAATTCCGAGCTAGTTTAGACTCCAAGAAGCCCGCTGTTGTCAGTGCGTTTGCCCTTGCTGACAGCCAGGGCAGAATTTGACCTTTAGACTCTCTCTCAAGCTTAACAAAAGGAATGGAAGTCCTATCTCTAGTCTCTTGTTGTAGAGAGACCACTCCACTCCAGGAAGAGCTTCTCCCCTACTCCAGGTGTACTACTCAACTGCGACATCAAGAAGTCTGTCTGAAATTTAGCGCAGGTATGTGCACACAAGTTATGATGAGAAAAGTCACCCCTCTCTCTAACTATTACATTAAAAAGCACCACCGCTCTCTAGCGCCTGCTCATTAGTTCTTAATCCGCGCGGCCGCTATCTGTGCGAGCGCTCTGAAGTGCTACTGCTCCCTGCATAGTGAGAGCTTTGTTGTAGGTGCCGAAGAGGCGCGGGCTACTCGCGCTCCAACAGCTGTCACATTATTTGCACTGGCTGTAAACAGCCTTCACATTCCCCCTCTCACCGCATAGTTAAATCCAGACTAACAATCCACAGTTCGAGATCAAACCAACAGCAGCAGCATTGTGTCTGCCTTCAGCGCTGTAGCTTCAACGGCTGCAGCTGGCTTAGTCCAAACAAGGAACCCCCTCTACCCCACTCCTACTTGGGGAGAGAAACCTGTTTGTTTTATCCGGTTTTTCAAACAGAATCTTGCTACGGTCCCATACAGCGGAGTTCCTTTGGTTAATTTTCCCCACCAGACGGTAGTTCGGTTTTTCTCGAAACTCGAAACAGATCAAGCACACACAGACTTCTCCTTGATAATAAAGTGTTGTCACAACTTCAGTTGTTTCTGATTTCCCGTCCAAAGAAACCCCGAAGTACAGCTGCAGCTTTCCCGTGTAAAGTACTCAGTGCCCCTCACTAGGTCTCGGTCATTGTAGCGTTTGGAAGCTTAAGGCCCCTTGTTCTGCTGCAGAAATGTCATAACTGAATGGATAGCACTGACTGCCCCCATAGGGGTGAGGACAAGTTTCCTTTATTTTGTATTGAACTGACTTTACATAATCGTCAGGATAGGTGCAAATTAAAGAGGAGCTGGGGTGCAATTAAGTACAAACCTCACCTTATGATTTAAGATATTTTTGTTATAGTTTCCCCATCATGAAGGCCTATATAGCAAGGAACAACGCTCTTTAGCTGCATTACAATGCCACATCTACATAATGGACCATTCCAGATGGCTTTGCTCAGGTCGATATCCCCAGTGACTTTAGGAGCGAGTAAGGCAACTACGATTAGCTGTTAAGATAGAGTCAAATCTGTTTGCCTTTAGTTTGAAATAGCAAGGGAAACGGGCTGCGTCATATTTACGTGACTAGGCTTGGTTTTTCCCGCACCCTTCCACCTCCCTCTTGCTTTGAGCTCTGCACATATATTAATTATCCCACGATGGACATCCTTTATTGTCCCAAACACTTGAACAAAAGTGGTACTTTATTTTCTATCTCCATATATCCGGTTAAAATAAACTGTCACTTCTATTGATTCCACTCAAGTCTTAATAACGTGTTTCTAAACTGAATTTTAAATCATGCACGTGCAGTTTCTCTTTTCCTACTTTAAAAATCTACTATTCTGATGCAAATCAGACTTTACTTCTGAAATATTCTGTACAATTATTAAACAGCACGTTAGCTATAAGTTGCCTGCTCTTTCATTGATTACACTTGTGCTAGTATCTCTCCCGTTCTGTGTAAATTTTCTATTGAGAAGGGAAAGGTGGAGATTTCGTTGGAACTGACAAAGTATAATTTCTCCCTTTAATTTATTCTTGGCTAAATTATGTATGATTCATTGGAATGTATATCTTTACAGAAATGTTTAACCATAAGCATATTTGCCTAAGAGTTTAAAAATAGATTCAATTTGATAAAGAGACTATGAGAACCGGCACGGAGATGCACAATATACAGCTTTGTGACCGGCTGCAAGAAAAGACTATCGCTTTTTTGTTTTGTTTTAAAGAGCATTTTCATCTCGGCCCAACTATTGCTAAGGGTTAACGTTTCTCAGGGCAGGCACAGTGGCTACTACTGACGTGGTGGGTCTGCACTGAACTTCCCAACCAGCTTCCCCTGTAAATTATTCCAGTAGGTATTTGCAGGTTGGTGGCATCGACTATTCATTGCCTGTACGGAGCTAAAAATCTGCTTGCCTGGTAAAACCCATTGCTAACAAAACAATGTCAGCAAAGGCTGCAACACATTCTTGTGAGAGACCAGTGATTCGTGCCTACTGAAGCTCTTTCAGCACAAAGGCTTTTAGAGGAAGAAGAGAGAGAGGGAGGGAGGGAGAGCTCTCGTGTTTCAGGGCTGCTCTCCCCTGGGAACCAAGAACCAAGTGTAGCTTCAATCAAATGCTCACTTCTCCTCCGGGAGCTCTATCGGAAACCTGATCTCACTAGCTTATGCCTGCCTCCATGCATATAGGCTTGCTTTTCTTTCATACCAGCAATTTGTATAAAGAGAAGAACCAATACAGTTTATTGCAAACGCGATCTCATGGTAACGGATTATTTCTATAGCTAAAATAAAACAACCTTGAAATGTCTGTGCAGGAAGGCCCTCTCCTCTCTGCCACCTCACTAACTCATGGGGGAAGTGATTATTTAAAACTTACATCTCCCATTATTTTCTTCCCTGACTGAGCTTCTGACTTTAGTTAACAACAACTTTTTAATGGGCCCTTTTAAAGTCAAGTCACATAGCCACTAAAACGTTTACCATTAAACAAATTACACCTGGGGTTTTTTGTGTTTGTTTTTTTAAAAGGCAGATGTACTTTCGGTCAGCTTTAAGCTGAAGTCCACCTCAAACATGTCTATGCAACCTGCCACTCGGGCCCCCTGGCCAAGCTGTGGGAGCTCAATCCTTGCCCATGTTCCCACGAAGACCTAGGCCTTGGGGGTGCTAAAACGGCTGAAGCAAGTGTTGGCCACAATTCACTGAACCAGAAGAAGTGGAGAAATGAGGGGAAGACCACCTCCTGCAGCATAGTACTGTTCTGATCTACCTAATTACTTTGGCTGGAATTAGGAAGTGTTATTTTCCCTGATTTTATAACCAGGCAGACCTTGGAAAGCAAAGGTATATGGGCTGTTTTGAGTACCAAATTGATACCTCTATGGTTAATTGTGCTAATGAAGCCCCTACCTAAACCCATAAAGTGTTTTGATTGATATATTTGGGGATGCATGTAAAAGGTACTGCTTCCTGAGGGGCCAATTAAATTTGACCCTAACAATGTATAATGGCTGGGAGTGACATGTTAAAAGTAGTTCACACAATGAGGGGTAATACGTTTGAATATAGGGATCAATGAGGTAGGAAGATTCAAAGTGTAGTTTGTGTGCAAGCACACACACTTCTCTTCACAACTATTTTCGTAGTCCCACTATAGTACCCAGATTATAGGTGATTTTAAATACCCTCCTAAATGTTCAATAGTACAACTCTAAAACCATGTTACTGTCTGTCTTAGAAATAATATGTGCATTAAAAGGTCCCTATGAATTTAGATTCTATAGCACCAGCGGGTGGATTAAGGAACCCTGGTAGTACCTATCCAAGAATTACAGCAACATCAGATCTTCCAATGAAAATGAGTTTGTCTCTGTCCCTTCTAATACTGTTAAAAAGGTTTCGGGGAATTCAAAGCAATACTGAGAATCTGCCCCTCAATCTTTAATTCACGTCCATGTGTCTACATGCTGCAGCATTTTAAAAAAAAAAAAAAAAAAAAAAAAAAAAAACCAGATTAACATCAGCTAATACCCAACCTTAATAGAGGAAGTACAACTAACCAAATATAAAACTGGATGAATTTAATTCTTTCCTCCTTCCCTTTGGGTACACAAAATAAACCCCCACACAGGTAGTTTTTTTGTTTGGGTATTAGTTATAACACAAAGCATGGACCTAGATGTGATATTAATATTTTCTTAGTTATTTAGGTGAAATGTTTATATGGTTTAGTGCCTATACTATAAAAATACTGAGTGGTTGGACTCACACAAAAATATGAAAACGTTCCTGATGTGTGAATGCGAACATCAGTTACTCTGGAGTACTGATTTGCTCAATTGTCCCATTGTCTGGACTTTTAAAACTAAGAACAGGAGTCTAAAATATTTTGTGGTATAAAGCTATTTAAAGGCCAGGGTCACTAGGTGATAAATTCTAGAGTATTTTAAATGAACACTTAGGATAAGAGTTTAATCTATTGTTTAAATTTTAATCTATTTTAAAACTTGTGACAAAACTCTTACAAGTAACTGCTAAATGGCAGCACTGACATACCTATACCATACTAAAATACATTGAGACATCTGTAAAGTGAATGACAGCATATAGCTTTGTTGTATTATTGCAGTTTTCAGTGGCATGAGAGCTCTACATGTTTGCTAAGCATGATTTAAGGGGAAAGTTTAATTTGTGGCCTACTGGACTAGGACTCAGACCTAGGTTCTAATCCTGTCTCTTCTATTAATTTCCTGGATGAGCTTGAGCAAACCACTTTACCTCTCTGCTGCCTCAGTTTCCCCAGCTGTACGGGCTCAGACAAAGTGGAAGGCAGATGGTAAAATGGGGGTAAAGATGCTGACCTTTTTGTAACGCACTTTGAGATCTACTTAAAGAACACTAACTGCTAGATATTAGTAAAAGTGATCTTACTGATACTAAATTACGGTGATAAAATGTACATGAAGTACTTATGGTGTGAGTGCTGACATAGAGCGGAACTTCTAGCCTACTCTCTTTCCTAAGGGTCACACTCAACTCTATACAAAGAATTTCCAGTGTAGTTGGTGGAGTCTGTACTTTCTACTTTAATTGTCCTATCCAAATAAAGCTTGTGTGTGTTTACTGTCACATTAAGGAAACCAATCACAAAGGGGCTTAGGGGGAGGGGATTAAAAAAGCAACAATTTTATTATACTTTTTTTTAAAGTAACAATGCTTACATGAAATAGAATTGGCATATATACTTTCAGTCAAAACTGGGTATTTACATTCCACTTTTTAAGAATGTGTAATTTTTAAAGGGACTAGCAATGTAAACATCTTTCCCCTCCAAGTTTCAGATTCTTAAACTCTACCCTACATTTTCACAGGTCTTTTATTTTGCACCTAGACAATAAATTTAGTTTAATTTAGCTTCCGGTCTTTAATTTTAGCAGGTCTCCTCTCTGCATGCAAATCAATATGGCAATTACCATCTAAAAGCTCGCCCAGCCCCAGGTCAATGTAAATTGATCATTGTCCGCCTTCTACAAAATAACACAGGGAGTCTGTGGTGCATAATGAGATTATACTGGAAACTGTCTTTCAGATCACAAATTATATTTTATGCTGTCAGAGTCTTCTCCAAGTGGACTTCCTTGCATGCCTAATTACAGGGCACCAAATCTATTAAGGTAATAATGTAAATTTCATACAGAAAAATAGCATCAAAATAACCCCTACAACAAAATATATATATGAGCAGGTAGTGATGCAAGAATCTTAACTTGTCCCACTGGTGAAAGATATATAGGAAAATCTTAATATTGGCTGAAGGTTGTTTTGATGTGCAGCAAAAAGAAAAAATAGAAGTGCCTCCTGCAAATTAACAGAACTTCTCTCAGGAAAATATTTTCTGTGAGCTGGTGGCCTTGCTTTTTGTCCCTAACTAGTCAACTCATCCATTAAAAGGTGCTACCCATGACAGAGAAACCCCTGTGAAACATTCATTAACTTCTGCTGGAAAGATCGTTCTAGCTTCTAGCGGCAGCCAAAGGTTCAAGTCCTGATAGCCGAACAGGTCTGAGGGAAAGGTCGATTCCGAGTAATACTCCCTTTCAGCCTCTTCGGTGAAAGGACACAAGGATTACATGTAGCCAGTGCTGCTCACGGACTAGGGAACTCCCCCTATCTGCAGATGAGGCCTCCTCTGCCTCTTATTATACACACACAGCGAGAGCTTTTCGATGTAGTTAAAAGGGGTTAGTCTGGCTCGCTGGAAGGAATCTACTTGATCTCTGGGTGTTTAGATTACTGCAAAAAGCAAGAAGCATAACGTTCATCCTAGATACCATTCATTTTTAAATAACATCAGTTTAAGGAGGAAGTGTTAAGCCTGCTATCCCTACCCTGTGTTTAAAGGCCCACACTAAAATGTGCTATAAATGTAGAGGTAAGAGACAGTATCATATGTCATCCGTGTAATGAAGTGTATTGCACTATCCAAGTATTACGAACAGATACCTCAGTGGCCTTTTGTGTATACCAGCGGACATTAAAGGGGCTGAGTAAAATAGGAATTAACGCCCTTGTCAGTTGAATTACAGTATTTTTACACCCCCACTATCAGGGGCAAGATGAGGCCTTTAGACTGAATTAGTCCTTTAACCACTCAATTTTCAAAGTTGTAAGGTTCTTAGGAGGGAAAATAAGTCACAGATTTTCATTCCTTTAATTTAGACTTTAGTGTGGGTACTGCTGTTTTTGTTTGTTTGTTTTTTGTTTTTGTTTTTTTTAACGGCAGCCATACATTTTTCCTGTCAACAAATTGAGGACCAATGGAATTTAAACCTTGCATATTGTTTTTCAGTCCTTGGACTAACCAAAATTCTCCAGCAGTGATTCTACTGAATCCTCTAGAATACTAGCTTAGAATAACTATGAACCGTCCTGATTTTTTAAAAGCCTCTGTTTATGAAGAAACTGTTTCGGGCAGGATTGTTATGAAATTAGCTAAATCGCAAGGCGTCTATAGGTAAGGATCCCATCCTGGTGCTGAAGGATAGGGACTCAGTGCATATAGCACTGTAGCCTGTGTCCACCAGCGTAGTAGATGACCTCAGGCCCCAGAAATCTATTAATAATCATTCAGTACACTGCAATTTGGGCCCTCAGTTTCTCATATGTTAAATACTTCTTTCACATTAGAGTAACCTCAGAATAGGTCTGTGTGGTTTATTAGAAGGTTATTTCACTTCAGTCTCCGGACTCTTGGCTTGGTTTTCATGGGCCCTTTTTTTGTGATATGGGGGTGGGGGGAGAAGAGGGAAATTCTGTAGGGTCCATTGGTACTTGTCTCTATTACATATGCAACCAATCTACCATTTCCGGTGTGGCTTCGATCTAATTAGAGATGTATTTAGATGTGAAGTGTAAATAAACGCCGAGCTGCCTGCCGCCCTGGCTCTGCGCTGACTCCTCGGGAATATTTCCAATAAGGCTGGTGCGCCCGGAGCCAGGGCTCAGACAAAGAGGAATGAGGATGGTCTGCGCTGCAGGCAAATCCAACACAAACCAGCTTTTATGTACGGCTCTGGAGCCTTAACTCCTTTTAATCTGCGCCGCACAGGCTTATACAACACGATCGCCCGTATTCCACTGACAATGTCTTATGACAAAAGGAAAACCCATACGCCACTCAAAGTCACCCAAACAGGAACGGAAGCCTTTAGTCCCTGCTTGCCTTTTCGGGATACGAGGTATGACCCTCCCTGGGAAGTCCGCCGTGCTTCAAAACAACCGGAGGTAGGTTGGCCTGCCTTTCTGTGTATACATTAAACAAGCCGAGGGCAGCCCGATGCTATAAAACAAAGTCGGCTCCCTCCCCGCTCCCCCCTGCCCGGGTCAGCAGGGCTCCGGGGTGGGAGGGGAGAAGTTGAGCCGATCTGAAAAGCTCTCGCGGAAACTCGCTTTCCTTTCGGTATTCGCCCGGAGCGGCGGTGACTCTCCGCTGTGGGTTTTCCAGCGTGACCCGGGGGAAGGGGGCGGAGAGAAGAGCTGGGGAAACACTCGCTGCGTGCTCCGCTCGCTCGCTCGCTCTCCCGCGGGGCCCCTTGCACGCCAGGCTCTGCCTGCGTGCGCCTCTCTGTGTGTCTGGCCCCGCACCAACCCGACACGGGGTTAACGCGCTCCTCGGAGTTTCCAAACAGAGGAAACTTCTGGGAACGAAATCATCTGGCCCTCGCCTCGTAAACGCTCTTCCTGTTGTGGGAAACGGCTCTTAAAATGCAATTAGATGCACGGGGTAAACCCGCGATCCACAGCGCTGCCCCCCTTCCCCGCCGGGCTCATTCCAATTGCGTCTCCGGGTCCTGTAACCGCGCCAGCCAGCTACACTTCCCTCGTCTCTAAGGGTTAACAACAAACATCGCGGTGACCTTTTCCTCTCGGTCTCCCCCACTCTCCCTTTCAGGCTCCGGTTCTTGAGCTCGCAGGGAGCCTGAACGGCTGTCTAGACCGATCTATCACACACGGCCAAACAATACCAGGAGAAGCCCTTTCCCGGTCCCTCGCCCTCCGCCACTCACCTTCGAAATGGCGAAGGAAATAAAGAAACAGTGTCCGCAACATAATCCTTCACTGTACATGTGTAGCCTTCAAAACAGCCCACCTTCATGCCTGACAAATAGGATTTCGTCTGCTCTTTTAGCGTTTGCTACGACACCCACTTTTTCTATTCCGCGGTCATAACATTTAGCTCATAGTGCCAAGGCCTTCCCCGCCCTTCGAGAAAGATAAGGCCAGCGTGCAAGGCAGAACAAGAACAACCCCCTTCCCCAGGGAACAAACCTATTAACCCGAAAACTTCAGTGTTTCTTAATCACGCCCTTTCACATCCATCTAGAGTCAACCGAAGTGCAGCTCGTTTCTAGTTCTCCCTGGGAGTTGCCTATTCAAGAGGGACGGTAATAGAGGTGAAGGTCCAATCCTGCAAAAAACCTGGGGAATCGCTAATGAGCTGTGCAACTCATTGATCCAGAGCATACTTCCTAATTAACTCCCAGTCACCTATTCGTGACAGTCATTCAAAGAGCTGAACTAGAGATAAACTGCAACCCCTGTCCGGAAAAAAAAAAAAAGCCCCCCCCCCCCCGCCTAAAAGCGGTTAAGGTGCCCGTTGCCCTGTCTTCCTGTGAGGAAAACCGACGGCTTCCACTAAATAACTGGGAGGAAAATTAATCCGTGTATGCTAATGCAACTGCACGGAATCCTAGACAAATATCGAAGCAGCAAAGTCTCAGGGAAGAAGCTACATGAATGGACTCGCGTGACAGAAGCAGCCAGGCTCGATTCTCCAAGGTTAACGGAATGTAAATGTTCTGCGAGATGGGGGGGAAATGCCATTCTGTTGGCAAAGCTGAATTAAACACTTAGTAACAATTGATTTCGGTGGCTGGCGTCCGTTTTCAACGGCACAGCAAGAAATACTCAAGACTGCACTTAACACCACCTTATGGGGAGGGTTCCTCCTTTTTATATCTTTGTTCCCATCTCGTACGAGTGGGACCGGCTACGCAGCCCTTTGCCAATCCCCACTTTACAGGGAGCGGTGACCTCTTCACCACGGAAAAGTTAATAAAGCCTTGAAACAACCAGGCTCTGCTACCAGATTGTAGGCGGGCCAGGCTCTTTTCGATTTTAATACAAAACACGAATGCAAAGCTGCAGGCTCCGAGGAGCAGATGAAAGCAATGAGCGGACTTTCTGCAAAAGATTCATTAGAAGAAATTAATGCTGCAACAAGCTCCGAGGCGAGATCATTAAACACAATCCCACAGTTCGTCAGTGTTATACCACCACCCTCCTCCCGCCCGCAGCCTCGGATCCTACACACATCGCGGAAAGAAGAAAGAAAGGAAGAGAGAGAGAAAAAAAAAGGAACGTGAAACCTTCGCAAATATCGCCCCCGGACTCGCTTCACGAACATCAAATACAAGCTCCATATGCTACGCAGACCAGCCTCGGAGTTGACGAGGGCTTGCAGAAAATAGACCTGTTTGTCCTTCCCCGATCGGCCTTCCATACCAAGTTCCTGGCCCCCCTCCAGTTTTCTTTCCACTAAAAACTAGATTTAAGATGAATCAACCTCTCCGTCAGACTGGATCCAACACCAGCCAAGATCTTTGACCGGGTAACCACGGTGACTGGTCCCGTCCCCCCGTCCCCCCCGCGGCCCCCATCTCGGAAGAACAAAACCCCCTTTGCATTCGCAAAGCAACGAGAAAACCTCCCGCAGCAGCCGCGCCTTTACAAATAGTGTTAAAAATCCGCCCCGCCGCCCATACGCCCTTTACCTGGCTCAGGAGCCAACAGCGCCCGAAAGCCCCAGCCTCTTCCCCGTGGATGTGACTCTCCTCGCTCGGGCTCCTCCGCCCGACGCACTGGCGCGGAGGGGGAGCCCGACGCGAGGCCACCGACTACGCGCCCTCCCTCGCCCCTGCTGGAAAAGTGTCCCCCACCCCCCTTCCCCCGGGAGCGAGCCGCGGCGGCTGCCAGAGGTGGGGCTTTCACGGCCCTTTCCCGAGCGGAAAGCGAGACACGACGGGAACCCCCCGCCTCCCCTTTCCGGCCGGGGAGCAGACGGAGCGCGACCAGCAGCTTCCCCTTTGCTCACCCCACCCCGGCCCCGGCCCCGGCCCCGGCCCCGGGGGCAGCTTAACCCGCCAACTGCCGACAAACTTCCCCTCCGCGGCCCCACGAGGCCCCATCGCCCGCCGCCCATCTCCTCGCGGTCGGCCCCGCCACGCAGCGAGCCCTCGCCCCACGGCCCCCCGGGGAGCGCCAGGGCGAGCCGGGCCGGGGCGCGCCCCGGGGCCCCCGCGGGCCGGGCCGCTCCGGACTCGGCGCAAGGCCCCCGAGGTCTCGAGCCGCACTGACCTTGTGCTCCGGCGGGGAGAGCAGCAAGCAGCAGCGCCGACTGCGGCCGCCCGGGTCCCGGGGCTTTAGTCCCCTCCTCTCCCCGGAAGGGAAGCGCCGTCTGGGTGGATGCAAAAAGTTTGCTGCTCCCCTCCCCCTCTCTCGGGGCGTGTGTCCGCGCTGCGGCGCTGGGCCGGCGGCTCCGTGCCGCGCGGGTGGAGGCGGGGGGGGGGGGGGGGGGGGCAGCCGCCGAGGCTGGCGGGGCAGGTGGCCGCGGCGAGGGCTGCGGTGCTGCCGCCGCCTCGGCTCCGCAGCCCGCGAGGCTCACTCGGGCTGCGGGCGCCCAGCTGGCAGCGCCATGTTGCTGGCTGCTCCGGGCTGAGTGTCCCCGGCCGGCGCCGGCTGCCCTCCTACATCGCGCTCCCGCCGCGGGGCCGGCGTCTCCAGTGGCCTGGCCGCGGCTTTGTGTGTGTGTGTGGCTGGGGATTTAATCCCCCTCCGCCGGGAGAGCCGCTCTTCCTCCCCTTGCCGCTGGGAGCCCGGGCTCCGTGCGCCGCACGCCGCGCTCCCCTCACATCCCCCTCCCCCTTCCTCCTCCTCCTGCTCCAGCCGCCGCCTCCCCCCGCGGGCGGGCGCTGAGCTCAGGGAGCCGCCGCCGCCAGTAGCAGCAGCGCCGCCGCCGCGCTCTCCCGGAGCAACTTCCCCGCCCGCCCCCGTCCCCGCCGAGGCTTTTCTCGTCCCTTGACTGATTCTCTCCCTGCCCCCGTCCGACCGCTCCCCGGGGCTCCCCCCCTTCCCGCCCCTGCGGGCTGGCACCGCGCCCCCGAGCTGAGGGCGTCCCGGGGAGACTCCGCGCTCTCCTCAGCCGCCGGCGGCTGAGGGGAAAGTGTCTCCCCCGCCCGCGCCGCTGCTCCCCTCGCTCGCTACCCAGAAGGCCAGTGGAGAACCGCAATTACCATAAAGCTCCGCTCACTCCGCTCCGCCGAGCTGTCAAAGCCCGGCAGCGGCTCGCTCCGCAGCACAGCGCCGGGTGCCGCTCGGCCCCGCTCCCGCGCGTGGCGTCGGCTCTCGGGCCCCCTTTCCGCGGCTCCCGCCGCCGCGCACCCCTCGGCCTCCTCTCTCCCCCAGCGCTCGTCCCTGCTCCTCGCCGGGTCTGAGCAGCCCCTGGCTCGCGGCCTCCCGACACCGAGCCTCTCACAGCAGCCCCCTCCCGAGTGGCTGGGGGGGGGGCGGGGTAGCTCTTTATTCCCACTTCCAGTGTCACTCCGAATCGCCCCCGCTTGCTCAGGTGAGGGGACTCCCCCCTCCCCCCCAGTGAAGCGCTCTCTTTCTTCAGCCGCCCCGGCTCCAGTCGCAGCACCCCTTCCTTCCCCAACCGGAGTGACTCTTTGTTCCCTCCCTCCCGCTCGCTCGCCTCGGCACTCCCGAAGTCCGCTGTTTTCCTTCGCAAGCCCGCCGCTGCCCCCGCATCCTCCCCATTCTCAGCCACCCCCCCACCCCCGGCTTTCCCGGCCCTCCCCCGCTTTCCCATCACAAGTGTTTTCCCCGCTCGCCCCGCGCCACAACACAGCCCCTTTTTAAATCCCCATTCACGATCGTCCTGCCTTCCCCCCCCAACACACTTTCCACTTCGCCCCCCACCCCCAGCCCGTTCCCCGAAAATGTCTTTCTCCACATCGCAACGCTCAGCCTCTCGTTCTCATCACACTGGACTGCTCTACTCAGCCCCACATTTCCCCTCTGATCCCCCCTTTAAAAAGCACCGTTCCTCAACGGTTCCCTTTCGGCGTGGAAACGCCACCCTGATTATAAATCTGGTGCCCGATCCAAGTCTGAGACTCCTTCACACATTTTCATAGCGTGTGAATTGTTTGGACACAGTGGGGTGGGGTGGCGCGCGAAGAACGCAGCTCTCCTTCCTGGATTTTCTACTGCTGATTTAAGATTTCTGCCCAGGTTTTGGAGCCCTTTAATCGCTGGGTTGGTGGTTATCTACTGCATCTATTTACTTTGGCAGCGCAGCTTTTGGCTCAGGCAGCTCAGCTGGTAAATTTCATGTTCGTAACGCCCGACTTGACAGATCCTCATACATTTGGTTGCTCTGCGTTAGCGGCACAATTATAGAAAGGGCTAGGTAATTTTTCACAATGTTAGTAGCTGAAATCAACAGTAGAAGAGAGACTACAGCATAGCCCTACCCCCATTTAAGGATGCATAGGGTCAAATCCTGCTCGCTTTACTCACACAAGTAATCTTTGGAGCCAGATACCGGTCCCATAAAAGTGACTTGGAGTTTTGCCATTGCATCTAATGGGAGCAGAATCGGGCCTTTATTAGTACAGTTCTTTGTTAATTCTGTCCAGTTAGGTCACGGTTAACGTAGGCAATTTAACCTAATGTATTTTTCATCTCTGGAAGATTCAGTGTGAGAATTAAACAATATGTTTACCATAAAACTTTTACAGATCCTTCACTTTGACTAAAAAAGGTGTCTATTCAATACAGGCACAATAGGTATAGGTTCATAAAGGTTTGTTTTGTAATGACAGGGGTGACTGATCTTTAAAGGTGCAAAAACAGAAGTTCCTTAAAGAGGACTGGACTATAAAACAACTCAAGCGCTGAATCTCCCTTACCAACAGCATTTTACCAGTCAGATAAAAAATAAAAAAGTCTGACAATAGAATTTGTATTCTGTGAGGTTTATTCATACTGTTTTAGCTTTCCTACGTATCTATTAAAAAATATCGTCCCTTTCAAAGTAGAAGTGAAATATCAACTGTTCGAAGCCCGAAACGCTAGAGACACAACTGAATTGCCTTGCAGACTCTAAAAACAGCTGATGCAAATTAAGTGGGATTTTTAAGCAGTAGGTAGATACTTAGGCTTAAGAAAACAGTTGCAAGTGCCCTCCCTACACATACCCTGAGCATCTGAGATGTTTTCCGCTGGGATGATACCAAGAGTTCACATTCAAACACTGAAAAAAATTGCTCTAGTTTATTCCACGTTTATCGGGTTTACATCTGAAAACTACCCCACCGGTTTTTTTAATCTCCGATAACAAGCAGAAGGACACCTAGACTATTCCCTTGTAAAGCTATTTTTTTTTATAAAGACGTTTTAGGGCTAGACATTAAAAGTTATTAGACTGAACACTCGGGAGTTACAGACAGGGCACTGGAGGAAAGGCCGCTGGTATTTTTGTTCCCTGGGGAAAAACCTAATTAAATTGCTTTCTTTACTTGCAAAGTAGAACTATAGGGTCCCCTCTCCTTGTGGGTAAAGTCTGCAATTGGATTGAGTCAATTCTCTGTAAAAAATAAAATGTTTTCTTTCTTTAGGTTTCCTGATTCATGGTGTAGATGAAATCTGCATGTTGTAATGAAACAGTTACCTGGCCCTTAGTTTTAAAGGGGTCTTGGTTTCACACTATTTTTAGAACTATTCCGTTCCAATTATCTTGAGAAAAGACCAAACTGATCACACTTATTTTTAAAAACTACTTTCTTTAACTTTGTTCAGAGGCACAGAAACGTGTTTGTTCTTCTGTCTGCTTTATTATTGTTGTTTTTTCACATCCCCAAGCTTTGCAATTGGAGAGTGGCGGATACGATCCACACTTCCCTGTGAAGCCATTGGAGCTGACTTCAATCCCTCCTCCGGGTTGGCTCGGTTCTTCTGAACACACAGGGCTGCATTTCCTTCAAGCCGATGAAGGCAACGCCTGGGTAAATTTGGAGCACAGTGTTGCCTGCAGACGATCAGGCCGCCTTTCCCCTCCCACAAGCCCTTAAGGGAGCTGACCTGGAGGTCAGACCGCTGTACACTGCACTCAGTGAAGGCAGGGAGGATTTCAATGAAAGCGTAGAGAGAGCGCCGCCGTACACAGACGCTGGGGTCCTTGCGCTGCTGTTTTTATAAAGTACTGTGCGAAAGCGTTCACAAACACAACTGTTCCAATAACGTTCAGCACTTAACAACCTCGTAAAGACAAAATCCATTGTTAACGGTAAAATGGGACTTCTAACAGGAGGCCTGGAAAAGGGGGATTATTTCACTCCCTCTTAATTTACCTGCCATTCCATGAATCACAACAGTACAAATAATACCTTATTCTGAAATCCGTGGTTACCTCTATTATCACTCTTACTTCTAGACTAGAAGGTGACGGGTTAAATCCCATACCAGCTCTCAAAAGAAAATCTCACGGCTAGTGCACTAGACTGGGATTTTAATCTCTGTGTGCCTCAATTCTCCATCTGCAAAATGATAACAACGCTTGCCCACCTTACAGAGGTACTGTGGGGATACATGAAATAATGCAACTGCGATACTCAGAAACTATGATGATTAGTGCCATGAAAAAGCCTTCGAATACCAGATCACTATCCTGAGCTTTGAATTGTCCTGCCAGTGTGAGTCTTAAACCATCCTTGCAAATTGTAAGTCTGTTTTTAATGGAAGCGGAGAAATCTTAATAACAAAGCAAGACAACCTTCAGTTGGCTTTATGCAGGGTCACTACAGTAGTTCTTTCATGCCTGACACAACCTCTGCATGTTGTTACAAAATCCTACAAACTCCCCTTGAAATCAAAGAGAGTTTGCATATTACAACTACTATAATTGTACTTTGTAGTACAGGGCTAAACAGTTCTGTTCCTATTAGAGCCATTTTTAGTTCCTTATGGCTAGCATCTGAGATTGTTTCCAAAGGGAAGTGACAAAAAACATTGCTTCACATCCTTCCCCCCACCCAATAAAACAGTATTGATGTTTTTGACAACTCCGCCAATGCCGGTCCCAAGCCCAGATGAAAAAGAAGGAGGGTTGGGAGTGGGGCTAGCAACCCCATCCTGTAAAAATTTACCTGCTACAGAAACGCAAGCAATAGATAATTCAGAGACCAACTTCCTGGAAGATGAAGGATCTTTGTTTACCTGAAGACACATGATGCTGGGTGGTGAAAGCCACAGGGAAGCCACTGGGCCAACTACCCTTCTCTCAACCAGGAGAATCACCATTGGTACGTGGAATGTCAGAACCATGTACGAGACAGGCAAGACGGCGCAGGTAGCTGCTGAGATGAGGCCGGAAGAGAAGATGGAGCTGGATAGGACACACCTTGCGGAAATCACCAACTAACATCACCAGACAGGCTCTCAGGTGGAACTCCCAAGGCAAGCGGAAGAAAGGCCGTCCAAGAAACACCTGGCAGCGTGACCTTGAGGCAGACATCAGAAAGATGGGATACACCTGGAGTCAACTTGAAGGAATGGCCCAGGACAGATCCTCTGGCAATCTATTGTTGGCAGCCCATACCCTGAGAGGGGTGGAGGGCATAATGATGATGTTTTTGACATCTCCCAACTATGTTTTAAACCATCTTAACTAACAACAAAAGATTCAGTTTTATAATTTGTGTTTTGGGGTTACTTGGTACCTCACAGTTAAAAACCCTGAATGATAACTATTTAATGGAAACGTCTATGGCTTGTACAGATCAACATCACTTAGTAACCAACTAGGGAAAATATGTTTAGGTTTTGTCAAAGTCGTGACACTCCTCTACAACAGAGAGAAAATTCAAAGTTGAGGCTGTTTTTCTACCCTTAATTTATAATAAGGAACCAAACACAACAAAAGGGTTAAGGATAGTAGGTCAGCCTTGTTTGTCTGTTTCCTGGCTGGTTTTGGTACATGACACAAACTACACCAAATTGTAAGAAAATGATTTAATAATTCCCACCTTCCTGAAATACTCTGTAGTCACCAGACTAGTACATCTATCCCTCCATTCTCTCTACTTAGGCAGTTTTAAAGTGTCGTGTACCTGGTCAGCTCCTTGAATAGGTACATTACATAAAGATATGGGCTTCCTGGACAAAGAAGGCCATCCCTTTGAGTTCTTATTTTAGGAAGCATATTGGAAAAACCATGATTAACATCTCCGAAACAAAACCACATATAGCGAGAGAACAGTATAGCCACCTCTCGAAGTTCAACATTTCAGCCATTTTGATTGTTTGCTTGGTTCAAACACTAGAAATAGTTAGGGAAGGCCCTGGTGAGCAAGGAGTAGCTTTTTCTGAGGGCACACTGGAGAGCCGAGTTGTGTTATCAGACTCTACCTGTCACTTCTGGGGTGCCGGGGAAGCAGCAGTATGCCTATCCCGAGGGGGAGGGTTCGCCTCCTAGTGCTCTGACAACCAATCAAGGAGCGATGTTGCCAGGTTCTGAAAGGACTACTGTGTGAATCCTGTCCAGTTTGCCTAGCAGGAAGATGCAGCTGCGAAGCAGGGCCCTGCAGGGGAGGGGGTTAGGGGGCGGGGGAGGAGACTTCTTAAAGAGAATAAAACATAGAATACACTATTTTGATTTTACAGCCCTTTTTATACTCCAGCTTGCAAGGCAATGATTTAAATATCGGGAGCACACACGGACTGCGCACGCAGAGGCTGAAACTACTAGGGAGAGTATCTGAGCTCTGAACAGAGCAATTCAATCTCCGTGCGCCCTAATCGCTTGCTAAAATTCATGTTTAAATTAAAGCCCTTTGCGTCTCGAGTCTGAGTCTGCAGCTAATTTTTGCAGCTGATTTATAAACCCTCCACGATGGGGTTTTATACTGGAAACACTGATCAGACCCTTCAGTATGTACCAGGCATCTCTGTAATGCGCAATACACAGCGCCTGGAATCCCAGCCATTAGCGGCCTGCATGTGACACAGACAAACGACCAAATATCCACCAAGCTCCAGAGTTTAAATATCATACAATGCAAGCCAGAAACGCCATTATTCTAAAGCGTGTTTTTGCAGACACTAGCTTGTATGTTAATAATTTGATACAAGCGGTGAATCACCTCCAGCTACCTTTTTTGAAAAGGGGAGGAAAGCCATGAGATAATCCTGTTTCTGAACTGCTATTGGTTTCATAAACAGTGAGTTTATTCTATCTATTTTGGAGGTGACTGTAAGTTCATGCTTCAGAATTCAACGTGAAAACGACAGAATGTATTGAGGCCTTCAGAGTCAGTCGAATGCACCAATGAATCGTCCTTGTGGGCTGACTGGTATTAAGTGACTGGATTTTCAGTTCAGCTGAAAGCCCAGCAGCAGCGGTTTTCCTAACCTGGGTGCACACGTAGGAGATGGAAATGTGCAGCCTTAAAGCACGGTGGGGAAAAGAGAGAGGAGGGTTTCTGTGCTTGTACAGAGACCATCTCCACATTTTTAAACAGAGTTATTTTCATGGAAGACACCAGCCCTGTACTTAACACTTCGCAGTGTTTTTAGCAATTAAGGCAAGAGGGAGGGTGGGTACAAAGATAAGCCACTTTTTTGCTCTGCAAGTGTGACAGATAAGATAACAGTAAGCCGGGGCAAAACGTCCGCTTACAACCTCCCCCCAGCGATTTTGATCGGTCACCTCTTATCTCAAAAATGTTCATTTCGAAAGCGGCTTCAAAAAGCCAAAGGAAAATAAAAGTATTTTCAGTTTTAAAAGGGCATTCACTACCAACTTCCCTGTTCCTCGCCTTTTTCTCTACCAAAAACAAGGCAGTAGCTCAGTCAGTAAAGGTTTTCTTCTAAATGTGTCTGTTGGAAGCTAGAATTATTCACCTAATTGGTTAAATTAAATAAAACTAGGAATAATTAAGATTTACTGGGCACCAGAGCTCTTCTTTTCACTCACTACAACCCAGCTAAAAGCCAGACTTTTATTTTAGTAGTTAAGGAACTTGTCTTTGTTTTACTAACCACTCACTGAGTTGAAACTAAACAGGTAGCTGTATTTGGGAGGGTCACATAACAGTGTCAACATATGGTGATTGTTAATACAAAATAAGAGCCTCTGCTGACTTTTTACAGCCTTTTTAGAGTTAAAAACGGGGGAAATGCCATAGGACTGGCTGCAGATTGAACTAGTGCAGAAGTAGATTTTAAAAAAGAGTCGTTCACAAAAGAGAGGACTTTCTCCGATTTGTACATCTAGTTAAATTCTACAGTTCCACCCCCATTTTATATGCTATCTGCTTCTAACTGGAGCTAACACAAGGCAGCTTCTTCCCATCCCCTGTTGCAGGCACATCCCAGACACCGCGGTCTGGAATAGAAGAAGGACCTGCAGTTCCTTTCTCCAGCCCGACAGGCCCAGACACACAATTTCTCCAGTGTGACTTTTGGAGACATTCAGCACCTCTGGACTCGGTGGACAGCCCCCCACCACAGACACACAGACCTCGGACCACCAGCCTGCAATATGAAGTGACACCCCTCAGAGCACAGCAGCCCCCCATTCCCTCTTTCCACCAGGACAGAATCGGGACCCGTTTAGCCCTTCACTGATTCCCTAGGACCAGATTTGAAATCCAGGAAGACACACACAGGGCACATCGAGAGCCAGGCATCTCGACCGCCTCCTCCTCTTCCCACACGTGTTGAGAACGGGGCCCAGGCGTGAAGACACCCTCTCCCACCACCCGGGGCCTGGGCCTGCCCAGTCTCAGCCTTCAGCAGCTTCTTCTTCGCTTCTCTCCCTCCGGTCATGGCCCCCGGGGTGCAGCTCCCAACCCCCGGCTCAGTCTAGCCAGACAGCGCAGCCCTCCGCCATCACACACGCTGCCCCCAGCCCGTCCCTTCCTGTTTGCGAGCGCGCACACGGAAGCACACGGGCCCGGCCGGCTCAGCAGCCCGGCCGAGGCAGCTGCCGCGGGCGCAGAGCTGCTCTCCACGCGGGCAGCGGGGAGTTCCCCGAGGCCAGGCGCGGCCCCAGTCTCCTTCTCAGAAACCCTCCGCAGTTCTCCCCTCGCAGCGAGCGGGTCAGCAGCTGATGACAAAAAAACACCTCGCTAAGCCTTAGCCCCGGGCGATTAGTCATCCCCAGAGTTCCCCTAAGTCACAGCCGCTTGGCAAGCCCCCAAGCCCCGCCGTTAGCGGGCTCCCCAGGCACCCCCGCTACTGAGTCTGGGGCGACAGCGACAGAGCAGAGGGGGACTACACGGGGGTGGGGCAGGAGGGGCTCTTGGGCGCCTTCCCAGGCGTCTCGCTCTCCCATGATTGCGAAGTGTTTTATCTTCACAGTCACATCAGCAGCTAACGAAGCTCGGCGGCTGCAACCCACACGACTCTTGTTCCCTGCATTTATCCTTCCATAAAAGCCGATTCCTTTATTAGAAACAGGAGACTTGTCTCCTACCCGCCTCTATCAAATCCCGACTGGCAAGGCGCTGCCGACACCTTCCCCTCCCCCCACCCCTGACTCACACACAGCCCCTGGCCAGGGGCAGTTTACACTCCATCTCAGCTCCCCAACCTGGGGCAGCCCACACTCCCCCCATCAGGGCCAGCCGACCCTCCCCCATCAAATCCCCCCCCACCAAAGCCAGCCAACCCCTTTCCCTTTAAACGTTCCCCCACCAGAACCAGCCAACCCTCCCCCATCAACTCCCCAACCCGGGCCAGCCAACCCTTCCCGCATCAAATCCCCCCAACCAGAGCCAGACAACCCTCCCCCATTCAAATCCCCCTTTGCCAGGGCCAGCCAACCCTCCCCCATCAAATCCCCCCCACCCAGGGCCAGCCAACCCT
>ML677385.1:6194961-6258468 GCA_007922305.1 Dermatemys mawii | reverse complement strand
CCACCAGGCGCAGCCCTCCCCTCAGAAAGATTCCCCAGCATGAGCGGCAGCCGCCCCCCCATCCCCCTTCCCCTTCCCCTTCCCCAAGCGCAGCCAACACCTCCCTCCCCTTCTCTCTCGCTCTCAAATCCCCCATCACTAAGCGCAGCCAGCCCAACCCCCTCCTTCCCCCGGCTCAGCCAACCACCCAGCAAATCCCCCTCGCCGGGCTCGCCCCCGCCCCCCGCTCCGCTTTAAATTCCCCACCCAGCAGCAGGTCTGCGAGGCAGCCGCGCGCCTGGCTGGTGTGTGACTAGCAGGAGACAGAGCTGCCGCGGCCCGGGCGGGCGGCGCGAGGCTTCCCCGGGCGAGCCCGTGTTCGGGGTGCCCGCGGGCCCCTCCCCCCGGGCCGGGCCGGCGCGCGCTCCGTATGGCCCGGGCTGCTGCGCCTGGCTCCACTGGAGCCAGGCGATTGTGCCGAGCACAATGAGGGGTCTGAGCGCTGGGTAATAAAGCGCCATTCAGGGGGCTGTGGGCGGCGGAGCCCAGCCCCCAAGCTCGGGCCCCAGAGGCGGAGAACTCGCAGCGCACCCCACCCTCGCCCCGCGGGGGAGGAGGCTGCAAAGGGCTGGCAGCAGGCGGCGCGGGACCTCGGCTTCCCCTCCCCTAGGAGGGAGCGCAAAGCTGCGGGGTTGCAACTCCGGCTCCTCCTTTCCCCGCTGCCGGGCGGGGATCGCCCAGCTGCTTCCCCGCGATAAGGCGCGGGGTGTGAAAAGCCAGAGGAATCAGGGGCCGGGGCTCCCCGCCCCCGCTGGCGGAACCGGTGACCGCGCAGCCCGCCCCTGCGTGCGGCCGGGCTGGGGCTCGCCCCGGGGCCAGCTAGGCAAAGCAGGAGGCGCGGAGCTCCCGCTCCACAGGCGGGCGCCCACGCAGCAGAGCCGCGACACGCAGGGAGGTCGGGGCCCGCGAGCCCCCCAGCTGCTCCCACCCCGGGGCCCGGCTGGCCGCGCTGGGGCTGGGGCAGGCGTTGTTCTGCGATCTGGCTCTGCAGCGAGAGGCCGGGCGCCGGGATCACGCGGGGAGGGAGGGGTGTGGGCGTAGGGCTGGGCGGGCGGCTCCGCCTGGCTGCCTGCTAATCGCACGTTTTCCGCTGCTAAAAAGAACCCGAGAGACACCGTGGCCGAGCCGAGCCGAGCGCTGCCTGTGTGGTGGTGCCAGGAAAAGATGGCGCTGCCTCCCCCCCCCCCCCGGTTTCCTCTTCCTCCTCCTCCTCCCAGCCAGGCCAGCGGGGCCCAGCAGCATCCCGAGCCCCCCTTGGTCGGCCGGACCCCGTTCGCCCCCCAGCCGCGCGGCGCGTCCCCACCACTCCCAGCCCGGCACTGGCGGGTCCCCTTTTCTCAGCGAGGCTCGCCTTTGTCTGGCGCGCTGCTTTCTGGCCGGAGAAGCAGTTTGGAGGGGGGCTCCCCCAGCAGCTTCCCCCCGCCCCCATTTCCTTCCTCTCCCCACAGGCAACGGGGAGGCGGGCGAGGGGGTCGGAACCTTTGGCGGGGGATCGGGCCGGGTTGAGACACAACGTAACCTCGCTGGGCTCCAGCTGGCTCGCAGGGGGCTGCCGCCGCCCTGGGCTTTGTATGTGACGAGGCTGCCCCTCCTCCCGTCTCCGTGGGCTCGGCACCTTTTATTGACGGAGGAAGAGCCGGCAGGCGTGGGCCAGCGGCCAGGAGGTGCGCCTCGCCTCGCCTCTGGGGCAAGAGGCGTGCCAGCCTGGAGTTGTTTTACGGGGCTGCGCACAAAAGGCGGCCCTGGCGCTTTGCATTTGCCCCTGTTAAACCTGCTCTGCTGGGGGCACTCGCGGCTGCACCGTGTCACCCCCCCGGGCAGACACGCGCGGAGTTAACAGTTCGGGGATAGCTCCCCCCAGGGCACCCTCCGAGTTGGCCAAGTGCTAACTTAAAAAACCCCAAAATGCACGTTCAATTCTGCTCTCTCCCGGTCCTGTTCTGCTAATTGCACATGGCATCGGGGCGCTGCTCGCCGGGGCTACGTGAAGGCCTCGGAGATTAGTCGCAGGCTCGTTTCAGTCTTTCCTAATCGGACTTTTCTTAAAACAGCCCCAAGTGGTGACTGATTTTCAAGGCGTTTGCACGGCTGAGATCTGCTCTAGGGCCCTGGTGTTTTGAGTGAGCCGCTTGACCAGGCTTATAGCTCCGAACCGTGCAGGGAGAGGTCAAGTCTGCAGGGGCTTTGTGTGCCTGCAAATCTACTTGTGAAATGACGATTTGCATTAAAAGAGCACGTACCCCCCCCTTAAATGTAAAATGCACAATCAGTGCTGGTGTTTCTAGGCAGAGGCTTTGTACCACAGTGTGATCTCACCGAAGGTGTCTATTCTGCCTTCTATATAAGAAAAGAAATAAGACACTTTTGTCAATGGTCTCTGGCGCCATTATCATCGCTAATTGTGGTTTATCGTCGTCTAAATCTGGATAGCATGTGATCGCTTTCACATTCCCTGTGCCGACCAAAGGTTTCTTTATTTTTTGTGCGTGGTCACTAGTGACTGTAAAATTAGCTTCGCTAAATCCTCGGCAGCCAAAGGGTTTCCATGTGGCCTTTTCAAATGTTTCCTTTAGCCGAGGCCTACTTCATCTATTCGGTGATCAAGAAACGGTGTGTGGAGTGACTGAACCTAATAACTTGCCCACTTGTTCTTTTCAGGGACATTGATTTCTGGTTCCAAGGCACTGTGTTTAGCACCGGCTGCGGGGCATTTTACAGATGGCCTTTAGCCTAGATAAATATAAGCGAGAATGGGGATGTTATTAGCCAAATCAATCAATCACTAACTCACGCATAATACTATTTTAGCATAATTTCTCAAGCGAAATGACACCCAAGCGCCAGAAGGAAAAGCAGCACTCGGGGATACTTTGTCCTACGTCTTGGGTTTTTACTTCCTCCATTTTAAATTTTGCTCAGAGCCTGGCTGGCGAACTCAGCTGTTGAAGGAAGGGGGATTGTACAGCGGCGGTTTGGAAAGCTCTCGAGACGTTTCACGAACCCGGTCTCTCATTCAGGATTGAGTATTAACAAATCTCGACCCCCCGGGGCACACCCGGAGGCCTGGCCTTTCAGACCTTTGTCTGCTTTCGGCAAGGCAGACACCAAGCGCTTTCCTCCTTAAATGCAGTGGGGCTAATACGATTACAGCTGGGCTAGTTTTAGATAATTTCTCTAGATTAAAAACCATGCGGACTGACCCTCGGAGCCGTATTACGGAACCGACACGTTTACAGGGACAAGCGCCGTCTCTGTCGACTCAGTTAAATGTTTCAAACCTCCTTTGCATTTGCTCCTCGGGGTATCATAAAAGGGTTGATCAAACTCCCTGCGCCTAAGGAAACAGGGGCAGTAAACAGACAGAAGTTTACGCTGCTAAACAAGCACAGGGTAGGCAGGTTTTGCCTGTAAAGTAGAAAGGAAAAGAGTCACCCAAACCGTCACTTAACTACGCTGCACCCTGCCCAAAAGTCCCCAGACAGCTGCAGGAAAGCCAGGATTTGGGAGGACCACCAAGCCGATCTCACCTTGAGATTCGCCGCCACGGGGGTTCCTCAACTGATTTGTAATCAGAGAAATGGGAGCTGCTCTCCCGCTCGCCGTAATAAACGGCGAACGCATTTCTGCGGCCTCCCAGGGTAAATATTGCATCGAAAACAGACTGTGTTGGAAAGCAGAAATCTTCCACTCCTTAGCACTTAGCAACCGAGGGAAGCGTTGTACGCTCTCCCTGGAGCCGGGCTCGCTGTGATTTACTTTCTGGGAGGGAGGCAGATATTCACTTGTCAGTTCAAGGGCAGGACAGAAACGGGGCAGGCGGAGTTTTGTGCACAGAAATGTCTCCTTTCCCAGACGCTGCTCTAGCCCCCGAAGCCACGCTCCGTCTCCAGCACCTTTGTTCTGCCCGCAGCTGCCTTTAGTATCACCGTTCTACCCTCCTCCCCGCCTCTCGACCCTCGGAGGGGTTGTGGGGGGAGGTTGATGATAAACGACAGGGGGAATTATAGGAGCTGAAGCTCCAGCCAGCAAACAGAAGCGGGCTCTGCTCTCGGAGGGCCCGACCTCGTTTATAGCGGGGGCAGTTTTGCCTGTGTCATGAAAGCGGGATGGAGCTCTACACGCAGACCGGATTTCCCAAGCAAGGAGAAACACATTGAAGTCACCTGGCCTGAGTATTCAGTGCCAGGTTTATATACAGGGCTGCTTTCTCCCCCCACCCCACCCCCACCCCCACCCCCCAAAAATCTATGCAAGTGTGTCATGACTTTTCTGTAGGCCCTACCAAATTCATGCTCCATTTTAGTCAATTTCAGGGATATAGGATTTAAAAAATAAAAAAATTCATTATTTCAGCCATTTAAATCTGAATTCTTAGGGTGTTGTAATTGTACGGTCCTGACCCAAAAAGGAGTTGTGGGAGGGGGTTATGCTCCTGCTACTCTTACTTCTGCGCGACCGGGAGGCAGCCCTGCCTTCAGAGCTGGGAAGCTGGAGGGCAGTGGCTGTTGGCCAGGAGCCCAGGTCTGAAGGCAGAGCTGCCACGAGCAGCAGCAACCTAGAAGTAAGGGTGGATGATATGGTATTGCCACCCTTACTTCTATGCTGCTGCCTGCAGAACTGGGTGCCCAGCCAACAGCTGCCATTTCCCAGATGTCCTGCTGTGAAAGTAGCACAGAAGTAAGGATAGCAGTACTACAACCTTAACGTTGCAAGCCCCCTGCAACTCCCTTTTGGGTCAGGACCCCCAGTTTAAGAAACACTGTCTCTCGTCATGAAATCTGTATAGTATAGGGTAAAAGCACACAAAAGACCAGATTTCACGGTCTGTAATAAGTTTTTCATGGCCTTGAATTTGGTAGGTCCCTACTTATCTGGTATCACAGTCACTTCAGGGCTTGTGCTAAAACCAATCTGAATACAAGAGCACCCTTTAAAGAGCACTAAGGTTATGACAAAAGCCCAGGAGCTACCATTTAGGACTTAAACTCCTTATCTCATGCACTGTTGTCTTTAAAAAAAGTCTGCTCCCAAAATGATGAGAAATTAAAATTATTGGGATTTTTGCCTGAATAAGGTCTGCAGGAGGGACCAATTATTTAGGAACTGACTCCAGTTTGTGACAAATAGTATATTGCTTCCCAGTGCACTCATTGGATCGAATGGGACAAAACACAGACTAAAGTACTAATTCAGCAATGAGTAGGGCAGAATCACAAGTCTTCACCAAGGCTGGTTTTTAGCTACCAGAGTCTGAGGACTCCGTCCAACTTTTACACACATTTCTTCCTGGGAAAGCATGCAAGGTTGACTTGTCTCTGCAGCAAGTACACAGACATAGGCCAAAACCACACTTTTAAGTAGTGGCTAAGGAGCTAGGGGTCGTTTTGTACTTTTCACATCTGTAACATGGCTCAGTAGTTCCTAAGCACTACATCTGGGGTGCAGAGACCCATATAAACACACCTGGTAGAAACCATCCTAGTTAAACCCTTTGAAGGAAAACTTTCAACTCAAACAGGTTTTTTCCAGCTGTACTTTGCAACAGGCGAGTTTGTTATGGACACACTGGCACGCTAACAGTAGCAGGGAAATCGGGATTACATCCACTGACTATCTGTTTTGGGCTGATGAAACTAAGGTACCAAGGTACTCACTAGCCTTATTCATAAAGCCATGCTCAAAGAGCATTTATGGGGCAGTTCCATTTAGGACATTGAGATGAAAGAAAGTGGCAGTATGACGCTGAGGGAGCAGAGATCCTTGGGTGAAGTGTGTCTCTGTACTAGTGCGAACCTGCTATTTAATCCATTGATACAAGTCTTCCTGTGATCGTGTCAGCAAAGCGGTTGGTGAGGAGCGGGAGGCCCTGAACACTGGCTGGGAGGAGGCTATGTAAGCAACATGTTTGCTACGTGCTGCATCTGTCACATAGTAATCCACAGAAGTACCAAATGGACAGTGACAGCCAACGGGGGATGGGGGATGTGCTCGGTGTCCTTTCAGCACCTCTAGTCTCCGCCGGCTTAGCAGAGCTGTGTCTTGCAGCAGGGCGGTAGCGATAGCTCGCGCTCCGGGCAGGGGGCTCTGACTGGCATTTGCCTCAGTCGCCCCTGAAAAGGGAGGACTCAGCTGGCACCCCACAGATGCCACGCTCAGACTTGTAAGACTTCTGTGGAGTATGTCTAGGAGCACGGCGCCTGAACGAATCGGCTCTTTGGAGCCCCCCTTGTTGGACCCCGAAGCTTCTCGCCTACTTCTTGCCCCATTGAGTTCTGAGAGAAACGTTTGACTAATTCTATTGTGCCCCACCGGGCGACTCTTGGGGGAAATGACCTGCCTTGTTTACAATGCATTTGCAGCCTCATAAACACTAGATGTTCCTGACTACCCCGCCCTCTGCTATCAGCAGCTAATTCAAACTATGCGCATTTAACCCGGAGCCTTTTTCCTGAGCACTCTGATTATGGTTTGGCATTCCAAGTCATTAGCAACAAATGGAGCTGGTTCTTCAACAAGGCAATGGCCCTCAATGATCCAGCCTTCCTGCATTTTCTGGGGCCCTGACGCTTTGCCCTGCATAAGACTTGCAGTTCTTCCAGTCAGGCCTGCAGTAGGAACAGCTAGCTAAGCGAGTCTATTTTTAATTATTTTTGTCCCATGAGGTCAAAGTTATTTTTATAGCCACATCTCCAGATCTCCCTCTCTGGCCTCCAAGGAGGTCTTAGACCAAGTAAGTAAACATACACCACTAGCCCCAGTCCAGCTGAAGGCCCATGTCATACCCAAGGTCTTAAGCAGCAGTCTTGTCTTATTATTCTCCAAAATCCTGCTATTATGCAAATGTTGGGGATGTTTTCCCCTTTGATGTGAACTTCCTCAAAATTATCCCTTCTCATTATGGAGCATGAAAATGCCTCTTGGACATGTAAAATGAACTACAGCGCTCCTTTCATCCTCCTGCCTTGTGTTCCTAACAATAGTCTCTCAAGCCCTGCAATCTTAAACTCTTTTGAAATTGGATGAAATAAGCTTCCCCAAGACTTCTCTGCCATGTTAGGAGCCACTCTGTGCAGTCGCTGGATGTTTTGTTTGGGAAAGGACTGAAAGATCGTGTCCCGGTCCAGGTCATTGCCTTGGATGTAAATTTTACTTCCTGCTTACTCCCCCAGTTCCCAAAGGGAGTGGACTCTTTCATTGTTATTCTGAGAGCAGCATAGATTTATGATAGTGTGTTATGACAAGTTGATCTGTGTTCTCAAATTATGTACAACTAATGGGTTTACGCCCCTATTCAACTAGGAATTCCCATTTGCTTGTGCTGTTTCCCATCACCATTGACCTCCCTATCTCTCCCATGTGCAGTGAGTGTAAATTGATACCCTCTTATCTATTAAGAGAAGCTCATGAACAAGTCACTAGAGAGCATGAAGCTGACCAGAAGTTGGTGGTCAGTTATATTAATTTTATCCAAAGTGGACAATTTGCTCAGTCTGCTTGCCTGGTGAATTTGCAAGGCTTCCCTGACATTCCCTACTTCACTGTTTGCACGTGAAACACTCCAGTGTGCATTTAAGACATCAAATAACAGACTTCAGTCTCTGAGATACTTTTAACTCAGTGTCTTGTTGCACCAATTACCATCTCTTGTTCCATTCCTGATGAGGAAGATTAACAAGGCATTGAATGTACCTTATATTTAGTATCTCCACAGAACAACAGGTATGATTTACAAGACCCCCGAGAGTCATAGCAGTTTTTCTTCATATAAGGGATTAGAAGCCAAGCTGTGCCTTGAAAACTTACCTCCTACCTCCCCCTTGAGAAAAATATTGTGATTAAATAAAGACAATTGGCTGGAGGTATTTTTATGAAACTTCATAAAGGTTAATAGCTTAAATAATCACAAGAATATCTAGGTGTCTCTCTAAATCCCCTTACCCTTTCCCCTGCCATTCATTCAGACAAGCTGCAGGGCTCTTTAGGCTACATACCAGTCTGTTAGAGAATGGATTTCTATCTTAAAACAGGTTGAATTGCCTTTTCCTGTGTCTTTGCAATATAAAAAAGAAGGGCTGAAAGGAGATTTTGTGGGGCAAAGGGGTGGCACTCTGTGGTGTTGGCTGTTTATTTATTTATTTTATTTTAATTAGCATTTCAGCTCTTACATAACCTGTAATATTATGGCAGTTAGAGAACTAGTGAAATTGTGGCATCACAAGACAGAGCTGCGCAACTGGGAAGTGGTTTTTGTCAGACTGTTTGAAAATACTTTGTCTTGTCTGTTAACCACTATTTAACTCCATTGCCCAATGAGTGTTTGAAAGAGGAGTCTGTTTTAAACAGATGTAACACCCTTCCCTATTTACAATTAAGATCTGAGTGTTCACAATATGAATCTTTGAGACCTTTGGGAATATCAAGGATTAAGAGACTTGAAATAGCTGATTCACAGATATTAAGGCCAGGAAGGACCAATATGATCATCCAGTCTGACCTCCTGCATAAAACAGCCCAATGAATTTCACCCAGTCATCAGGCCCATAACTTTTGCCTGAACTTTTAGAAAGGCATCCAATCTTGATTTAAAGACCTTAAGAGCCAGAGAATCCATCATATCCTTGGATAAGCTGTTTCAATTGTTATGTACCCTCGTTGTTAAAAATGTGCCTCTTATTTCTAGTCTGAATTCATATCTGCTTCTAACCAGTTTATCTAATTATGCCTTTCTCTGCTAGAGTAAAGAGCACACTAGTATCAGAAATCTCCACCTCTAAATACTTGTAAATACCATGTCAAATCAGCTCATACCCTTCTCTTGGGTAAACCAAATAGACTGGGTTTCTATAGTATGTCACCCTAAAACAGGTTTTCCAGACCTCAAATCATTTTTGTAGCTCTCTTCTGAACCCATGCAAATTTCCCAACATCCATTTCAACATGCAGACCCCAGAACTGGACACAGTAGTCCAGAAATAGCCTCATTAATGCTGGAAACAGAAACAAAGGCACCTCCTATATCTACTTTATATTCCTCTGCTTACACACCCAAAAAAGTGCTAGTCTCTTTGCCACACCATCACATTAGGAGTTAACGTTCATTTGTTTTCCAGCATGGCCTCTAAGGTCCTTTTCAGAGTCACTGCTTTCCAAAATACAGTTCCTCCGTGCTGGAATTGTAACCTACTTAATGTATTGGCATTGCATTTGGATGTATTAAAACATGTCATTCAAAGTGAGTCCAGTTTAACCAAGTAATCCAGATCGCTGTGTAGAACAGACCCATCCTTACAATAATTTATCACTCCGTCAATTTTGTATAATCTGCAAACTTTTCTGACACATATTTTATATTACCTGTCTCATATTACTAAGGTTTTTTTTAAAAAAAGAAAACAAAGAAACTGAAAAAACACTTTGTTTTGTGAAATAAAGACATCATTCAGACCTTCTTTCCCCAGGCTAAAGAAGCAAATGAGTACAAATCCATGTTTAAAATCCTTCACAGATCACCTTCAGTAGTTGTTCTCTGCAATATAGATTCTATTAAAAACACTGACTTTGTTTAGAAGTCACCCATCCACATTCAGAATATTGTTTTCAGCATATTGGGCATCAGTTGTCAAAATAAGGAGCATTGTTTTGCAAGGTAGGTATTATTTTACACAGCTTGGCCACCATAAACTTTCACAGTAGCTGCAGAAGTTTTACAGAGTGAAGTGCTTTTGCCTCAAAAAGGAGCTAGTTTTGAGGCAAAAGCACTTCACTCTGTAAAACTTTCAGATCAGTGCTAACCCATGAGATTTGTTCATCTATTGAAGCACAAAGAAGCCACTGCAGAACTCCTGCATTTTCTGCCTTTCCTCATCAGTGACACCTGAATCCAGCTGTAGCTGTAAATTATAAACATGAGAAAAGAGGTGATAGTTGACATTACTCAACAAACCCTCCTTATGTTCATCCTTTTTATATTCTGGGTCATCTTCTGCAGCTAAGGGTGACCATATCTGAGGGCTCAACTTGCCTGTCCAAGTATGTGAGAATATTAGTCAAAGGTTCCCAGAGGATAGATGTCTTTACTTCACAGCACCTACTCTACCCTTCATTCTCAAGCTACACCTGCAGTTTAACTCAAAGACAGCTGAACAGGTCACCTCAATGGATGCCAAAAAATGAGATTCACCTACATAAAATAAATTATGATTGAACTCCAGCTGCCTCTTATTATTTATATAACTGTATTTCCTTGACACTCTCTCAAAGATCAAGGTCACATTGTGCTACGCACTGTACAAACATACATTAAGACAGTCTCTGCCCTGAAGAGCTTTCTTATAAACCACCTGTCCCGAGTCTCCTAAACAGGCTGCCCCTCTGCCCTCCTCCAAATGTTGCTTCTTTAGCATACACAGCTTGGACACACATTAATATTTATAGTACCCTTTCTACCAAATATGATGGAGACTAAGTTTTGTTCTAGATTGCTTCTTTAGATCTTTTTAGAAAAAGTACCCATTCAGGGAATGAACATACACTCTTATATCATGGTCATACACCATCCTAGAGAGATTATTACAATCAACACTAAGCTTATTGGCCTAGGAATTGCAATCTAGATTGTTCATATAGTCACAATGGACTAGTAATGCATATATACTATGCCAGAGGTCATAGTATAAATTGGAGACTTTGGATAGATCAGCTGGTGTGGTCTGGCTCACCAGTCACATAGTCTGGCAGTAAAACTGGTTTAGCTGGCCAGAAAGGCTGTGCATAAGGGTGATCATACAGCGGCACAGAACTAGGGTCTTCTCTGCAACTCATCTTCCTTGCTGCTTGTGTATCAGCGTAAATGGGATGTGGCTACAAGAAAGGGGACATGGCACTGATACATCTGCATTATGCAAATCCCCCGCTGCATCTTAGCCCCTGTGTGACCTTTAAAACCTGGTGTAAAGTCGAGGAGCCTCAGGTGCCTGTAACACAGCACAGGGGAATCAGCCAACACAGAGCAGCACCAGGATCAGGGCAATGCAAATATGAGCTTTAAGCCACCGTTTTGTACACACACCTCTTATATGCTTTGTGCAGCATAACTGCCCCAGCGGCTCTGGGCCCTTATAGTTACACCCATGCTGGGGGAATTACTTTTGCAACGACACATGGTACAGCTTTCAGCTTCGAACAGCAGCAATCATTCATTTGAATACTCAGATACCCACTGTTTAAGATGACTGAGCCATACAGGTTTGGTCTTTCTACATACTGCCCAAACTTTTCTCAGGAAGAGAAAGCTTGTGTCTCTAGATCAGGCCTGCACAACATGTGGCCCAGGGGCCACATGTGGCCCGCACAGGCTCACTGTGCAGCCCACGGGGGGTGAGTAGGGGTGGGGCAAGCCAAGCGGTGGGGTGGGGGGAAGCAGATGGGGGTGGGGCGAGAGTGGGGCTTTTTGGCCTGCAGCTGTTTTTTTTTGCAGTAATATGGCCCTCGCTGCTTTTCAAGTTGTGCAGGCCTGCTCTAGATATATTTGTCTACCCTGATCAGAGAGATCCTCTCACACAGTTACTATCTCTGCCCTCTAAATGGCTGTTATGCAGATCTCACATTCAAAGAAAGTTCTTAGTTTGCCCTCTCTATAGAAAGTGAACATGGAGCAGTCACCTTTGTTATAAAGCACCATTGGGTTGTACGTAACTCACAGGGGCTCCACCTCCATTTCAATGGATCAAAATTCAATTTGTAATTTTATAACGCTAAAGAGCTAAAAACTAGTGTCGTGCAGTTTTGGGTCACTGTATGATCAGAATCATTTCTATCCCTTCTAGTTTATCTCTCACTGCACATAGCCAAACTGCTAATTACAACATGTTCTTTCTTCCATTCAGCTATGAGGAAAGTTATTCTAGTTACTGGTACTATTTCTGGAATTGCTCCTGCTCTCATCTGATTCTCTGGAGGTTTTATCAGTTTCAAGGAGAACAGGATTGGGATACCTGTGTCTAAAGCCAATATTGACCTGCTCGTGTTTACATATCTTACAGCAGAGGGGCCCACAGGAACCTGGGCCAGGAGAACTGTTCCCCTACAAGCTATCGTTTCCTTTTTAAAAGCACTGCAGACCCAACAGTCGCCATGAGGCCAACTCATCCAACCCAGATCTGTACTGTTCTCTGCAAGCTGTTGGCTGGCTGATGTAGGTGCCACTTAGCCAGTACAACTTTGCAGAACTTTATCCTTCACTGTGGGTGAAGCTCACCCCTGGAGGCTAGCACTAGGCCTATGCCTCACTTAAATCCAGTTTGTAGTGGGATTTAAGAGTTGCATAGGCCATGAGTTTGCTCTCTGAACAAAAGTGAGTTCCACTCTGTCTTTATTTTCAAAAATGTTCAGTGTTTTCCTGCTAAATATTGTATAAAAAAATAGTACTCCAATTTATCTTAAAAATGAATTAAGAGACACATCAACAAGTTCAAAGTTTGTTTATGCCTGTGGAGGTGTCTAAGCTTAATCCAGTCACCTCATAAGAGAAATTACGCCAGGAAGACACTAATCTTCCATTTAAATAAATGGGGAATCATTGTTCTTTGAACACCTGTACTGAGACTGGTTGTACTTTAAGTTGCTTTTCTTTAATTTAGGGCCAGACAATGTCCACAGGTTTCAGCAGAAGACTGAAGAGGTTCCTCAAAATGGTGTACATCTCATCTCCATGCTTCTCCCCTTCTGTTTTTTCCCTGTATTGTGAGATCAGACCACTTCAACATGAGGGTAGGTGGGGGGGTCTCACACTGAGATCAGGCTTTGAAGTGGAGGAAACAATGGGCTGGGCTGGGCTGGGACAAGTGGGCAGGAGAATCAGAGAAATGGGAAGCAGATAAGAAGCACACTGTTCCTCGGTGTGAGTATGGCTGCAGAGATTCTGCTTTCATCTGAAACTCCTCACTGGATCTGGCATTAAAATGAAGGTAGTAGCCCACAGTTCCCTGAACAAAACTCAGAAGAACCTCCAGGGAGATTTGAAAATGCACCAGGGCATCATGGGAGAGTAGTGGAGGACTACCTGAACCACTGCATTCTGAACCATTGTAGTACAATCTGCACTGGCATTAAACCAGTGCAGGCTGAATTAGATCAGATTGAACTGGCACCCTGTTGGAAGCATGTTTAATTCAAATGGTTTCTAATGTGCATATAAACCAAGCAGATCTAATGTGTTTTACAAATATGTGTAAAGGACCACGTGGTTCTCAGCAAGGTAAATTTATCTAGAGTGGTCAAGGCCTAGACTCATGGTATAGGCTAGGGTGGTTAGGTTGGACTGTTAAGGCCAGGGCAAGAATTTTGAAAATTTCCTGCCTCTTAGTCTGCCATTTTCTTTGTAAGTACTACTTCTTTATGATAATCATCATATTTAAAAAGAAAATACACAATTTTGATGGTATTGGTTCAACCCTAGTTATTTTTGATGATGTTGAATGTCCATGGCAAAATAAGAGCTCTCTGCAGTAGGCCAGCACAAGGTGCCTAGACCCTAGAGGTGAACTTTGGCCATGGCCTTTTTCATTTCTCAAATGTCCAGCTACTGTCTTATCAGTGAACACTGAGACTTGGCATGGACACTGCTAAGAACAGGAAAGTGGGGTGCTTTTGAAGCTTGAAGAAGGTTCACTGCCAGGTACATGCTCTGTTGCTCATTTACTTTACCTCCAGATTCTTCATGCGCTCCCTTGTTCTCACACTCTAACATACACACATCTATTTCCGTGTCAACATACACACGTTTGTTTCCATGTCAAAGATCACATGACTTTTTATCACAGATAAAGTTGTTTTAAACCCTTTTTTTGTGTTTATGGCTCTATCTTAAACTGATTCACCTTGTCTCTCTCTCTCCCAGTCAGTGGCAACAACATATGTCCAAGGATCAACTTTCTGGCAAGCTGTTCAGTTACATTGCACACCTGGTCCTTGTTCTTTGGACGAAGTCAGTTTCCTCTCCCTTTACAGCTATTTGTACAGCTCTGGCACAAGACACAGCTGTGGCACAAGCACTAACCTGCGCTGCAACAAGGGCCCTTGAGTCATTTGTTTCTTAGCCAGCTCTGAAGATGACCCACTCTTGCTAGGTGTTTTTAAGCAATGTGTAGAGACATGGGGCTGCGTATAGATTTCTCTCTCTCTCTCTTTCTCTCTCTGGTTTATTAGCTGTACTCAGAAGGCCCTTCCGTTTGCTCGTTTGCAAGGATTTGTCAAGGGCTGATGTCTCGCTTGCCTCCGCTCCACAAATACCCTCTACGCTTTAAACGAGTCCCTCTGGTATAGATAGCCTGATATGAAGAGGCAGGGATTTCCCCATTCCTAGAAAAGGGCTCCGAAAAACAGGAAGGAGGGAATCCTCCCCGCAGCACTGTAATTGCTGGGGTGCCAGCCGGCAGAGCACATTGTCCATTCACAGCTAACGATCGCCCGCGGCACTTAGTGATGGAAAAGCCGGGAAGGCTGCAGAACTTGCTCCGCGCCGCCCCAGATCATTGCACGGACCGGTTCCGCGTGTCCAGTCCGTGCACGAACGTTCTCTCGCCCCCTCTCCTGCGCCGGGACAGCTCTTACTGCCTTGGTGTGCTTCAGCAGAGCTAGGGGATTTAACCAGGGTATCTGTGACCAGTGCGAAGCTAACCGGCCAGCTCCGCCAATGTGCGAGCCAGGCCTGAGAAGTCACGTTGCAGGGAACACCTCGCTCCCACGTTCTGCGCTTTCCCTGCACCTTTGCACATGGAAAGACAATATGATCGAAAGAAAGACGGGAGCGGGGAGGGACCTTAGCAGGAACACTTGGGTGCCAGACAAAAAGCCCAATGGCAACTCTCGGACGATGTTCAAGTTAAACCATAAGGCTACATCTGGCCCGCGTTACTGCAGCCCATGTGATTCTCTGCGGCCAGCCGAATTTGGCCCTGAGTCTATTCTCCCCCCGCGCCATATTTTTCTTTCTGTCCACAGTTTCTTTAAGCCCCAGCACGTTAACATTATACATCAGAAGACTCCATCTCCACCCTATAGCACTTTCCTGAAATGATCCAGAGGCCCAGTTTTCCCTCCATCATAATCCTTACAAACATTAGATGTTCAGTGATGCCCTATCGAGATAATCAATCAACAACCCAAGAAGTCCGGGTTGTGGACATTGTAGCTGCTGGCCTGAGTTGCATAGCAATAAGCAGCTAAAGGGATGTGCTGTTATCCTTTGATGTGTGACGCAGTCTATGAGAAAAGCCAAACTACTGTCTGTGCATGGAGTCTTTTCAAAGGAAGAGTTTTGATTGTACTAGTTCCTTGTTTAGGTAGCCAAGAGGAGGAAGTATACAGAAAGTAGCACGCTCGGGCTATCTCGAAGGTATTTATTTTAATTATCTTTTGGCTGTAACTTCCATCGTTTTTCTTTGTATTATCACTGCTAAAGTTTATTTGCCGCATTAACTCTAATTAATTTTTGTCTTTGTTCTTCACCGCGTGCTTCGGTTACTTTTGTATCATGTGCCTTTGTCAGCAACCACCCGTCATATGGCTGTATTTACTTTATCTCAGGTTAATTCTTAGGGGAAGAGGAGTGTATATACATTAACTCTCTGAGGGCTTGTCATTTTTTCCGTCACGAGACCCTTTTGAACGTGTAAAAATTCACAGATATTTAGGTCAGAGTGACCATTCAGTCTGACCCGTATTTCTACCACCAGCTGATTTCACGCGGTGATTTCTGCAGGAAGGTCAATACCCTGGAGTCGGATGGGCTCTGATTCTCCTCTCACCGAGATCTAAATCCGAGTGACATGACACCATTCAAAGCAATGGAGTCACTCCGGTGTAGAAATCGGTGTGCAGAGACTCAGGCCTTCAGTCTCCCAGGAACTCGTCTCCGGTTTGGCTAGCTTACATTGCTACATGCGGGTGAGAACGTTACAGATTTGAAACAGCTGCTGGGCTTGCCTGCTAAAATGCGCCGATCCCCTTTTAGTCTGTTTCATATTCACAAATTAAGCACTTAGTTTAGGCAATAAATCATTGGGCAATTGACGAGACTAGCATGAGGCAAACAAGTGAAAAGGGCAAACCGTCACCTACAAGTACACGGAAGGTAACTGGAAAGAGGCGTTTGGAAACCCCGCCTGCGTTCCCGTGGGTACAGACTGCCCAGCGCAAATCCCGTGAAGTCTGACATCCTGCCAAGAAACACTGTCCCGCGTCCTTGGACGGCGCTTGTCCTAAGAAAGCTGCAAGCAAAGAAGCTCCGGCTGAGCCCCCAGACATTTGCCCCCCGCTTTAAGCAGACTCCGCGCATTTGGGAGATTCCAGTCTCCCGCTTTGTCTGCCCAGGTCCTGTCTATACCTGAACCACGCTATCCGCGCGGCGCGCTGGAGCTAATGACTCCCTGGAAATGCGCTAGAACCTCGCCTTACGCGCTCACACCAGCTCGGCCTGTTGCTTCCCTGCCATAGTGCAGCTTTTTCTCACTATTTCATGGCACTTGCCGCATATTCCCCGCTGTGGTTGGCATGGGAGGCGATGCCCAGACACTCCCGCACAGCAGCTGCCCAAGCGATGAGCTCCACTCGCAAAGGAACCCGAGAGGAGCCAGGAGCGGCCCCGGGAGCAGACCCTGCAAAGACGCCTCCTTTCGAGCCTGCTCGCCGGGCCCGAGGCGCGTCTGCAGCACTTCACAAAGTACCCGGGGCGCAGAAGCCCCGGGGCGGACTCGCAGCGGTTTCCTCCGCCTCGCGTTTGGCTGCCCGGCCACAATACAAAGGCAGCCAGCCAGTGTGCTGGGAGGGGGACTTGGCAGCAGCGCGAGCTCCGGCAGAGCTCAGTGTTCACCTCCGAGCCTGTTCTCCCACTGTCCGCTGCAAGCCGTCCTGGGCAGAGCGGGGCGCGTCCTTCCCCCGCGGCGCTGTGCGGGAGACGGGATCCCATTTCCCACAGCCTCCGCGATTCCCCCGACCTCCCTTCCCAGTGGAGTCCTGGCGGCCCGCTTTGCCCGGCCGAAGGGAAGGGCTGTAGTTCACCTGGGCTAGATCCCAGATGTGCACTAGGCCAGGCTCAGCCCAGCTCCTTTGACACGGAACCCCGCGCTCTGCCCCCGGCGCTGCTGGCAAATGTTAAGGGCAGGCGCCCAGCACCATTAAGTTCGTAAAGCTGACCACTGATTTCCGTTTGCAGTCAAACATGGCCCTGAGCTCTCCGCCAGCAGCCTCCGCGTGGACGTGGGACTTGCTCCTAAGCGGGATCGTGAACCTCTGCTAGTCCGGGCGCTGCTTTAAAGGCGTGAAAAAGTCTAATCCTCTGTACCTCTCTGAGCCATGTGACATTATAACACACACACACGCGGCAAAAGCCGTGATCCCGACCTCCTGTAATACTTCTTCGGCATTTACACCAGAGTCCCGCGGCAACGTCCTCCATCCCGCCCAAGGACGGGTATTTCCAGAAATCTGCCCATGACCAAAGAGCCCGACCCTAAGGCCCGAAACAAAAGACCCGCGGCGATACCCTGGCTGCAGAGGCGGAGGTGGCGGAAACTATTTCCACCGAGACTTTGTTTGCACAGGGCTCCGCGCCCGGCGAGCCTTTGAACAGCGCGGTTTCCAGCTCAACCCTGACTCCAGCACGACCCGCACTCCACAGGCAAGCACAGCACATCGGTCCCAGCCCGGGCTGACAACCATTAAAGAGGGGGGGAGAGATCGGAGGGGTGGGGGGGTCGCCACAACCGGGAGGGAGGGAAGGCACATTTCAAGGGACTCCCACGAAAGAGAGCAACACAGACCTGCGCCCGGCCGCCGTGTGAAATCGGAGGCGATCTCGGTGCGAAGAGGCGCTGTCACAGACTATTTATCTCTCGCCAGAGTGGAGGCTCCGGTTCCCACCTCGCCTGTGAGTAACAATGGCAGCGATCAGCAGCTTTTCACGCGCTTCACTGGCTGAATGGATTGCGGAAGATGCCGGCGCTCCGCTCAGATGGCTGGGCTGATTCATCCCTTCCGAGCGGCGCCCGCTCGCTCCTGCCTCTCTGCCAAGGGCTCGGACCCGTTTGCCCGCCCAGCCCCCCACCCCGATTTCTTCTGACTTTGGAAGTCTGCCAGCAATCTCGGTGTGGCTGAGGCTTGGCACAGCGATCGCAGCCGGGAGCGCTTTCCGCACCCGCCTCCGCCTCCCAGCCCGATCCCCTAAGTTCGCTTTAAGCTGCTTGGGCCATTTTTCAGTTTGAAACGAAGGGGGAAGCGCAGGTCATTGGAGCATATTGGGGCTGGGCGCGGTTTTTTTTTTTTAATTTGGAACCGACAGATATTGGGGCTTGAAAAGCATTTGCTGCACTCCGCGGTCAGTCTTTCTTTGAGCCGTGTGTTTGTTGGCTGCGTGCACTGGAAAGCGAAGAGTTATACCAACTGGGCTGGAGTAGGGGGATGGGCAGAACCCAGTGGACAAGAGGGGGCTTAGAAACCCTTCCAAACTTTGTCGTCAACAATCCACAAACCAAAGATTCGGCAAGGCACGTGGGGCCTTCGCGATCTATAGCGATGGGCCTCGGCTCTAAAATACCTTTAATACGATGTCAATGTACAGTCAATATTTGTTCCTTACATAACATTAACTAGTTGGTGCCTTTAAGGTAATTTGAGCATTCATTTCCTCCGGGAAATGGGATCTGACTTAAACCACGACACCAATAACAGCCCAGTGCTAGGGAGCCCCATCATTCCCATGAAAGGCTGAAGGTACGTGACAAAGTGGGTGAGCTAAATATCTTGTATCGGGCACAACACAAGGCTGGGGAAAGAGATCCTTGTGTTCCCTTACACAGAGAGGGCAGACAATGGCAGACTGGAGACAGACCTCGGCTCAGAGGACAATAGATTAAACCCTAAACCTTTACCCGCTGGTTTTTGGCTTGGCTGGACTTAAACGAGGCCATCCCCTTTTATACTCAGATAGCGTGTTTATTGGATTCACCATCAAAACTTAGGGGGCCCTTTCTGAGCCCAGCATAACACTTTCAAACGTCCTACCCGTTTTCTGCTGAGTTTTATCAGCCGGTGGGCCTTGTGGCTGGTGAAAGGCGTGTACAGCGATTAGGCCCTATGGGGTGAGTATGGTGATCAAATGCTGTCTGTTTAATTAAACGGAATCCTCCGTCGACACAGATTGAGTTGTATTTCACTTTGACACTCCTCCCAGTGAGCCGCCTTTCCCCCGGCCTTTCCTGATCTGGCGGGGGCAGGGACACAGGAGTCGCACATGAAAAGGAGACAAATCGAGAACTGAATCCAGGGATAGGGGATCGGTTACAACCGTGAAACAAGGACGCCTCAGCACTTCTTCTGTTCTGCATTTCCAGCACGAGGAAAGCTAATTCCGTCGCCGAGGGTCTCTGTCAGGCATGTACTCGGCACACATGACGCACGGAAGACCAAACACTATTCTCAGCGCAGCCATTAGTTTTCGGCTGGCAAAGGTTTTGATCCAGGTGAATTACGCTGATTTCCGAATTTCTCCTGTTCGGGGGCAGGGGGGGGGAGGGGAAAGGAGGCGGGGAGGGTGTAACTTTTTCAGCCCGACCTCCGATACCACTCTCCCGCTGCAAGCTCTGCCTCACCTCCCCCGGCAACACACTTTGCCAGATCCCTCCTCCCCCTCCCCCTGTTTCCTTCCTCTCTGCCCCCTCCTCCACTCCCCGCTTTGTGTTGCCCAGCCGCGCCGCGCCGCATGTGCTGGTGGCCACAGAGTGAAACTGACTAAAATCTGGAGCCCGGCGGCGCGCTGCGGCAGGCGCCGATCGCAATTCTAGTCACTTTCACTCGCAGGCTCGCGGCGCCGAGCGAGCCGGCAGAGCAGCAGCCGCAGCAGGGAAACACTACCTAGCGGGTGAGAGACATAACATGGAGAGGGGAGAGTCACCCAGACAACATGGAGCGGCGGGGGAGGAGGAGGGAAGAGACCATATGGAGCAGGCGGGGGAGGGAGGCGACATGGAGAGAGCGAGAAAGGGAGCGCAGGAGCGGAACGGGGAGCGAGGCAACATGGAGGGAAGGAGGAGAGCGGAGCGATAGCACTGGAGGGAGAGCGAGAGAGAGAGAGAGGAGCAGGAATTGCCAGGGAGAGCGCCAGGTTCGCGAAAGTTTGAGAAGTAGCCTACGTGCCGCCGGATCTCGGGAGGATGGTGACTCTGGTTCCGCGGGGGTGGCTGCGGATTTAAAATGATCCGGGGGGCTTCCGCCAGGCTCACTGTTCCCAGAGAGGAGGAGTGTTTTTGTCCCTTTACCCCCGCCCCAGGCACACACCCTGCAGTTCCCCAAATACAGCCTTTCACCCCCCACCCATGGAGAATTTTTCACTTCCTGGCCTGTTTCCAACTGTTGACAGAAATATAACAATCCAGGGAGAGTCTTGACATGCGATTTGCACAATATCTTCTAGCCCAGGAGTTCAATTTTACACCACATTTAATACAAATATTAAAAAATCAATACATCAAGGGGATTGTTAATGAAATAGTGTGCAGTCATCAGTAGAAGTTCTACAGGAAGAGTGTTTAATTTAGTAAAGCTCAACAGAGTGTTGTTTTTTAATTATTCTCTTGAAACAAATCATATCAAATCAAAATATATTGACATGTCCTTACAGCAGAACATGAATCCGAATAACTTGACTTATCCGTGCAAGGGAAAATGACATCAGAACATATCAAAAATCAGCATGCTGTTCTAAATCACAATACAGGGATTAGGCAGTATTTACATACTTTTACAAGAAAAAGAGGTGTAGAATCCTGCTACATTGGCATACATGAACACCAGAGGAGGAATCCAGATTTTATAGAAGATAGTCACATAAACTCTCAGTGCATGGTCTTTCCTACCCTTTCATCCAGAATCTCATCATCTGCCATTTCACTGCTGCAACATCCTGTTCTCTGGCCTTGACAAACTCGATAGCACCGCTTGCTCAAATCCATTCAAAATACTGCAATAATTATTTCTTTAGCTCTAGCTTAGACCATGTCTGCCCTATGTTTGTATCTCTCTATCCTCCATTCCATCAATCATAAACTATTTTCACTTTCAAAGTCTTCCTTGGCCTATTCCTACCAAATATCATCTCTTGTACCTTGTGGAGATTTCTCCAATACCCTCATGATAGCAGCCTTCATCTCCCACTTCTTAAATTTTCAAACAAGCACCCTTGTGCTTTCTCCCATGCTACCCTTCTCCCTTGTAAAGATCTCCCTCTAAACATCTGCAAAGCTATCTCATCACTTTCTTTCAAAGCCCTCCTTACAACTTTCCTTTGCCAGTGATGGCAACAAAATACTTGACAACATTATAGGCTATTGGTGAGCAGTGACTCCTGCCAAGCATACTTACCAGTATTGTCTCCTGGTTTTCTTGTATTCCTGCTGACTGTTTTATCCAACTGTTGTCTCTTGTCTTTTATTTAGTTTGTAAACTCTTTGGGGCAGGGACTCTTTTTTGGTTCTGTGCTTGTACTGGGCCTAGCACCCTGGGGTTTTGTTCCCTGACTGTGAACCCTAGGTACTACTCCCATCCAAATAATCAAATAATAATAACTAGAGGAATACTAAAGTCATGGGCTGCTAGCACATTTTTTTAATAATGTTTATGAGAGCCAAGGACATTCAAGGCATAATTTGGAATTCAAGGCATAATTTGGACAGCACAACTACTGACCACTGTATATCTGGAAGTATAAGGCACAAAACAGTTACCTTAATATTGCACTTATCAAATCACTTCTGATTACATATAAATAAACATGCAGCATTGTTCATCATAACACACTGTGCTGCTATCAAACTACTGTATAGTACCAGTCAGGCCAAGGTGCAGTATTCATGATAAACTTCAAATCATCTGATCAACTTACAAAATAACTTTTCAAAAACAAAAACACCACCATACGACTATAGGGTTTCTCCAGTTAATGCATCGGACTTTTAATTTCTCTGCCCTCAGAACACGTTTTTCAAATGCTTCCTCAGCAATTTTGGAGATTGACAAAACATCTGTCAGTAAAAGGAATGCTACATTTCTAAGGTATTTATCAAACAGAGACACAGTTCTTCGCAGTCTAGCTGTAGTTTCTCTCATTTTTTCCCAATGCAAAATAGAAACCTGCAAATGGAATGGTTATAACGTTATGGTTCTGGTATGGTCCAAAAAGTGAAACACTCGGTTTATCGCGGTCACTACCGATTCGAATCCCCTGGGGTCATGGAACTAGATACCTCCACACATAGAGCGCATGGTAGTAAAACTGCTACGGCTCTTTTCTGATTCCATATTTACTGGTGTAATAAAGGACTTCAGGAAATTTTGAATGTGCATAGGCATCAGAACAAGGGACACCTTATTCCCCGTTTGAGACAAATTCACTTCGGTCTAGCAACCAGTTTCACACCGTGCCATGATGGAGCGAGATTCCGGAGTGGGATCGGCAGCTCGGTCAGCTACGCGAACGATCCCGGCACAGCCGCAGTGCGCAGGCGCAAAATTGCGACGGCATAAGAAGGGAATTCTGTCCCCGCTCCTTATCGCCAGTGTCTCTCATTAAGCTCCAGACTCTGACTTCTGCTTTTCTTGCACTGTACAGTCAGTTCCCCCCCCGCCCCGCATTAACCCCACTGCATGTGTAGGTCGCTAACTACGTGAGCGCTGACTGAGCTTACAGTCTCGGTGAGGACGCGTGTTGTAACACCAAGGCAGTTTGCTATACCGGGAACTACGGAGCTAACCGGTTTGGTATGAAAAACTTTTAGCCCGATCTTAACTTGCAATTGGTCGTGTCCCCCACAAATCCGCATCCCGACCCCCACCCCGGGGCCATTACAGATACCTGCCAAGCATACGGAGCTTTTCTACCCAAAAAAGCCATTTTTACTAAAGTATTCGCAAGTATTTCCATTTCTTTTTGCATCTATCATCGAACATACGGTTCGTGGGTGCATTGGTGAAACAGCCGCGATCGCTCTGTTGTTGTTGTTCTACACGTTACAGACACTGCTAATGTCCTGTGCCTGAAATCTTCCTCCCGGTTGTTCCATAACAAAGCTCTCTGTTACGGCTCTAGATTTATAACATGGCTTTGCTAGGTGATTTCCCCGACCGGACAAATTATTTCCTGCCATTATGCTGTTGCCTCCTTGGTCCTTCTCGCACTGGGGGCTGCAGCAGGGAATTGTGTGTGAGAGAGAGGGAGATTTGGTGGCTGTTTCTTCCCTTGAAAGGCATTGACGTTACGAGCAGCTAACAAGTTGCTCATTATGGGCTGGGGGGGTGCAATATACAGGACTAAGTGATCGCGATCTCCACAATTCAGCAAGCAGCTGATCCGATTAGCAGAACCAACCAAGAAACAAGAGGAGCCCCAGAGCAGAGCGGATCGTCCTGCAGGAAAGGGAGGAGTGGGAGGGATGCCCGCGAAGCTGGTGGGTCGGGGAGGGCGTGCAGGACCAGCTAGAGTGCGAATGCCTTGGGACATCCCAGTCGACTCTCCTCTCTGCCCGGTGCTATGTCTGTGAAGCGCTACCAGTGCCAGCCTAGAGAGCAGAGCTGCAGACACCGTTTGCCATCCCCTGCGTCTCGAGCCCATCGCTTGGCCAAGGCTCTGCTGCGGCTCGGCGTGTAAAGCACAACACGGAACTGAATCGAAGCGGCGTTAGTTGGCAGGTCTCTCATTCGACTGGGCCACAAAGTCAGCCAACTCCCTCCTCTCCCCAGGCAGCAAAGAGGATGTTCCGGGGGTCACGGGGGGAGCGGGAGGGGGAGGGGAGAGCAGTATTTGGAGGAGGGGGAGGGATGCTGGAGGGGGTAAGGACGCGCTTCTGTAAAATGCAACGTATCCGCCCAGTCGAGCGAGCACGCTGCTCTATAGTGATCCACGCATTCAATCAGACCTTTGCCTCCAGACAAAGAGCCCGGGGCGATGGCCTTTGACCTGCTGGACTCTCAGCTACCTGCCCCTTGGCATTTCGCGCTGGAGCCGGGGCTCTTTGAGCTCCGTGCACAGGTCCAGTATCAGACGTGACTTCTGTGATCGCTGCTCTCCTCTGCTAATGCCTGCAGTGGCCTCCTCTCCGTCCCCGCTGGGGAGAGATACAAGTCGACCACACCAAGCCGCTGTTCAGAGCAAATGCAATAACACGGTGTCGTGAAATGACCCTGCGGTGGGGGAGTTTCCAGCAGTAGCTCTTCCTGGCCCTCCAGTGCCCGGTCTCCCTGTGTGCTAGCTGGGTACGTCGCCCAGCTCCCTGGCCGCTCTCCCAGTGACTGCGGGACGCTGGGGAAGCCTTTGCTTTTTGATTTGTCTTGGACCGAACCTTCTCTTCCAACAACCCAGCTCACAAGCGCCCGGCTCCGAAGTTTCCTTCCCAGGAAGCGAAGCCCGCCGCGGGGCCAGTGTGACACAGCCGCGCAGTGAGGCCGCCCCGCTGACAGTGGGGCTTTGCGGGCGGCCCTTGGGAAACGCCTGGGCAGGGGCATCTCTTTCGGAGACCCCAGCTTAGCGCCGAGGGAGAGCGGCTGTGTGGCGTGCGGCTCTTGGGGGGCTGCTGGCGAGAGAGGGGTTGGGGTGGCGGGAGCAGACGGCACAGAAAGGGAGAGAAAGAGACGGAGTCCTTGAGCTGCCCACAAATTGGCGCCTGCCCAGGCACCGTTCAGCCGATCAGCTTCCTGGCCGCAGCAATAAGGCAGACGTGGGTACAACGGCCGGGCTACAATGGCCAGGAGAAAATGAAGACGGCAGACAATGGTATGGCACACCCATTTACAGACACACGCCTGCACCTCCTCCGCCCAACACACACATCCAGGTCCACATAGAACCAACCACCCGATCCACACAGAACACACCGCCCTTTACACACGTGTCCAGACACATAGTGCGTGTCTCCGCACGACACCTCCCCCCCCCCCCAACCATGGACACAGGACCTTATCCCCACCGGACACACACACACAAAAGCTTCAGTTCCCACCACACACAAATCCCTGTTCCGGGTCCCCTTCCATACTCTTGGTACTCTGGGAAAGGAAATTAACGACTTAGAGGAAATCGCCATTTTAGCAAACAAATCCAAGGGCTTCGCTGCTTGGCACCCTATTGTATCCAAGGTGCAGGAATCCTCCTTCAGTTCTGCCAGCCCTTTGAGGTGTCTGAAGAGGCGACATGGCTGAATGGAATTTTCCCCATTAGACTGGCCAGGACTTAAAGCCCAATTTAAAACGTATTTACTTTGTGTGCCCCCCACCCCCGCCCGCGGTTGCTTGAGCCACATAAGTGCACTTTTTCAAAATGAAAAGCAGGGCGCCGTAACTGTGTCTGCCGCCTCCTCCCTGGCTTCTCCCTGGAGCTGGCAAGAGCATTGTTAGCGAGCGGCGAGGCCGGCTCGCCGGGTGTAAGTAATTAGTTTGATCTCTCCAACGTGGACCTGAGTGACATTGTGAAGGAGGTGAAAGCTTGATGCTTATAGGACCAAAAGGCTAGGCTTTCGCTTTCACTCAGGATGTGTGTAACACAGAGAGCCCTTTCTCGGCTCGCCTGATTTTAACTTCCTCTAAATCTCTTTCTTGCTCAGAAAACAGCAACGAGAGACCGAGAGGAAACACGCTGCTGCTGTGCAAAATGTGGACCATGTGTGGGAACTATTTACTCAGAGCGTAACTGCAGGCACCAGGCGAGGGGGCGGGGACGTCTGTGGGTGGGGGCTCATTTTTTCCCTTAAGGCCAAAAAATGCAGCGTGTGTGTAATCGTGCTTGAAAAACGCTTCTCGCTGGATGCGTGTTGTTTTGTGTCACGAGGACTCGGAGATCCGTCTTTGTGCTCCCCGCGCTGTGACAACAAAACCTTTCCAGCCCTGCAGCTGAGTCGCAGGCCTGGAACCGCCGCAGCTTGTCCAATTGGCTGCGGGTCAATACTAAAAATAAGTAACAACAACAACAACAACAACAATCTCCGGCCTTTCCTGGTCATAGATTTCACTGGGATGGAGCAGGAAGTGCCTCTGGCCTTGAAGCAGCCTATGGCCTGTCCTCCTCCCCCTCCCTTTCCCGGGCAGTGAGAAGAAACGGTCTGCAGCTGACAAATATTATCCATTCTTTTCATCGATCGGACGGATACAGATGTGATAGCTCGATGCGCGCTGCAAAGCGGCTGATCCATCGTTTTCGCGTCTCTCGGAGCCTCTGGTTCGTCCCCTCCTCCTCCCCCCTTTGTTCTCCTCCCCTCTCCCTCTCTTTAAATAGATTTCAAGGCGCTGCGCTGCCTGTTGGAGAGCAGCTGCTGAGCTCTCCAGAGAGAGAGAGAGCGGGAGCCAGAGCGAGCGAGCGCTCGCTTCCCTGTCAATAACCTCCCCCTTCTCCGGTTTCCAAACAGAAAACAATCCTCAGCACTAGCAACCTGCGCGCTGCCCCCAGGAAGAGTTAACCAGAGCCAGGCCGTGCGCTGCGCCCCCTCGCCAAACACAAGCGCACGTTAAAGGGGCAGATGCGTGGCACCCAGCCTCTAACCATTGTGATTGGGAGGTAGTGGCTTCCCCTGACTTGGGGCTCAATGGCTACGGAAGGGAGCCAATGAACGGGCTGGTTGCGGGCAGCGAAAGGGTTAACCCTCCCCTCCGCTACCCTCCTCGCTCGCTAGAGACTAAAGCTCTCGCACGAAGCCTTCCTGGGGAGGAAGGATTTAACCAGCCAGGCCTCGCGCTATGGCTACCGCCACCCCGTCTGTCGCTTAAATGATGCCCCCCCCCCCAGTCCCTGCGCGGGCTAACAGGCAGCTGCAATTAGTTTCCGAGGGGTTAGCCAAGGGCTCGGGCGCTGGCAGCCGGGCGCATTACGAAACCGGCTTTGTAGCTGCACTTCCATACAAATTCTCCCTGAGCGCAGCACGGCGGGAGCCGGGGCAAGGGCTCTTCCTCTGAAAACCCGCACAGTCATTGCTGCTGAGCCAATGCGGGGCTCGCATTAAACGTGGTCCCTAGTTTGCATTTGGGGGAGAAGAGAGGGATTGAAAATCACCTGCCCCTCCAGGTCCCTCCTGGGTAGCGGCCGGCGTGTTAGAGCCAGGAGGGTGCAACCCGGCCTCTGAGTTGCTGAATGTAGTGGGAGGAAGGAAAGTGTTCCCCGGGGAGCTGTTGTGCGGGATGCCTGTCCTATGCGTGCTGGTGAGGGACGGAGTTAAAGGCAGGCGATCAGCTCGAGCTGTTCCCTTCCCCGGCCGGCTGGCTGAAGGAGCCGCTGCTAGGAGCCGTCCATCAGCAACCAGTCCAACCTGCCAGTGATAATGTGCGATCAACACCAAATCACCCCCGCCAGGCACGATCCATCATCGCGGCGATGCAACGGGCCCTTGCAGGGATGTGCCTGCACCGGGCGGGGTGGGGGGGAAGGGAGGGAAGAGACGGCTGCAGCCTACACCAGCCTCGACATTGCGACGTCTGCTGCTCTCTGCACGCACAGGCCTGCGAGCGGCCCCCCCAGTTCCCGAAGTGACCCGGCCAGGGAGCGCGCGGGGCCCAGCCGCCAGCCCTGCACACACCCCTCCCCTCCCCCCACACTCCGCCGGCTGCCAGCCAGGGCTCCCCTCCCCCCGCTCCTCCCGGGCGAGCCTGACTGGCGTAAAATTAATAATTAATCGGGTGAAATTGATTAAAGGGCTCGGCGCGGGGGGGGGCGGGCAGGAGAAGAATAATAGTTATTTTTACCGCTCCAGATCCACCTCCCCCGGGGACCCCCGAGCCCTCCCCCCCGCCTCCCGCGGGGCCTGCTCCGAGCTCGGCCGGGGGCGGCCCCGCCACGTCCCCTCGCCCACCCCAGCAAGGGGAAGGCGGCGGCTGGCTCCCAGCCCTGAAATCATGGCTGCGCCCAGAGCCGCTGCAGCAGCAGCAGCAGCAGCAGCAGCTCCGGGGGGGGGGGGGGCGGCTGGCCCTGAGTCGGGCTCGTGTGTGTGCAAAGCCGGGTCCTCACCAGAGCGGCCCGAGGGCGGCGCTCAGCCCCTCCCCCTTCCCCCCGCCGCGCTCCGTGTCAGCGGGGGACGCGGCAGCGGCGGCTCCAGCCCAGGCGAGCCGGCGGGGGAAGGGTTAAGCGGAGGCGCGGGTGGGGCGGCTGGGTCAGAGCGAAGCGCCGGGAGGGAAACCGCAGCGCGCACCTGGGCTCGGCTCGGCAGCCGCCTCCTGCCGCTCGGTGCCCGCCCGCCCGGGACCCCGGCTCCATCTGTGCAGCGGCGGCGAGAGCCACTCCAACCCCGGTGACCCAGATCGGAGCCTCCCCCGCCCGCTCCGGCCTCGGGTCGGCTCCCCACCGGCCCGCCTCGCCTGAGCCCCAGCGCCGCTGCTTCGCGCGCCCTGTGCGGCTGGAGCTTTTGTTTGCGGCCCGGGGGCTGCAGGCCGGCGCTGGGGCCGGGAACGGGCTATGTTCAGAGCCAGGAGTCCCCGGGCCCTGGCCGCTTAGTGCCAGGCTGGGCGTGAGCCTGCGAGCTTGTGTGTGAATGTCAAACCGCCCTGGGCTTGCCAAGGGAGCGGAGCTTTCGACACTTGTGTTTGTTTTATGTAATAAACCATAACAATAAATCCTGCCTCCCCTCGCCGCGTAGAGCAGAAATTCCGAGCAAGCCAACGCCGCCGTCAATATGTTTGATTCATGATCGGTCTATTGGAAATCTCTCTGCCTCCGCCCCAGATAGCAGGCTGGCAGAGGCTCCCCCACGCCGCCCCGCTCTGTTTGCTTTTTTAGGTGCAAGTATTTATGAAGAACTTCAATCTTAATTTCTCTCCCGGATCCCTCCTCTTCCACAAGGTTTCAAGATGCCTCTAATCTTGTTACTGCATCCTCCGCTGACTGCCAATTCTAGACGACCCACGATAACCCTGAGCTGAGTCAAGACTATTCGCAGAGTGTCTGGGGCAATTTGTGTACATATTTTATGATTTGAGATAAAAAGGACCCAGACAGGTATAATACGTCTTACAGGGTCATGCAACCGCAGGGGGTGATGAAAATGGAGGAATCAGGCCTCGCCCAGAGAGGTTGTGAAGTCATCTTTGCTGATACTGTGAAATAAAATAATGGAGAACATTCTGAAAATGAAGTACCTCGGTGGTGAAAATCTTTCACACAATAAATACTACTGGAAGACCTTAACACAAGTGTTGGTGACAATGCTCAAGCATCCTCTTTAAAAAGAAACCCTTAATTTCATGGTCAGACTCTGACGTCTTGAAGCAACCCATTTCTAAGAAATGAAGACAGCCATACCTACAACTGGAACTAGCAGAAAAACCTGAAGTGTAAATGCCTGATGGTATTTATAAGGGGGCTCACTTTAGTATGTAAATGCAGTAAGTAAGTAAGAGTAAAAGACTACATTGATATCACACTTGGATAAAAGGGAGTTGGGTTCCCGGAGGCGTATATAACCGAGCACAGGAGGTCATCTTGGGAGATGCAGAGCTACCTTTAATATTACTGATCCTGCATTCCTTGCAATGCAAAACTTCGGTTGAAGAACTGTTTGTTTTTCTTTGACACAGGCAAACAGTCCATTGTACTATTTTCATGCTTAGTCGAGTACTCTGCACAATCAGTACAGTCAAGGGGATGGGCTGCAGGATGACTCCTCCTACTTCCATTTGCCTACCTTGGCTATTGGGGAAGTAGCACTTCCTATCTCCAGTTAACAAAAGGCAAGGCCCTATTTCTGGTAGGATGGATTATTTTTCTCTTCTTTTCTCCTTGGTTTTCTTTCTGTTTTTCTATTTGTTTATTGACCCCCCCCCTTATTTAATACATATTGTCTCGTCACTCTTATCACATTTCTTTTCTCTCCTCCATCCCATCCTTTCCCCCCTCCTTAGTTAAACCAGTGCAAGTTTTGTATATAGCCAAGGCCTTTTCTGGTGACCTTGCTTTCTTCTTCTGTGGCACACCCTTATAGGACGCTAAGGTGATTGCTGGAGGCACTATCATCTCCAAGGGGAAGTGTTTTAGTGGTTGGAGCCAGCAGAGACCTGAGAGGCAGGAATCTTCTCTTCTCTTCCCAGCTCCATCACTGACTTCATGTAGCCAGGCCACCCCTCTTACCTCACTTTATTCATCTGTATACACTTATAATAATTTACTTACCTCACAGGTGTGCTGTGAGGATTAATTGATATTTGTGCAGCACTTTGCAATCCTCCCAGGAGAGATGCTGTGTGATTAAAAGGGTGGGGAAAAAATGTTGTTTTGTAGCCTCTACAAGGCCCTTCCTCGTCTTGTGTAGGCAATGTGTATGTGTGCAGTGATTCAGTGCCACACTGAGGTGTCTCAGCCATATGACTCTGTGGCATGGCAGGGGTGGGGAGAAGGGCCTCTGAATTGTTGATATCAGACAGACCCTTTAGTTAGATCCCAGGTCAGCTCTGTAGAAACGTGGGGCCCTGAGGTCACAGCTCCATGGTTACTCAAGTCCCATATTCACTGGGAAATTTACCCAAGTCAGGTAGTAGTGATCTAAACGTCGTGGAGCCACCGGCAAAGCAATATATGGACACACACACACACACTCCCAACTTCTTACCCAAATTGACTGGGCTCTTCCCACAAGAACATATCCCTGCCACCTCCCCGCAGCGCTCTTTCTGCCTGAAGCTCCCCTCGGGCTGTGACAATCTCTCTCTCACCTGCTGCGAAGGGGACTTCTGGCCGACCGCTCCCTCCCCTACATCGGGATCCCGAAGACAGAAAGCAGCGCCAAATCCTAACTGTTCACGTGAGAAATGAAGATAGGGCTATTGGGCTATTTATTCTCTGTCACATCCCTGCCACTTGGCTTGAGGCCCCTTGAGCCCTTAACCCACCGCACAAGGGTCAGAAGGTTTCGGTCTCTATAGCAAAATAATGCCATTCTATTGGGGGATGTCAGAGTCCCCTAGAATGATGTCCCCTGACCCCCCCCCTCCATTCGGTACGGTGCTAAATCCCAGCGAGACAGGTCCACAAAGTGGCCTGGGACCTCGACTGGTCTCCCTAGCAGAGCTCGGGAGAAACAAGTGAAACTGACGAAAAGAATATCAGAAAAGTTCACGAAGCAAGCAGCGATTTGGAGAAAATAAAGGAGCTGGGCGCTGGGGCTCTTCTGAAATCGACATCATTAAGGACGCTACCCTTAGTGATCCGCACAGCTGGGAAGACCCCCACACCACAGAACGGTCCCAAAGCTTCCCACGTTGTCTGTGCGAAGAGATCAAACTTCCCGGGCGTAACGAGGAGTGTCCGTGCCGGGTAAACGCAGCTCTCGGCTCTGCTGGAGAACCGTGCCCGTTTTCCTGCTCCCTTCGCGAGCTCATCCTTTCCCGTTCTCGGCCAGCTGCGTTTCCTAGCAGAAAACCCGTGCGTTGCTAGCTGCCCGCCTCCGTTTGCACTGTGCAGACCCCAGACACAGCCAGCGTGGATCCGTCACGCCTCGGTCCCATGACAGTCAGGTTTACGCGGGGAGCCTCGGATTTACATTTTAAACACAGCAAATACACTGTCTGCTGGCAATGAGAAGAAAACCTGGCGTGGAACTTCAAACGACCTTCAAGGAAACGCAATTAACGGCTCTCATTATCAGTACACGCCTTGTAGAAAAAAGATCCAGGTGCTCGCTGCAACGCGGTTTCACTTGGTTTAGCAGAATTGTCCTCCCCGCGGATGGACTCTCTCTCGCTCAGTCTGGGACTTGCTACGATGCCTCTACATTTAGAAACCTCCTCGCTTCCTCCATCCGCCTCTCCGCCCCCTCGGCTGAGGCAGGAGAGCGATCGCTCACGGCTGCTAGGCTTTGTCACACGCAGACCACATTGCTCGCTGCTGCCTGGGAGCGATGCACCGTGTTTATTTCCCAGATCCCACACGGCAGTCCCCTTCTGACGCGTCTCTTCCCCCGCTCCCCCCCCCACCCACCCACCCCCACTTCTCTTCCTGCAGTCTGACGGGAAGGACCGTAGGCCACAATGATAATACAACATTTAGGTTAATAGGCCGTGTTCTGATCCGCTTCCCCCCCTCCGCCCGTCCTTCACTCCCTAACGACATCGATCTGCTACATTGACTTCTGCCTTTATCGGCCCCCTGGCAGCCCCGACACGGCCCTAAGTCACTGTCTGAGCTACGGGATCTAATACAGCTTTTGGCATAACCGAGCCAGTAGCAATCACTCGCCTCCAGCCCGGTTACAAAGGAGCGAATCTTGGCCCACAAGTGGTTCGCTTCAGACAGCTGAACGTGCAATGTCATAATGGCTCCTATTGCTGGCAGACGAGGGAGGTGCTCTCGACCCATGCAGACATGGCAGGAGAGACGGGACCGAGAAGATAAGGCCACCCCGGGCTCCCTAACGGTCCACCAGGAGGCGCTGCAAACGCCCCGTTGCCTTTTGCAAGAGGATGGAGTCATCTGGGATTCGGTGGCTTCTCATCTCATTACAGGGTATTAGGAGAACCAGGCAAATATACAGCTATTAAAATTAATCGCCTCGCGCCGTCAGATGAACATAATGGAAATTATTTATAGGCTGCCTACAATGCCTTTATCGTCACGGAGGCTGGAGGTGCTGGATGCGGGTGTACAGAGAAGAATAAGCGCAGGCTACAATGGACGACAGCTGTACGGATCTGCCCCAGAGCTTAAGGGAGCGCTGGAAAGTAATGAGACCCCAGAGACTAACACGAGCCCTTGTGGGAGATACGTCAGCCCGGTTGGTAACAAAGGACTGAGCTTACACTGGCTACAAGTCCAACTTTAAGTGTAGAGTCCAAACACTGCAGGTCAGCAAAGGCTGTGAGTATGTGACCTCAACCGGTTAGGCGAAAAGTAAACTGCGGACATTTTTTTCAGCTGACTACAGGGAGATCTACATAAGCAAATACAAAACCCAGGCTTTGTGTTAAGTGGTCTCAAATATCCACTCGAGTGGATTTCTCCAGCAGGCGAAGTCCCGTCTTGCTGGTGTGCAGCAATGCAGAAACTAGGAGACTTGAAGCATCTAAGAAACAAATTACGTCTTAAAATGGCTGCAAGTATTTTGTAATTACCGTGCAGTGCAGAGAAGGTGAATGCAGGAAGGAATTCGCTTTTCTGACCGCTGTAAACTCGGAATGTTTGCAGATCTCAGATAACAAATTAAATGTTAATTGCTTGAGACGGCCAGCCATTTCGTTAACACTCTTTAGAAAACTCTCTTACAGAATATATTTGCTGCAGCTTTATCTGGGGAAAAAAAGTTCTCTCGAGCCTGAAAAATCTGTATTTTAGGTGCCAAGAGGGATTTGCAATGTACTGCGTTTCTGAAGCAGGGAAAACGATGCCTATAGATCTCCCCTCCCCCTACCGTTCAGTGCTGGAGTTGGTGTTGTTTTGGCAAACAAAATTTATCTCGGTTTCGAAAGGGTAAACAGCTGTTAAATGAATCAAGGTCCTCTGGTGACAACATGAATGAATGCTGTTCCACTGGCGTCGGCCAGCCTGTGTAGCGGAGTGTGGCCAGAGGAGTCAAAGTACAGCTAGCTCAGAGAAAGAAGCAAAACCAGTCCCCGTTTACAAAGGCTTACGAAGAAGGTGCGAGAAAGTCCAAGACAGGCTGGAAGCGCTGCTCTGCCAAGCTCTAGAGGTTAATAAGTACACCGTCCCCTTTCCCCGGTCCGCCCGAGGCGAAGACTCGCAGCTCAGCGGGTAATTGACAGTCTCAGTCCAAAATTGAAACATGTGTTAACAACAACGCGACGCATCCTAGGAGCTTCTCGGGAGATCGCCTCCTCATGGTCTTTATACATTACTTGAATCCAGCTGAGGAAGGTGTCACGAGGCTCTCGGAGCACGTTTCTCGTCTACCTGTAAATCAACTCAATTGCTGTTCAGAGAGAAGCAGCCTCTATTTTGTAGCAAAAGTAGCAGGGCTATTTTTTTCCCACTCGATCCTCCCAGCGTTGGTTTCAATGAGGGCCCAGAGGCAAAGCACGCCGGTATCACCCCCTCCCCCGGTCCACTCCTGTCCTCCCTATTAATTATGCCTTGGAATGTTGGCACTGATGCTAAACACTAAATCGCATTAAATTGATTACGTTCTAGTCTCCTTCCTTCGGAGCAAACAGACACGTTCTAACATAGCCCTTCGCCGAGATCGTTGTACACACCCTTCAGGGCCCGGTTTTCGTTTCCATGAACTCATTCTACACGCTGGACAAAAAGTGATTGGAATGTGCTTTCTGTGAAGCCTGGATCCAGACGCGGGGCCCAATTCTGCAAACGCTTATTCCTGGTGTGCCATTAATTGACTCCAGTGTGATTACTGGCGCCAGTAAACATTACTCCCTTGAGTAAACCCTAAAATCCGCAATTCCTTTAAAGACTTTATGGAGATGTCTGCTGAGCAGCATCGGGCTCATGGTATAGGTTATTAGAAGAACCCATGTGTCCCCTTCCATGTTTATTGAAGATCGTTGTATCTACAAAGACTAATCAGTAAACAAACCCAGGCTTAGCAGAAATGAATTTAGTATACCAGCACCTCTGGGATCCTCATTCATTATCACTCATGCTACAGAATTAATGTTTTTCTTTTTCTTTTTCCCAGAGGAGAGAGGTCGCAGAGTTTGCCGATGTTCTAACGTCCTTTATAAATAATAGCTGGTCGGAAGAAGAGAACTGGTTCACAGGGATTTAGGCCTATACAGGTTGCCCCGTTTCTAGGATTTTCGGGGAAGCGCAGAGCCAAAGGGAGGGTTTCACCTCTCCTCCCAGCCAGTCACTTGCTGTTCTTACATCTCCTCTTAACACACCATTTTCTAAAAGGGCAGATTCTATTCGCCAGGCTAGAGGAAAATTGGGGGTGGGGGGCTTTAAGGCCACTCTAGTAGGAACTGAACACTTTCACTTTTGTTTTCAAGTTACCCAGGCACAGAACACAAAGGTAATGACCCTGAGAAGATGCCTCCCCCCCCTTTCTGAACAGACTCCCAGTCATCACCGCGGAAGTGACCCCACGCTCTGCACTATTCTGCTCGGCCCTTACGCGGCGGTACCCCGGAGACCGACACCGCGTGGGACTGCTGGAGCCAGGGCCGGGACTCCCCGAGCGCCTGCCCTTCTCCCTCAGGCGCCAGCAGCGATCCGCAGGGGAGCGAACTGCCCCTCATTAACGTGGCCGCGGCGAGCTCAGGGAGGGATTGCGCAGGATACGCCCCCAGGGGCTGGTTGAAAAACAGCGCACACACACACACACGAGTACAGAGCACAAACCAGCCCCGTCTGTTTCCGAGCTCGCGCCCTCCCATGGCAATACCGCCCTTCTTGTTGGAAGGCAGAAGCCGCGTAGCTCTTAGCCTGGCATTAATACACCCATTGGCTAAGCTGCTGCTCCGTCAATAGCGCAGCGGCTGGAACAAGGTGCAGGGAAAACCACGGAGGCGTTTGCGAGAAGAGCCGCTCCCAGCGCGGTGTAACTCCCCGGGGAACAGGCCTGTGTTCCGAGCACTTGCGATCGAGCGTCACGCGGGGCCTCCTCCTGGGCCGCGCCCGTCCCAGCGCAGGGCGGGGGAAACCCGGGAACCTCCGCTAGGGCCCGCGCTTGGAGCCCGCTGCTCGGCCCGTCCAGAGCAAATGGGGGCGGGGGAGGGGGTAAGGGGCAGCCCTCCCAATGAGCGTCCCCCCACCCCCCCACGCCTGTCAGAATAGTGCCTGCCACGGCAGCTCTTCCCCTCGCCCTCTGAGGACTGCGAAGTTACACGATCCTTAATGGGGGGGGAGAGCAGACAGCACCCCCGAGACCTACACCCGCTCGGCGACACACCCCTCCCCCCTTCCCTATTGAACCCCAGGCTCTGCACACAGCGGATTATGCCGTCCGCGCTCTGCTCCCAGCGCCTCCTGGCTCCGGCTCGCTCCGCCGATCCTCTGTCCCGCGTGCTGCCTTGGCGGGCGGCGCCTCCTGCGAGAAGCGCGGGGAGCCCCGCCAACAGCGCCCGAGGCGCAGCAGCAGCTGACTCCACGGACTGAGCTGAGGTCTGGGCGCAGCAGCCGAGAGGCGGGGCGGAGTCGTTCCTCCCGGGTGTCCCCCTCGCCCCCGTCCCTCACGGAGCGCCCCAGCCTGGCACACACACCGGGCGGTGGAGACAGCGGGAGCCTGCGGCTGACGGGACCCGGCTTCCCGGAACCGCAGACAAGCGCGATCCTGCTCCGCTTCGGGCCCGTGGGGCGGGGATCATTGACTTGACTCGGAGCAGGGTCTGTCCCGGAATCCGACAGACGGATGGGCCCGGGGGCGGCGCCTGTGGAGCCAATGGCCCGAGCCGCCCTGAGTACCCTGCGCTAGGGGCAGTCTCACGCCCTGTTGGGATTCAACCTGCGCGGAGACCTGTGACGGACGGTGCCTCTGGCGGGGCAGTCGCTACTTTCCAAACCTCTGATCCCGCCTATCAGAATGGGACTGGCGTGTTTGCTTCGAATACAAAGGACTTTCCTGAGCATGTATCCAGCCATTTATGATGTCAGGGACTAAATCTCAGCGGAGAGTAATCTCCTTACAAAGCCCCAGGCTTGTATTTACGTGGGGGCAAAAAGGGGTCTAAACCCACCTAGAACCCGTTTGTTGGGGGCTGTTTCCCTTGTAATCAAGCCGACGCAGAATAAGAGTCCCCCCAAGATTTTACAGAATAAATCCCCTCAATCCCCTCCCGGCGCAAGGCCCTATGTGGCAAATTTGCGGCTCGAGAGAGATTTTATTACGGAGTAATTATCCCCGATCCCCTTCCCGGTAGAGGTTTATCAGTGAACACGCTGCCATTACGCTACTTAGTGTAGCGAAGGCGAAACTGCAGTCAAGAGGCTGCTGGGTTTACACGCCCCCTGTTGGAACAGACCCTGTAATTGGCAGAAGTCTCTCACCAGAGGAGGCTTGAGTTCAGGGCCTTGACGGCAGGGTGATCACTTACGAGGGGGAAGAAGAAATAGCTTTCCTCCTTCCTTAATGAAAATTAGTTGGAATTGAAATGACAAGACAGAAGATTGATACGCAACGCGCAGCACGCGTGGTTTGCCTCGTGAGAAAAGCTAAGTAATGAACAGAAACTCCTCCCTTTAGTGCTAATAGGTTGCTGTTTTAAAGCCTCTTCTTTGCCTCATACCCATCGGTATTAATAACAGTAATAAAACGAGCTGCAGTGCTATAGTTAGTAATATTCCATGGTCATAGCCGACCCCAAAGCCCTTTGCAAGCAAGAATTAAATAAGTCCCACAATCTCAACACTCGTTTATTATTACTCTCATTGTACAAAAGAGGAGACGGAGGTATGGAGCGAATCAGTTATTAGCTGCGATTCACACAGCGAGTCGGGGGCAGCGATGGAAGTAACATTTAAAAACCCTGACTCCCCATCTCCTATTTTAATCACTAGCTACACTTAGTTTTTCATCAAGACACATTTAAAAAAATTAGTGCATCTCCCTCGTACCTCTAAACTAAAGCCTTAGTATTTAAAGTCTAAATACGGGTGTGAATCTAATCTATTTTTTTCTGCACTAGACCAAAGGTACTCATATATTATTCAGGCAGCCATTTAAACACCTTTTTCTTTTTAATGTTTTGGCGAATACAATTAACAATCCCTGTGTGAGGAATTTCAAAAGGCTGTTTACGCCTCTCACTAACCTTATCCTGACACCTCATTGTTAAGGGCAAAAGTGACTTATACTGAGGGCACCGATGAAAACTTTCTTTTCACCGAGAATGGCGGTACTTCACAGCCACTTCGCGGTTTATTGCTAAAGGAGGCGACTGTTGCTGGTAAAAGAGCATTACATTGGGCCACCCCGATTTTTAAGCCGTACTCCCCATTGATCTAATTGTTTTTAGGAATGTAAATGGCAGCACTCATGTTCCATGCATTCATCCGTGTTTAAATGATAAAACTAATAATCACTCTAAATAATACGGTAATCTGTTAAGTGAGCTGTGTGTTCATGACAAAACCCACTAAGTACTGTACATTAACCAGTCTCCTTACATGTCTCACTGCATTGCAAACTTTATGTTGCGTCCCAGTGCTCCCTGTTTTTATTTAATTCATAGCCCTGTAGATATTCAAATTTAAGTTTGACTGTTTTTAAATATATGCACTGAAGACCTGGTTTCTGGTTCTTCGAGAACAAGCGGAGAAACCATCAAGGTTTTTGTTACAACAGAGAGACAAGAAAGCTGAAACTACGGACAACATACTGGAAACTCCCCACGTAAGAGAAGCAATGCCCTGACGAAAGAGGAGCCTGAATTAATCCCTGCGCCAGAGAGCAAATACCTAGCTTTGCGGTCTTGCATATTAATATGCAGCTGTATTTAAGAATGCCACAGAATAGCTGCCTGACACTTAAATATTGTCTAGTCAGAGGCTGTAACCTCAGGCATATGCAAGAAGGGAGTATACACAAACACACATATTGTGCCATTCAAATCTGAAGCCATGGTCACTGGAGTCTTGCATTATTTTTTTTAAAAAACACCTTGGATGTGAGGTTTATAACAACACAAGATAAACCAATATGTGAGGAGGGGAACTGCAAAATATCCTGCATGTTTCAGTGATGGACCTAGGAGTCCCAACAGGAGAGAACAATTAAACAGAAGTGGCCTTTCTAGAAGAGGGAGTGAACATAAACAAATATGCCCGGAGGACCCAGTCCGGTGATGACTCCACAAACACATGGTCAGTGATATGTCGCATGACCGAGACGAACCATTGCTTTCCTCCAGGGACAAAGCATTTGTGCAATATTCATCGCCGATCGCTACGCTGCCCGCTCGAAGTCCAAAATGTCAACGCCGGTGTTTGAAACCCACGCGAACGAGTGGCTGTAAGCGGGCGAAGCCAGCGCAGATATTTCAGCGGCTTTCTCCCATCCTATTCCGAATTCACTTTTCCCGGTCGCGCCGTGCCTCGCAGGCAAACGCAACGCTCAGGGCTTCCCCCCTCTGCTGCCCCTTCAAGTGCGCTGCTTTCGTAATGCGCCCCAGCAATACAGGGAAGCGCATTAATGGCAAACGGTTTCGTTTGTGCTACGATGTTGTTTGCTGTCGCTCGGGGAAGGGAGGGTGTTTGTTTCACGGCTGGAACACGAGGCGGGAGCTCACACACTGGCTGCAAGCCTCAGAGCGGCGGAATTCACACAGCTCGTGGGGGCTTAACTAGCAAACTGCGTGCCAGAAAAGGCCCATTTGAACCAATGCCTCTGAGAATGATCCAGCAGCGCCTTTAAGAGCAGCCAAGGCCAAATTCTGCCCTGGGCTCCAGGGATCTGTGAGCGAAGGCAGCACGGAGCCCCGGGCATGCAAAGTCTGATTGCAAAGTCAGAGCAGGATTGAAAGGCCGCTCCCCCAAACGTGCCTCTTAACTCTGCCCTCCAGACCCCAGCTGGAGCACGCAAGTTTCGGCCCAAAACAAGCGACCACGCAGCACAAACCCAACCGCACACCGGCACGGGGAAACCAGGGGACCTCTCGGGCCGCAGCCCTGCCTCGCTCCGAGCGGCAGGAAAGAAACCCGGCCGCTCTCTGCCCTCGCTTCAGCTGCGCCCCGCGTCTATTCTGAGCCGAGTGTGTCTGTGGATGCAAATGGCGTCTCGCCGCTTCCCTCCCCCCACGACACCGCACAGATCTTCTGCCAGACGCAGATGTGCAAGCAAGCCGCCCGGGGGAAGGGAAGGGAAACTGCAGGAGCCACTTCCCCACCCCAACCGCCTGGCGTGGAGTAGCAGCCACCGGATGGTGGCCGCCCGCACGGGGAGGCTGCAAATGACAGAGCAGACAGTGCCTGTGTGCACGGGGGAGGGACGGGCCCTGGCCCAGCGAGGTGGATGGCGACGAGCTGTCCTTGTGCATTACACGGCGGGACGCAAGAGGAGGGGCGCTAGGGAGCAAAGGGAGGAGGGAGTCTCCGGATGCGCTGCTGGAGCGGCCTCGCCACCCGCGGGTCCAGGCCATGTGTATTTGCAGAGTGTAATGTAATGGGAGCCCTCGGGTCAGCGGCGAGGTTTCAAACAGCAGCGATCGGCTGCGAAAGCAGCTTCACCTGCTCTCCCGGCCCCTCCTGGCTGCTGGCTGCATTGCAAACCTCGCTGTCTCCCCAAGCCGGAGCCTGCAGCCCAGGCGCTTCGCTTCGCTCCTTCCTGCCACGCAAAGGCGTGTGCGATAATCCCCTGCCACTGCCTGCCGTGTGCAGCTGTCACACACATGCCAACTGGCCCTGTCAAGGGAGGCCGGCCCCGTTTGTTTGTTTTATTAAGCAAGAGCTCGCCGCGCTCTCCTGAGGCCTTGCAGAGAGCTCCCCCGGCGCCGTGCATTTCAATGCATAAAGTGTGTCTGTGCGTGTGCTCAGGAAAAGGAAGCGGGATCTGGGCCGTGCCCCCTTTTAACCACACCCCCCCCTCACCACGCGGCCGACTCGCCCCGGGGAGCATGTTCCCCTTCGCAGTGAATCACGGCTGGAAAATGAACCTCGGAGCCTGATGCAACTGAGTCCCCGCGCTGGCTGGAGGCAGGGCCCGGGGGAGGGGCTGGAGCCGCCGCCGCCGCGCGTCCCTTTGATCCGGAGCCGGGCGCAGTCACGCAGGTATCAGCGGCGGCCCCGAGCCCCAGGCCGCCCTGGCTGCTCCAGCGGGAGCTCGGCCGTCCCCGCTGTGTCCCTGGGGCCCGGCTAACACCTTCCCCCGCCGCGCGCGGCTCCGCTTGCCCCTACCCAGGGGGGCCCAGCAGGGCGCAGCCCCGCCCGGCTCCTGCCGGCCCCACCCCGCGGCCTGAGTGCAGCGCGCCCGGCCCCCCGCCCCGGCTCTCCCCGGGGGCAGGGGCGCGGCTCTCACGCTCCTGCCGGCTGCTGCTGCACGTGACCCGCCCCGGCCTCGGCTCCTGCTGCCCGAGCGGCGACGGCGGCGGCTGCCGTGTGCCCAGCGCGCCCCCTTCCGCCGCCGCCCCCAGCCCGGCCGCCTGATGCAGGGGCTTGAAGGCGGGTCTCGGGGGCCGCGGCCCGGGCCCCCGTCGTGCGTTCGCCTGGGCCCAGCCAGCGGCCCCCCAAGCCCCGCTCTGCACGGCCCTGGGGGTGGCGAGCCGGGGCCTCCCGCGGCAACGGTGTTCAGAGGAGCGGGAGGGACTAGCCTTGGGTTACACCGCGGAGCGTCTGTGCAGCGCTCGCCTGCCATGGGGGAATGGGGGGGGACTGCGCTCTAGCTCTGACTTATTACACGGGTGCCCTTGGCTGGATTCACGTGTGAGATCTCACCCCTCCACCCCCACCCGCCAGCCACTGGGTCCCTTCTCCCCTGCTGAAGAGGAGGGCGGATGAAGCCTAACATTGAACATAAGCGCCGGGGCCGCCCTCTCTTCCTCCCCCCACGCTCCCCACACCTGACATTTTTGTCCCCAAAAGCCTTTTTGTCACTTCCCTATGAGTCACACCACCTTCCGCTGCTGTTAATTGCCTGAGTCACCCCCAGCGCCCCTCCCACTGTGACAGGTGGGTGGCTGGAGTGAAAGCGGGTCACCCCTGCCGACTTCTAGCCATCAGAAATCAGGAGTCAGGCCCCCAACAATCTTGAGATTCTTTTCAAAAACCATAGTGTGGGGGTTTAGGTCAGGTTCTTGATTTTTTTTAACTCCCACCCGCCCAGCCCCAGGGTGGGTGCCTGTGACAATTAGTGTTGCCTGCTCTCCCACATGTACTGGGTAAGGGGGATTTTTGCCCCTGCTGCAGGAGCCCTCACCCCCATATCTGCCACTCTCCTACTCTTCAATTAATCCTCTTCCTTAGCCCCCTCCTCAGTGCTGTTGCCACGCAACCCCCCTCAATATAGCTTCCTGTCAGTTCAGTCCCCCGCCTCCATCATCACCACTCCATCATTTCAACCTTCTTATCCCATTGACCCTCCTTCAGCTCCCCTCCAATGGGCCATAGTTCAGTCCTCCCAGCCTCACCTTTGCTCTTACTCTTCTTTACCCTCCCCAGGCCTGGAGGTGCTGCAGTGGGGTCTCCTCTCTGCTTCCCAGGCTGACAGTGGGGAGCCCCGGCCCCCAGGGGCTGATAGCCATTTTGAAGTAAAATGAAGCCTCACTCATGATCTCATGCTCAAACTCTCAAACGTCAGTTTTGCTTTTGTTTTGTTTTTCAGTCAGGGCTGAGTTCTGCGGTGAGATCATTGCATCTCTCCCGTTAAAGTTGTGAGAGTTGGCATGGCCCAGTATTTCCCACGGAGCGAGCAGCCCAGTATTTTCAGCCCCAAGATCAGCAATGTTTGCTGGTAGTGACAGTAAGATGATGGACCATCACTTCCAGGGGCACGGTAGCCAAACATTGAAAGGCCTTTTCTGCAACATTGTCACCTTTTCCGCTCTGGAGGCCCCACCCCTAGAGAGGGATTCTTGGGGTAGCAGGTCACAAGACACTTTCCAGAGAAACACTCGTCACCATTTTTAGTTGCAGTTTGTCCAGGGGCGAAAGTAAGTAAAAATTGGCTGGCCCATACCGCTGACTTCAAAGCGCTACCACTGAGCCAGGGGGGCAGGAGGGAGGCAAAGGAACAGCTGCTCTGAGGCCGGCCATTTAAAAGGGCCCGGGGCTCTAATCACTGCTACTGCGCTTGGGCCAGGCAGCATGGATGGGCTGGCTGGGGGACACTGACCCCCTCGGCCCTGTCCCTTCCACCCGAGGTCCTGCCCCTTCCAGGGCGGCTGGAGTCGGCCCCCATACCAATAAGAGCTCAATTTTACTTTCACCCCTGAATTCACAGCTGACAGTTCGGCTAGCTGTTGACAACCCTCAGTCTTCACTTGGGTCATTCACAAGTAACAGACTATGACCTGATCTGGTAGGGAAGGGGACAGGATACAGGAAGGCCCAGTGCCTCTCAACTCTTACCTCCCAGATTTCCGGGCACCAAAACACAGCTGGTTATTGGTATTTCAGGGCTGATGCTTGGTGCTCCAGTCTTATAACCCTTTCCGGCAGGTACCCAGACTCTTTTGTGCAAAGGATCTGACTTCAGTCCACTAAATTGGCACTGATGAGGAGAGAGAGTTGTTAAATAATCTAATACGATCGACTCATGCTCTAACATATTATGGAGGCCTGGACTAAAACTATTGCCGTTCCTGTGACACTGCTTGACCAAGGCAAAGAGCTCCTCCTGCTGGAGAAACATTCTGGGCTGCGTGTGTAGTTCTCTTTCTCTCTCTCTCTCTCTCTCTCACCCACCCACCACAAGTGAAAACACTTCCTCACTGCTTTTTCAAATGCTCTTTGGTATTGGAATGTGACCAGCATCATGATTCTGGTCCCAGTGAAATCAAAGACAAGTTCAAATGGTGAATAGTTTACTAAGTCCTGCAGGTTGGTTAGCACCTCCTGTCAAGTCTGAGGAACCTGAGCTTCCTTAAAGTCAGTGGTGAGCTGACAGTACTCAGAGCATTGTAGGATTAGGTTCTCAGGGCTTGATCCAGAGCCCATTAAAGTCAGTGGGAAGATTCTATCAACTTGAATGGACTTTGCATCAGGCCCTTAAAGAGGGTCATTTCTAATGTTTGTGGCCCAGATGCACAAAAGAATGTAGACACCTAACTCCCACTGTGGGTGCCTAAATCCAAAGTTTAGGTGCCATTAAGAACTTCCAAACCTCTTCTTTGCTGCCACCTAATGACACAGGCACCAACATTTTTGCCATGAGGGTCTCCCTGGCACCAAGTTTCTGTTACTGGGGATACCCACAATGCTCCACTCTAGGTGTCCAAGCTCCAGCAGGTGACGATAAGTGGGGCCCTTATCCCCAGAATAGGCCCCATACAAAATCCAGCCAGAGGAATTACTGCCTCCCTTATACCCTATTACCAAATGGTTAGAGCACTCAGCTAGGGCCTGGGAGTCCCACATTCAGTTTCTCCCTTTGTCCAATGTGGAGAAAGACCCCTGTTCAAATCCTCTCACCTTTCAGGAGAGTGCCCTAGGCCCTGAGCTATGGGGTAGTCTGATGTGCGAGGGGTGGGGGGCTCTGTCACTCTCTCCTGTTGAAGCTGTTCAGCTTTGGCTAAATAATTCACGAGTAAGTGGAACAGGGAGACTGGACCCCAGGTCTCCCATCTCTTAGGAGAGTGCCCTAACCACCAGGTGCTAGACACTCTCACTCATGCCCAATGATGCCCATAAGTACCTTTATGGATCTGGGCCTGGCTCACTAGTTCGTACTGGACATGGGTTGGAAGTAACCAAAATGTGTCATCTTAAGGCAGTTTAAACTCAAGACTTGTATGAATCAATGAGCTGGTGGACTTCAGCTAACTCAAAGTGGATAGGTGTCTGTCAGAACTGACATCTTTTTAGGCAGTCTTTGCAGAAATGCTAAGTGTTCAATAAGCAGAGATACCCTCTCAATTAGAGCCTTATGCTTTCCCCGGCTACAAGCTTCCAGACCAGACTGTCTGGTGACAAGTATTAATCTGGCTGTCAGAAAAGAATATATGGACAGTTTGTGTCTTGCAAAGAACAGGATCAGGGGATCTCAAAACAAGTCTCTTCTGTGGCGTATGCCCCAATCAGTCTTGCACTTAACTCTTGAAATAGTGCCACCAATTTGAGATCGTAGCGTATTGACGGTAGTAGCATGAGAAAGCTAGTCCTGCAGCCATCCATGTTACCGTTATCCTGTGGATAGTTTCCAGTGTTACAATTTCAGCAGCATTTGTATACTCTGAGGTCAGCATTTTCAAAAGTGGCCACTGATTTTAGACACTTTGGCTTTTGGTATTCAGTCTGAGACCCTTAAATGTCACTAGCTGGATACTCTCACACTGAGGCACTCAAAGTCAGCCACTTTTGAAAAAATTCTCCTAAATTTACTTAATAAAAACAAGAGGAACAAAGTGGGGGAGGCGGGATTATTTTAAATTTTTCTTAATGTTTCTCTATATCAGAAGTTTACACAACTAAAAATAATTTCCTTTGCTAGTGTTTGCTAGGTATGGATGATATTCATCGTTTAAATGCTGATTTCACTCTCTCAAACCATCTGCTCCTCCTCCTTGAACCTGTCGTGACATAATATTGCATGTTGTATCACCAGCGTTTCCTAGGCAACGGAGCGTGATGGAATAAATACAGCATTATGATTTCATATGAAAATGAGAAGCTAAATGGGAAGAGGAAAAAAAACCTCTTGTTGCAGATGTTGGCTTCACTAACACAGTACAAGCAACTAAAAACATGCAAAGGATTTTTAAAATAATTACTTATGCTTGTGTTATGTTTACCACAGTCACTAACTTTACTTTTGTTGTCCCTTAATATTTATTCAAACCAAAAACATTGTTAAAAACCAGTTAGAGTTCTTCAAATAAACATAGCTCCAGCATAACCATAAAAAGCCATGAAATTGCTAGTTTCGTCCTCCTCTAACCCTTGCAATCAACAACTATGATTTCACCTTCTCCACATTACCTCACCCACAACCCACATGCCTCCTCCCTTCACCCCCCGCCCCAGAACGTGTAACCATAGACTAACCATGTGGAGTGGTTAGAAAAGGATGCAGTTGTTCAGAATGATGAACTGGTGATTTCTTGAAGTAGAGAAAGTAGATGCTGTAGGTTTTTAGATAATGGTTAAAAGCGTGTTGTGCTGGAGGATTGTGAATAGTGGGAATTGTGATAAATATTATTGCAGACTGGGAAGTTATTGCATATAATATCTGTAGTAATGCAATTTACATGCTGTAGTTAGGAAGTATGGTGTTGCATTTTGTTTTTTTTACCAAGTGATGTCAGGGGAAGTGGAACAATTTCTTTAGTGGGGGTGCTGAAAACTATTGAACTAAACTGTAAACCCTGTATATGATGGAAACCACTTTAAGTCAGGGGGCGTGGCAGCACCCCTAGTTCCAGAACCTATGGGGATGTTTATGCTCAAAGTAAAGGTTGCATGTTTTGGGTGGAAGGAGGAAGCATGTGGGTTGTGAATATTGGTGTGGAAGTATGATGAAGGTAAAATCATGGTTGCAGGCTGCAAGAGTTGGGTGAGGACTCAACTAGGGATTTCATGGCTTTTTAATGTTTGTAGTGGCGGTAACTTCAACTGGTTATTAACAATGGTTTTTGTTTGGTGGGATTTCTACATTAAAAACATTGATAGATGATGTGAATAGCTCATGTACTCTCATTTCTATGCTTCTTCACAGAGGTCTGCTAACCCCTGCGCTCTCCAAGTATCATCACTCTTCCTACTAGCCCTCCTCACAGCTATACTTTTCCCCATATCTCCATGCAAAAACCCTGTCTCCTCTCTCTCTCTCTTCCCTTACCCCCTAATAGGCACCCTGTTCTTCCAGACCATGATCTGGATCAGGACTGCACAACTCGGAAAGCAGCGAGGGCCATATTACTTCAAAAAAACCCAGCTGCGGGCTGAAAAGCCCCACCCTCACCCCGTCCCCATCCGCTTCCCTCCACCCCACCACTTGGCTTGCCCCACCCCTACTCACCCCCTGCGGGCCGCACAGTGAGCCTGTGCGGGCCGCATGTGGCCCCCGGGCCGCATGTTCTGCAGGCCTGATCTAGATTGTTCCATCATTCCCACGTCCGCAGTGCCTGCCATGGCCTGTATTCCTCTACCACAGTTAGCTTTTAAATCACTAATTTGTGTCAACGCATCTCTGTTGATACTTATACACATTGGCAAATCATGGCGTAACTAGAATCAGTTATATGAGGAAGAGAAAAATAACTTCTTACAGATTTAATTTTAAAAGTTAAGCAGTGGCCTATGACTAGAGATGCTCTCAGAGGCACATGAGAGAAATTTAGAGTTTACGGTCATTTGGTGAAGACGTGTGAGCAATATTTCAAAGTGGAACCATTGTAGAAAGTTTCCTTGATGAAAGTTAGTAAATATGTCACACAAAAAATATAGAAGGTTCAATTGCCTTATGTAGAATTAGTTCTCCCTAACACACCAGTTCTCCCTAATCTGAACCTTTGTCAGCAGAGGTTGCTGACATAATTTACAGCTGAAGTGGGAAGTGGTGAGCCACTGCCCACATCAAATAAAACATTCCAGATGGAGAATATTAACTAAAATGGGACATGGAAGATGAACAATTCTGAATTTAAACTATGCTCAAAATCCTTCTAGTTGCAGACACATTGAGAGCCCAGTTCACCTGCCTCTACTCTGGACTCTCAGTGGTATGAGGCCACTGAAATTAATGGAATTACTCTAGTTACACTGGTGCAAGTGAGAGCAGGATTTGGCCCTGATCTTGAGCACAGGCAGACTTATCAGTGTAGTAAGGTAGCCACTTGTTTATACAACTCCTAATGGATGTGATGCATTAGCCAGTTTTCTGCACTAAAATGTTTCCTGTCTCACCTAAGGGAGGATTTACAAGTTTGCCTCCACGTCTCTCAGTATCTTGCCCCACATGAACAGAGCCAGACAGTGGGCCATAACAAAACCCAGGACAACGCCAAATTAACATTAATACGAACATTTTACAACTAACCATTCATGTAATCCTTTTGCCTCTCTTTTGACAGCCTAATGTGGTCCTAGACCTTGACCCAGAAGCGATAGGTAAGAGGCCACGCACTGCTCAGTAGTATCAAACATTTTAAATGACAAGCTCCAAATGTGCTAAGCTTCATCAGACTCTGGAGGATTTGGATTCTCCTTTGTCCGAGACTCTTAGTGAAGGAAAATATTTGCAGAATGCCTGTATAAAAATATTTGAGGAGCTAACTTGTTAGGGGAGAATAGACATTGGGAATCTGACCACTGCAGTGAACTGATATTCACAAAACCTGTACAGATCTAGGAGATTCAGCTTTGCATTCTCTTATGCAGGCAGTCACCCACTTTGGGGTTCATCTGTTCCTGTCACCATCTATCATATCATACTCATGTGGGATACGGTTGATGAAGTTTAGGTTGACAATGAATAGCACTGTTTTTTATCCATGTGAAAACAGTGAGGTGGTTGAAAACATGTTTACGTTGTCTCTTAGTCCAATCAAGTACTGTACAGCTGTAGCCTATCTGAAGAATTATTAACCTTACTTATTGCTTAAATCATATTCCTTTCTACAGCTAAACTTTAAATAATGCATGTGCAGAAAAAAACTACAAAAGACTTGTCACTGCTGAGCATCTCCCAGGAAAATCTGGCTTTAAGTTTAAGGTAAATAGTAAAAGTGTCCTAAGGGTGTATTAAGTAATTCACTGGAGGTAAGATTGAATTTCCTGGATTTGCTGTGCAATCAGAATTCTTTTCATCCTGAGATTGTCAAAACCATTCACAATTTGGAATCAGGTTTCCCAACAGTCCATTTCTGGGGACATTTTACAAACTCACACGAAGGTCAAGCTTCTGGTTGACCCTGTACTGTTGCACAAGAAAGAAAAAAGTGCAGAGTCTTTGTGTATTCACCCAGGGTCCATCCCCAATGGCAGTCTTGGGGCTTCTCTGAGTGCAAGAAATGATTGTAAGGGTAGGCCCTGGCCTCCCTAAAGTGGATGGGAGAGAAAGGGCTGAGTTCCTGTCCATGCTCTACATCACTCAGTTTGGCCAAGGATGTGATCCTCACCTATCAAAAGCAGTGGGAGTGTTGGCATTGATGTCAGTGGGTGCAAGGTGGCCCCTGAGAGCAGAGGGGAGCATATGTTTGTAAAGAGGGTAGCAATGGCTGTTTCTCCCAGCAGTAGTCACTGGAGCCCCAGGAAGCATGGTGCCTGTTTCCATTAGAGTGGTACTTCGCTGCATGAGCTCCAGTTTAGGGTTGTGCCTAAAAGACTATCAATGATATGGATTTGAGTGGGGGAGGGGAAGTGCTAGAAAAAAGTAAAGCCAACTCTCTGTAAGTTAGTCTCTTCAGGTACATATTTTATAACCGCAGAATGTGCTGGAGTCCGTGTTCGCTAGGACAGTTGTTTTCCTGTTCTGTGAGGAAATAGCATTGGAAACACCCCCAGGTTAATGCAAAAACAACAGCTTTTATTAATAGGCATCAGTGGCCACACCTGCTAACTTTATGTCTGTCTACTTTAGGGAACTTCTACCCATCGCTAACACCGGTTCAGCTAAATCTGTATCAGCTCTGCTGGGAGCTCTGGTGTAGATGGAGTTTTAGCTGCTGACAGGTTTCCACACCTGTGGTGATTAGGTTTGCTCCCCTCAGAGTTAGTGCTGAAAACAGTGTTGGCAGCTAGAATTTCAACTACATTTGGGCCCCAACATTGCTAACATTGGCTTGGAGTAAACGTTGAGAAATGTGGGAAAAAATGAGTGTGGAGAGAACCTCATTCACATAAGAAGTCCTTCATTTTAAAGCCCCAGGTCCCTGAAACACAACTAAGATCTATGAGGCAAGGGGGAAAGAGTCATTAGAGATTGAGCACAAATGATCTCTGGATCACCAGTAAGGCTAATCCTCATCACAGAGACACCCTAGCTAATTTCTGTTTTTAACATCCTGAAAAAATGAGTAGCCAATATGAAATAATGCAAGAGTCTACAAGCAAAGTTACTACTGAGCAATGTATAATCCATCAGAACGCAATTTTACACTGTCTGTCTTTGTAAAAGACCCCATACTGTAATCTTGCTGAGTTAAATGTGTGTGACACCGTAGAAGGCAGGTTTCTCTATGTTATTGCACTGTTGTATTTAAGTTCTTTTTAATGTAAAAATGAAACATTCTGTTGCTTATATTACTAGAATTGTTTGTTTTTAACCATATCATGTTAGATTGGGCCCATGATTCAATTTTCACAGTCATGTCAAGTATGTCTATTACAATTTATAGTCCCATAGACTCCTTGCGTGACATTTTATTAGATTAGAACAGTGGTTCTCAACCTATTTAGCATTGTGGGTCGCATCCAATACTACCTGCATGGCCCCTGAGGATGTCACATGGGCCATAGTTCTGCGCTGACTGGACTACAAGCACCCTATGGGCAATAAGTTGAGAACCACTGGATTAGAAGATATTACGTTTAGTGCATGTAATCAGGTGGTATACAATCGAAGGAGTCCACTGTTGTGCGCTGAGATTTACTCAAGTTTAGCACCAAACCTGAGAGTAGTGACATAGGGTGTCACTAAGGCCAGAAGTGGTTGTCTGCCTCCTGCATAACACAGGCCCTAGATCCAAGAAGAGAGATTGCAATGCTGTGCGTCACCGCACATAACTTCTAGACACCTAGAAAATCCAGGAACAATGCTGGGATCTACAAAGCTGAGTTAGGCACATAGACTTCTTATACAATGAAAGGGGAGAGAGAGGTGCTTAAGAATCGGCTCCACAAAGCCATCATGTCAGGCAGAGTCACTTAACCCAGGTAATGGGAGATGCCAGCCAGCAGGGTTTGTGCTAAACCCTGCTCCTCTCTAGGATAGGTGTTTAAATCTGGAATGCAGGGAGGCACCTAGCCAGAGGTGCTGGAACTACAGGTGCTGGAGATGTTGCTGCACCCCAGCTTGAAGTGATTTTCGTCATATTTGGGGTTTACAGTTGGGTTCAATGGCTCTCAGCACCCCCACTATACAAACTGTTCCAGCACCCTATCTTGAGCTCTGTTTACCAGTTGGAAAAGGGGCACCTGCTGCCTCGAGTCAGATGGCTGAGGCTGCCTAAGGGGTTTCTTGTGGGGACGAGTTAGGTACCTGCCTTGTTCCACACACAACAGCCAGAGCAAGAAAAGGTGGTGGCATAGTCCCCTGTTCCCAGTGGGTGCTCTACCCACCCTGCCCCTGGCCCCACCTCTGCACCGCCCTCGCCCTGCCCCCATTCCACCCCTTCCCAAAGTCCCCACACCTTTCTCCCAAGTCCCTGCCCCTGCCCCGCCTCTTCTCTGCCTCCTCCCCTTAGCGTGCTACATCCCCAATCCTCCCCCTTCCTCTAGGAAAGTCCTAAGTGCCTCCAAACAGCTGTTAGGTTGGGGGGGGAATGGCTTCCTCTATCTTTCCAATTTGGTGTTTGATAGGCTTTATCACCTCCACTCGACTTGTCCATTATGTGGCACTCAGTGGTTTCAGTGTCAGAGAGGATGTTCCCAGATGTTGTTTCAAAATTTGCCATTGATGAGTTGATGTAGAGAAAAATACACAGATTTTTTGAATTATATTAAAAAATTCAGCAGCCTCACTAGAAGCTGATGCTACATCACTGACTGCCAAGTTCACTGGATGAGAACTGCATGCGACAAAAAACACTCGAGGGTTTAACTCTCAGATGCATGTCTGCACTCCTCTGTTTTTTCCTCTCATGTTGGCACCATTATCGTAGCCCTGACCTCTCACGTCAGCTATCACAATTCCCATATCTTCCAGCTTTTTAAGCAGCACATTTGTCATATCAGCTCCTGTAATATCATCAATAAATTCTAGAAAATGCTCTTTGACAGCCACATTTTCACTAGGTTCTGTTATTTTTACAAAACGCACCTTTAAAGTCATTTGTTCCATATGGCTGGTGTCAGGTGTGCAGTCCAGAACAGTGGGAGACCCCAATCCTTACTTCCCACTGGGGAAAAGAGGATCTGAACCTTGGTATCTCACATCCCAGGTGAGTGCTCTAACCACTGGGCTAAAAGTTAAGGGGGGCACCATCACCTCCTCCAGCCAGATTCTGAAGGGGACCAATCTAGCAGGCCCTCTGAGTGCCCCTGCTAGATTGGGCCCCACCCGTGACTTAGGTGGCCAAATGCCTGTCTTCCCCTGGTTTGGATTGCTGTAGGGCTTAGGTGGGAAATAAGCATCTGGATGCCTAGAGTGAGGCAGCATAGTGCATGTTCAGAGGCGGAAACACAGGTGCCTAGGAAAAATTTTACCCTGAAAACTTAGACATCAAGTGAGTTTAGGCGCCTGCGGCATTCAGCAGGAGTTTTGTGGATCGCAGTGTAGCCACAACTGGGACATAGGTGCCTAAGCCCCAGACTTGGTGCCTAAGTCCTTTTGTGGATCCCAGCCCCAGTACTCCTGGAGTTTGGAGCCGCTCCCTTCTGCATCTTCATCAATTAGTAGCAGTGGGATTTCTGACTCTCAGAAGAGTTGAATTAAATGCTTAGGAGTATTGCTTATTATTCCACAATGCCCTGTAACAAACTAATCTAAGGAGGCTGATCTCAGAGTCCATAGTGTACCCTCATTGGAACAGAATACATAGGAGCACCAACCTAAACTTACCCACATATTACCTGTAGCCTGATTGTGAAGGCTGAGTGAGTCTGCAAGCAAAGAAAGAAAGAAAAAATGTAATGATTGCATCTGCATCATCTCCACAAGTATGCTCAGCCTTTGGTTTAATAATGCAACACCCCTGACTGCAGCCCAGAAAGAGTATCAAAACCTGGAGTATCAATATAAAAGAGCATGTCTGGATAGAATGACTTCTACTTGTTGCTGCCCTATGGTTGAAACAACAGAAGACAAGTGATCTCATTGATAGGGAGGCACAGTTTCATCCAACATCAGAGTTTAAAATGTACAGAGAGACACAGCAGCCTCAGAGCCAGCTTCAATGAGACTGTCAGTGTGGCATCTTCAGAGTGATTTGTGGGTACGGAGAGCAGCTTCAGAAAGCTGGAGGATCAACAGACGGCCTACGAAAGCCTTTCAGAAGGTCCCAGGGAAACACTGGAGGCAGCTTTGTACATGCAGAGACACCCAAGACATGACAAGAGGCTCAAAGGAGTCCACCCTGGATATTTGTATAACAAGCCTCCTTCTAGGAATGGGGTAATAGCTACATGGTCTGTCTATTTGATGTGAACATTGTGGAAATACTGAGGATTCTCCCTGCTTCCCTGGGTTAGAAGGAATTTTAAAACAAATTCATGGTGTGCTTCTTGCGATTCCCAACCCACATGAAAATAGCCAGCTCCCCCCCGCCCACCCCGTCACCACTTGACAAAGATAAAAGATTAAATATCACACAATTGTTTTTATGTCACATTCTCCATTTCTTTTCCCCTTTAAAAAGATACAAATATTCATTTACACACAGTTTCCCAGGCTTTAATGGTGACCATGTGTTATTCCTGGGAGTTGTGTTAAAGTAGAGTCATTTGGAAGGGAGGTGTGAAGCTTTTGCAACTGGGGATATTCAAAACTCTCCCCTCCCCCCCATTAAAAATGCCACTTGGTGCATTTTAAAGGTAAAAATCACCCTTGTGAAGTATTTTTATGAGCTAGAGCTAAGTCATCCCCAGCAGGGATTGTATCAGCAAATTCAGAGGCAGGAAATAATCATCACAGGTATAGCACCCCTCCAGTCTCCCCACTTCTAATCTGAATACTGCCTGAGCAGTTCCTTCATTTTTGTTCTCTCAGGGGAATGGAATAATTCTTGTATCCAGGGCCCAGCATTCTGTACTAATTGTGGTTCCCTGCACTGCTAGAGGGCAAGGGGAATCAGAGCTGGGCAATGCAGTCCTCCTCCTCCTCCGCTCTCCTGCCACAGGAAGCATTCAGGCCAGCCTGCACATTGTCCAAGTCAGGGCAGAATGGTGAGACCTGCAAGAATGCAGGGCCCCAAGCATGTGCTTGCCCTGTACGTGGCATATCTGGGGTTCTGAAGGTTCTGGAGAAGGGAGCTGTCAGCTTCTCAAAGTGAAAAATCTACCAGTGCTAGGCCCAGGCTTGCTCCCACAGAAGTCAGTGCTTTGCCTTTGAATCCTTGCATTAGTTTCTCACTACTCATTGCAAATAGTTTTTCCTATAAATGTAGTGCTTTTTTTCTGTTCACAAATTATGCACAGTTAGTTTTGTACAGGTTTGTTCTTTATTTACAGTTGTTTGAAAAGTAGTGCGTACGAACTCTTCCTAGCCAATTGTTCACCAGCAAGCTAGTCACTAAAGGTATTTACTGTTTGTTATTCATGCCATATGATAGGTCATACCATGTAATGTAGGTGATCAATGTCCAGGGCTGACAGAGCTCCCTTTGCTGTTTGCATATAGATAAATCTCTGCATTTTTGTGTAACTTTTATCTGACTTGTGTTAACTTTTCATATAACTTTGTTTTAGAAACTGTGTTGAACGTTAGTAATACGTTATAGTCTCTAAGGTAGGATAATTAAGTTAGAAGAAAAGTGTCTTTTTGCTAGGAATAGAATAAGATCTTCCCCCCACTTTGTAATCAGTTGCCCTGTTGAATGAACAAGGTGTGAATAGACAACTGCAAGGATTGGAGAGGGAATAGGAGCCAGAGGCAAGGACAATGAAACTTGTCAAGTGGGCTGACTAAAGAAGAGCAGACATACTGAGGGCCTTGGGGGTTAGCATCCAGCACCTTCTTTTGGGAACACCCTCTCTGCAGCATTGGGACAACACCCACAGAGAAGCAGCACAAAGGACCAACGGACACAGACCCAGAGTTTGAATCTGGGACTGATTTGCATAGGAGAGAAGCTCCTATAAAAGTGAGGTGCCTTGCAGAGGACCCCAGGTCTCATATTGTCAACATCAGAGCATCGCTCCGGCTCGGCAGAAGCCCAGCTCCATCCCTCCCCTATCTAACTCACCTGGCCAGTGCAGTTAAGGGGAGCAACAAGTTGGTAACAACAGCAAGACAGAGTGTGTGTGTTAGTTATATCATATGCACATGATAGTATTGATTATTGCATGTATTACTAATAAATGTGGTGTTTTGCTTTATTCCCCTGAAGAGATCCTGTGCAGTACTTTAAGTACAACATGCATGCTGTTCACAAACATTCTGAATTGTTCATTGACTCTGTTGTGCTCACAATAAAAAGTGTTCCAACATTGGTGCAAATACCCTCATAAACACTTATTCACACCACTGCACTTTCTTTCCACAAATGTTCTGGTGGCTAAAAACCTCATGCACCCAAATGTTCATAAACAAGAGCATAAAAGGGGTTGCAAATAGCAGCAAAACCAATGGAGAGTTTGGTTGGCAAGAATATTTGTGAATGCTTTTTTGCTTTGCTGTCATGGATGGGACTATAGAGTAATAGTGAAAACAGGACATCCCTCCCAAACCAGCAATTGAAAGCACAAAACATAGCAGCCAATTACATATGCTTCCTGGAATGTCTATCCTTTTGATCTCCCAATATTTCCCCTTTTGGGGGCAAGATTCCAAGGATTGGCTAGCTTGTGAATGCCATTGCAGGCTCCCCTAGAGAGGAATCCCCATCAATGCCAATGTTTGGTCCAGCAGCATAGGGCAGAATAGCAGCAGCAGATCAATTCCTTCCTGTCCTGTTGTCTCCCCCTGGGAGTTAAATGATGTCAGGAGCAATTTTTCTTGCCTAGAACACAGTAATCCAGAAACACAAACAAACTGCTAATAGCTGCAGTTTCTACGGTGGTCTAATGAGAGCAAAGAAGTTCCAGATTTTGAGAAGGGTCATCCGCCAAAGGTATATTTACTTAATGAAAGGGTTATTTCCTGCAAAGAAAGCCTGATCTAACTGCTCCTCTGAGCTTCATCTTTTCAGGTGAGAAGCATTTTTTAAAAAGGCATGAAGGAGAAAATGCATGTTAATTACAAATGTAGTCCTATATCCTTTAGAAAATGGAATGTGTTACATTGATTTGGGCAAAGGAAAAATATTACCTGTTGTACTGTGTTACAAACCTTTACTAAGCCGAGCAACTCCACTGAAAGCCAACAGAACTATTTCAGTGAACCCGTTTTCAAAATGAAACACTAATTTATACATCAAGATCCAATCTCACAATCACATTTCTGGCCCACCTCAGAGCCTGAGCCCCCAGCCAGAGCCCTCACCTCCCCATGCCCCACCTACCGGCCCCAGCCCTGATTCCCCTCCTGCCCTCTGAACCCCTTGGTCCCAGCCTGGAGCACCCTCTTACATCCTAAATCCTCATCCCCAGCCTCACCCCAGAGCCCTCACCTCCAGCCAGAGCCTTTTCCTCCCCCTGCCCCCACTCACCCCAACCCCCTACCTCAGCCCCCCGCTGCACCCTGAAATCCTCATTTCTGTCCCCACACCAGAGACCACATCCCCAGCTAGAGGCCCCTCCTGCACCCCAATCCCAATTTCACAAGCATTCATGGCCCACCATACAATTTTCATACCAAGATGTGGCCCTTGGGCCAAAAAGTTTGCCCACCCTGGGTTAGATCATCAGAGACACATAACTGGCTCCCTGATGGCATCCGCCCACCCCTCCTCTGCTCTGCCAAATAGATTGGTTCTCTTTTCATTCATGTTGGGTGAATGAGCTGCAACAATGTGAGTACAGCAATTGCGAGACTGGAAACGGTATTTACACATTCGTCAGCATCAGGATACAAGCCGTCCTTTTCTCCAGACTAGTTATCCTCCAATCATTGTAACCACCGTATCATAAATTCACTTAGCTAGTGCTGTAAAGTCACATGGGGCTTTCCAGACATGTGACTGCAGCAGTAGGAAAGGAAAAAAGAAAGAAGGGAGAGGTGAGAAGCAGGAAGGAGATTACTGTAATCAAGGTGAGAAATGAGCAGGTGTCAACAAGCTTGAGTAGTGGGAAGAGTGCAAGGAAGGGAGACTGGATGTAAGTCAGACTGGATGGTTTTGGTTGAGAGGGAAAGAAAACAGTCAGACATGACAGAGACTTGGGAGTCTGGGAGATGAGAAGGATGGTGGTGTTGATAGGGATGATGGAGAAGGGAGGAGTGGGTTGTAAGGGTTTAGCAGGAAAGATTAAAAACTAATTTTGGAAAGGTTACTGCAGCAGGGCAGCAACTCACCCCCACAGCACCTCCCTCTGTTCTGTCTGGGAATTAGCTCTTCCAGCATCTGGAGCACCCTCTGCCAGCTGTAGTCCCGCTTGCACCGGCCCTGTGTCCCTCCCTGAACTCCGGTGCCCTCTTCCCTGGGGTGCTGCACCACTGCAATACCCCCACAGTCTCACTCTGTGTCTCCCCTCCCTGGGGAACCCCCACCTTGCCTCAGTCTAGGCAACTGCCAGTCACCACTTGCCCCCATTCTCTGAGGCAGACTGCAGTATTATTGCCATTCATCACCGGGAGGGGGGTTGGCCGGCTGCCTCCACTACTACCCACGGGCTGCCCCCTGCAGCCCCAGTACTCCTTGTTGGACCATCTCCTAGGCCCCACAGGCTGGGGATTTCTAGGCTGGAGCTGCCCCAGCCCTGCTTCCCTCTAGGTACTTGTCAAGCCTGTCTGCCTCTACAGCTAGAGGAGACTGTCCCTCCACCAAACTCTAGGCCCTTTTATCAGGGCCAGCTGGGCCCTAATTGATGCAGCCACAGCTGTGTCTGCTCTGCCCACTCAGCCTGGGAGCTTGCTTGCTCCCAGCCACAGCCCTTTGCAGGGCTGTTTTAAGCCCTTCTCCTGGAGTGGGGCAGCCGCCCCACTACAGTTACCTTTGGGGCAGCTGTGGAATAACCCAGGAGAGACAGCTCAGAGAGTTAGGGCTTGGCTATACTTGTGAGTTAGAGCTCAATAAAGCCACCAAGAGCGCTCTACCTCTCTCCCGGTCCACACTGGTAAGGCTGTTCTGTTAACCTAACAAATCGATAGTGGCACCCAGTGGCCAGAGGGTTAATCAAAAATGTACCTTTCTCGCTCAAGATCTTATTGGCATCTAAATGCAAAAAATCACTTGCTTGGCATTACATGTACTAAAGCCGTCAGCCAGAACTAGTCTTGATGCATTTCATCTAGTGGTATATACTGTCTGTTCACAAAGACATTAGCCGGCAAGGTAAAATGCTGAGCCTTCATTATAGCACATGGTGGGCTACAAAACTATTGCATTTTGGTGTAGTTGCGGGGATAGTTAATGCTTATCTATTCTGTGAGAGCACTAAACCTGCACAAATGAAAATTACTCCTGTTGTAAGAGTTCCAGGGCTTTCCTCAAGAGAACACTTTCCAAAATTTGCTGACTTTCAGTACTTATGGAATTTCAAGAGCCAAATGATCCATAGGAAAGCTAAAATCCAGCTAATAGATGAAATGAGCAATTAACCAAACTGATGAGAGGGATTGTGAAAATTCCATGTCCACAGTTTTTGGATCTTTAGCCTCCACTTCAAGCATAAATACTGGAAAATATGCCTTAAGAAATGAGTGATTTTTAAAAAACACTGAATGATAAAATGATATCAATTGAATGTAACTACATGTCTGCTCTTGCAGGCCGCAAGTAGAGATTTCAGGGGGACAACTTGTGTGACTACGGTTTCCAGGATTTTATTTATCCCTAGGTTACTATGGTCTGGCATTGATGACACTGAAGTCCTGGAGGCAGTGAAGATGAACTTGCCAACCTTGTGAAACGATTGGACGAAACCTCCTCAAAATATGGCATGGAAATCAGTGCAGAGAAAACCAACCTGATGACAAACAAATATGATGGGAGCAGCTCACATATCACTGTCAGTGGACAAGAGCTGGAGACAGTGAAACAGTTCAAGTATTTGGGAGCAATCATGACTGATGAAGGATCCAAGGCAGAAATTCGGGCAAGAACTGCGCAAACAGCAGCAGCAGCAGTGGCAAAGCTAAAGCCAGTTTGGAGGAATAAGAACACCTCCATGGAATCCAAACTAAAACTGCTGCACACACTGGTCATCTCCATTTCTATGTATGTGTGAGAGACATGGACCCTTACGGCAGAACTTGAACAGAAAATACAGGTAATAGAGATATTTCTGTACAATCCTGGGCATCTCCTTCTTCGATCATGTCACTAATGAAGAGGTTGGCAACATCATCATCCAATGTGCTGGGTCATATGAAGACCTCCTGGTGACCTTGAAGAAGTGCAAGCTGAAGTGGTACAGTCATGTAACAAGATCATCTGGCCTATCCAAGATCATCCTCCAAGGGACAGTACAGGGGAACAGAAGAAGAGGTAGACAGAAGAAGAGGTGGATTGACAACATAAAAGAGTGGACAGGAATGGACTTTGCGGAGACTCAAGAACAGGGATGGAGATAATTGGTTGAACAAGAACAATCGTCAGGGATGGAGACAATTGGTTGATTGGTCATCAGTGAGGGTGCCCCAACGACCAATGCGATTATAGGAGTGGTGAGGAGGAGGAGGAGGAGGAGGCGGAGGCGGCGGCACTGCAAGGGTGGCATAAAGCCACTTATGTACATCCAGCCTCCATCCCCCAGGTCCTGTGCCAAGCGCAGATAGCCTGCACAATGGGCTAGTCTACACTGGCTATGTCAAAGCACTGCTGTGGCAGCGCTTTAACATGTCTTGTGTGGTCGCGGCACAGCACTTGGAGAGAGCTCTCCCAGCACTCTAAAGAAAATACCTCCATGAGGAGCGTAGCTCCCAGCACTGGTGCACTGTCTACACTGGGACTTTACAGCGCTGAAACTTGCTGTGCTCACGGGGGTGTTTTTTCACACCCCTCAGCGAGAAAGGTGCAGTGCTGTAAAGTACCAGTGTAGACAAGCCCTCTAGGACATGTCTAGGACATAGTAAACCCAGGATCAGACTCAGGTTTAAGCCCAAATGCCCCTACCATCAGAAGTCTTTCAGGACTCAGATCTGCGGACTCATCCAGGGGTCTGGATCTGATGCCATGACATAGATGTAAACCGGTGGTTCTCAAACCGGAGGTCGTGATCCCTCGGGGGGTCGCTGGCCGTCTCCCGAGGGGTCGTGAGCCTCTTGTGCCACCAAAAAGCCGTCTAACAGATTACTTCCGGCTTTGGCGGCTCTTCGGTGGACATGCCGCGCTATTTCGGGAGCGCTCAGCATGTCCGCCGAAAATAGCAGCCGAATGCGGAAGTATTCAATTCAGCGGCTTTTCGGCGGACATACAAGGGTCTGCCATGCCGAAAGAGAAAGCAAAAAAGGGTCGCAGGTCTGAATAGTTTGAGAACTGCTGATCTAAACTCTCTCATTTCACAGTGTGGATGTAGCTGAATGCCAAATCACCAGGCTCACATCTGGAGAATCTGTCAAAGCTATCCCACAAATGCCCCGAGGCCTGTGTGTCCTAGTCCTTCCATCTCCAGTCTTCCAACTCAATTCCTAGGAACTGGAAACAACCTCCTGGTTCAAATACAGCTGTTTGGCATTTAACCCTTGATTTCCACACAGACCTCACAACGGGACATATTGAACTCTACTGTGTGTTAGCTATGGCCTGCACTAACAAGAAGTCCTGCATCAAGCGTGCTGCTAGCTGCCCAGAGAAACGCAGCCAGGTTCTGGGCAAAATGCAGTGTGAGGAGAGCAAGCCATCTGACTTCAGCAAGAGCTCCAGAAACACCCACCTGTACAAAAGTATCTCTGAGAATTAGGGCCCGTGATTATAGCTTTGTTTGATTAAAGTAAATTAACCTACTCGGTGAACTCTTTAAAAGATAAGATACCTGCTCATGTGATGCCATTACCCCGCCCCCAAAAAATTACATTCAGATCATTTTAAAGCTGTGACACATGACAGTAAAAATAAGAAAATTCAAATCCAAGCTGACGCATTCCATCCCCATTCATCCTGTGGTGTTCTAATACCAGCCATGAACACCACTGACATAAGCAAGGACTGTGCCAATGGGGCTTCACCTGCTGAGCTGCCAAATCTGACCCTGCATGCCTGGCTACAGGCCATGTGCTAGTCTGAGATCTCTTGCAATACCCTGGCGCAGTACACTCCAGGCACAGCCAAGTCAAGGGACCTGGTTACAGCAACACAGCTAAATGTTGTGGTGTTGCTGGGGCCTAGCCTTCTCTCTGCAGACAGATTAAAACATTGGGCAGTGACACATGAGCCCTAAATTTGCTGGCACCACTGACACCACAAATCTAATTTCTTGTGTTTTGTATTTAAAGTTGCAGCGCATAAAGGAACCCCCCTGTATACTGGAGGGGCGGGGCTTAGCAAGAATACTGAAGCAAACTAAAGATGGGGCCCCTGATGCAACTAACACAGACCCAGAAGCAAGGTATCTGGGCCTACTGTGGGGGTGGCCGGGAGAGGGCAGGGGCTGCCATTCTATTGGATAGGCTGGAGTGATAGCCTGCCTCTAGGTTTGGGGGCCTAGATTTTAATTGCCTCACAACCTCTTTGCAGGACAGCTCACTAAAGCTTTATTTACAGGATAGTCTAATGTTCAGAGCAAACAGGACTGGATGTGGAGTCCCAAGTTCTATTCTGCATTTATCCACTGGTGCTCTGTGTGTCCTGGAGGAAATCACTTAATCTTGTTCTGCCTCAGTTTCTCTGTTGGTAAAATAGAGAAACAGCTTGAGTTGTTCTCCAGCAGGATGGGTTGTGTGATTATGTTCTCTGTAATGCTTTTTGAGCTCCTCAATTGAAAGGTGCTCAAAGTGTAAAGTAGCCTTATTTTTAAAAAGATCCCTATCTGTTTGCGCCAATATTGAATCCAAGTTCTATTTTTTACTGCTCTTACGCCCGTGGTATCTGAGCACCTTCCAGAAGCGCATTCTGTGGCCTGGGCTACAGTACAATGTTAGGTCTGCGCAAGGTGACATATGTTAACCTGTCTGCGCTCAAATCTGTCTTGGCCTAACATACGTGCCCCATTACAGTGATAGAGTAAAGCCATAGTGTAGCGCCATGTTTTAGACCATAGGCGCTGACTCCACAGCTGGAGCACCCACGGGAAAAAAATGGCGGGTGCTGAGCATCCACCGGCAGCCCCCATCAACACCTCTCCCACTCCCACAGTGCCTCCTGCCCACTGGTGGGCCCTACCAACCAGCACCTCCCCCTCCCTCCCAGTGCCTACCGTCTGCCATGGATTGGCTGTTTTGTGGCATCAGGAGATGCTGGGTGGGGGAAGGGGAAGGACTAAGGGTACAGCACGCTCAGGGGAGCAGGCAGAACTGGGCAGGGAAGAGGCAGGGTGAGAGTGGGAAGAGGTGGGGTGGGGGAGGGGACATTAGGGGAAGAGGTGGAGTGGGGGTGGGGCCTGGGAAACCGGGGGAAGAGGGGAGGAGCACCACCCAGCAGGTTAGCCCAGTGGTTCTCAAACTTGTGTACTGGTGACCCCTGTCACATAGCAAGTCTGCAAGTGTGACCCTCCACTTATCAATTAAATCACATTTTTTATATTTCACACTATTATAAATGCTGGAGGCACGGCGGGGTTTGAGGTGGAGCCTGACAGCCTGTGAACCCAACGCTATAACCTTGCGACCTCCTGAGAGGTCATAGACCCAGTTTGAGAACCCCTGATCTAGCCAGTCCCACCAAGGGAGGACAGAGGAGCTGATGAAGGGGAAGGGACGTTGAGTAACTGCGCATACATTTTTTCCTTACAATCTTTAAAATGTAAAGATGACACCCAGCCCCATCCCAAATTAACTAGACTCAGGTAATGACTTTTCATTGTTTTGCTCCTACCAGAAGAAGTAGCTGTACAAACAAATGCTGAGTTAGCATCTGCTTTTCACTCAGCTGCAGAGTTAGGTGGCAGCAGGGATGGGAGGGGGGATGCAGAGCACTGCTCATTTGAATGGGGATGTCCCGTTTATCCTCCCGAGAGATCTCAATGAAGATTTAAGTGTAGGTCCTCGCAATCCCCTTCCAAAGGTTTTCTAGGGAGGGCTGCTGCCTTATTTCTTCCCCCGCAGTAGGACACGTCCCCACACCACACCAGGATGAGTTCAGCTGGCATCATTGCAGTAAACAGGCAAGTGGCATACGGGCCCAGGCAGCCTCAGGATGCCAGTAGCAGCTGTGCTCTCCGTGCCTTTGTGACCCTCAGGAGCGAGATAGAAACTAAAACCACCACCACCGCCTGTAGCAAGATACAAACTTCAGAGGCTGTACGCCAACAGAACGTGCGTCAACCAACGGTTGTAGTGCAGCCGTGGCCTAGTGTGTCATGTGCGGTTCTTTCTGTCTCATCCTCTCCCCAGGGGCAGGATTGTGTGAGCAGTGGAGTGTTTTGTTTTGTATGATTGTTTGGTTGTTATTTTTATGAATTAAAGAAACAGTTCAGTGAAAGGGAATAAAACCACACCAAGTTTGGGCCCCAAAGGGAACACAGTCATCACAGCATACATCAGGGGTGGGCAAACTTTTTGGCCCCAGGGCCACATTAGGTTTCAAAATTGGGCGCAGGGCCAGGTAGGGAAGGCTGTGTCTTCCCAAACAGCCTGGCCCTGCCCCCAGCCAACCCCCACCCACTTCCTGCCCCCTGACTACCCCCCTCAGACCCCCCAGCCATCCAACTCCCCATTCCTGATCACCCCTTCTGAAAACACCCCCATTCTAACTGCCCCCCAGACCCAACCCCCATCTAAGCCCCCCTGCTCTTTGTTCCCTGACCCCCCTCAACTCCTCCTCACCCCTAATCACCACCCCTGGGACCCCACCCCGTATGGAAGCTCCCCTGCTCTTTGTTCCCGAACTGTT
>ML677385.1:6060153-6194561 GCA_007922305.1 Dermatemys mawii | reverse complement strand
ACCCACTTCGTCGGATGCATCCGACAAAGTGGGTATTAGCCCACGAAAGCTTATGCTCTAAAAAAATTTTAGTTAGTCTTTAAGGTGCCACAGGACTCTTTGTCACATACTCATCCTGATCTCCATCTTCAGCCAGCGTCAGATGAACTATTTGTGGAGAGATGCGCAGCGGTAACATCTACTATGTTATTCCAGCTATGGAGAGTAGGCGGTCCAACTTCAGGTATGGCATTTCAGTGCCATTGGATGCACGCGTTCAGGCCAGTTGTATAAGCTGGAACTGAACAGGAGTATATTTTGGAGCTGTGGTTGCCCGAGTGTGTTGGGTAGTTGGATTTACTGGGTTTCATTTTCCAGTGTTGCACCACTGTGACTCTTGCAGTACGAAGCAGGGAGCGGTCTTAGTTAATCCTAAATGAAGAAAAATAGCATGTGACCAAATCCACCTCTGTGGAAGAGGACACCCAAAGGCAGTTGGAACTATGGGGGTTCCAAACCTTCAGGATTATCCTGGAGTCTCCAGGAATTAAAGATTAGCCTTTAATTAAAGATTATATCCTGTGATGAAACCTCCAGGAATACGTCCAACCAAAACTGGCAATCCTATGCACAGGACATCAGTGGTTGCAAGACCAGAGAACTCTGCACTGCTGAACATAGTGAAAATGGGCTCAGGTCCACTTTATTATGGCACAGCATGGAGGGATGTTGGTGCGGGCTAAGGCAAAGGGAAGGACTGGTTGCTGGGTCTGCAAATACATGTATGTAGGGTTGACAAAGCCCTGTGTAGGGGATGTCCAGAGACTGTGGCCCTTATTGTAGCTCAGAAAGTTGCCATATAGTGGCTCCAAAGCTGCTTCACATCCTGACTGTGTTGGGAGGGTGGATTCCCGGCCCGCTCATATCAGTATGGCTTTACTCCAGTAGGGCATGGGGGTGAATTTCACCCCAATAATGTTGTCACTCGTTATTTAAATCTTGGAAGGCTTATAAATACTCAGCTCTGAGATAGCACTTTCAGTCAGTAGTTTTCAAAGCCCTTTACAAAGGAGACCAGTAGCATTATTCCCCTTTTATGGGGAAACTGAGGCACGGGAAGGTGATGTGATTTGCCCAAGATCTCCAGCAGCAAGCCAGTGGCAGAGTCAGAAATAGAAACTATACTCCCTGAGTCCCAGTTCAGGGCTCTATCCACTAGGTTAGACTGTCCTGAAATATTGTATTGGCAGCTGTTCATGTTTAGTTTTTTAAAAAGAGAAAGATAACAGCCCAGCACTAAAATCTGCTGTTTGTCAATGTTATGTAATGCAAAACACCATGTTACTAGAACCCTTAAGGCTGCAATAAACAACTTGCTAAGAAGTCAGGAAATGCAAGAGTTAAGGCCATACAGCGCCATTAACTTGTTTGCATGATGCATCCGTAGTATTTTATCATTCACAGACTGTTGATTAATAGATTTTCAGGCCAGAAGGGATCATTGTGGTAATCTCATCTGGCCTCCTAGTATCACAGGCCATAGAATCTCATCCAGCAATTCCTGCTTTCTTCAGTGAGTGTATGTGTTGCTTTACATACTTCTGTTTATATTGTCTAGTGTAAAATACACTATGTGTCCCACTAACCTTAACATTTGAAAGAGTCAGGATATTTAAAAGTTAACTGTGTGTGTGTGTGTGTGTGGAGGGGCTTAAGCTTGCATTTATATAAAGGGGTTTTTTTTGGGGGGGGTGTTTGGGAGGGGGGTGCATTGGGTTTTTTTTTGCATTGACTTCCTTTCTTGTTTCTAAAAGAAGGAGGGGGGAGAGAAGAGAAATTGCCTGCGCTAAATAATGTTACCATTTAAATAGTCTAATTGGGCTTTGTGATTCACACCTGTGAGGCAATTGGCATGGGGGTGCAGGGAGGTCCTGCCTTTACAGCTGCTATTGTTTGGCTGGAGACAGCTTGCTCCAGGGTTGTTAACAGGGCAATGGCATGTCAGCATACAAGAAGACAGCTGAATCTTTGCAATTGGGAGTATTCTGAAAGAAATTTTACAAGCTGAATATCCCAGAGATTACTGCTAATACAGGGTGACAAGAGTTCCTCTGCCTACATCCACCCCCTTCACCATTTTTCTCTTGTTCTGGTAAAAAACTTGGTTTGCCTCCCCCCTCACTCTGAGGGAGTGAGGAGTGGGTGGTTGGACTGAAGTTTTTGCTTTTTTTCATGACAACTGTAATCCCCCCAGTTAAAGTGTCCAACCAGTATTTGACTAGGGTCAGCCTGGACAGGGGAATTTCTAACTACAACAAAAATGGGGAATTTTTTTTTCATCTTTGTTGAACTTAAGAATGGTTGAATGAGATTTCAATTTCCCCTTCAAAACTTTGAGCTGAGGCCAAGCACAGAAACTCCAGCACAAAAACGGGAAATGACTGAAGTGATCTAGGAGCAGGTAAAAACAGTAGTTTGATTGGAAATCATCATCTGAACAGTCAGAGCAAATCTTCTGATAGTGGCGGATTTGTTAAGGGTTTTGCAAACATGTACATACATAGAGCGAATGAGTGTATGTATGACAGATGGATAGATCAGAGACCTATAATAGATCGGCCATCACGTACGTATTCATATTGCATTATAGTTATCCCTCCTCTCCTCACTCAGGAACATAAAGGTCATTAAGCAGATCAACCATCAAGCTGTCTTTACACACAGCCCATGCACAGCAAACCAAACTTTAGAGATTGTGCCTCAGTCCTCATCCATGTTGCTGAGGAACGCAATAGAAGCACGTTTTTGACTCGGTCCACGATGCTGAATGGGAGGAGCGTTCCTCATGCTGTTTCCGGGGAGAGGAAAGCCATCTGATGGATCTGCTTCCCACTTCCGAGTGACTGTGATACCACAGTAGGGGACAGAATTAAAGCCAACCCAGAGTAGATTGTATATGAAAGGGAAAACCCTGTCCTCTTCTTTGGGCTTGGAGGCTCTTCTCATAAAGGAGCTAGTCCATTTCCGCAGCAGTGTGAGGGATTCTGGCAGGCAGTGCAAAGGGCATTCAGTCCAGTATGAAACGCAGCTCAGCAGGGGTTTCCTGCGCACTGTGACATGGAGTGACAGGAGACAGGCTGGGGCAGAGATGAGGGGCAGGCACTGATTGGCTCCTCCGCTCCCTCCTTGCAGGTTCCAGGGCCAGCTGCAGTTGCTGCACAGCCCAGGAGGCCCTGCCCCACACCAAGTTCCCCAACCCTCAGCCAAGTTTCCCCAGGCTAGGTGCCATGGAAAGGATTTTGGCCAAAGTCCATTCAGCCATTGGAGGCTTGGAATCTCCAGTAGCAGACTGGACAGAATGTACCGCAAGGAGTTCATTTTAAGAGACTTTTGTCCTTCTCACCAGCTGCCTAAATACCTTCAATCCACGAAGGGGGCCTAGGGCCCAATGCTGAGGCAAGATGTCCACTGACGGTGCACTGGAATAATCCGGTCTGTGCATTGTTTGTATACAGTTAGCCACATCCTGGACCCCAGTTCCATCTCCTTTGCACTACTTCACAGAACTGCCTTAAACAGGACACCTGGGGATTAGCACCATTTAGGGGAAATCCTTGGGTGGCGTAATGCCAGGATAACCAGTTCTACTTCACCTGCTCCCTGCCTGCAGGCATTGCTGGACACTGTAGGGTATAGGCGGGGTGGAGGGGAAGCGTTTCCAGCAATTCCCAGCTGGTGGATCAAAGAGGGAACCATTTTAGCTAACATAATTTAAAGCAGCTTTCAGGCTGTTTTTAGTTATGTCCAGGACTGGCTCAGCCCCTTCTTGGCCTCAGGATCCAAGGAGAAGGAAGGTAGCTTGAGTCACCTCCCCCATCCTCACCCTGGCCAGTCTCTGTCAAGTGCAGTGAGTGGGACCCAGGGATCTGCCCTGGGAGTCCCGTCTTCGGAAGGAAACATACAGACCAGTGTTCTCTCCACCTGTTAGCTAGTTCCAGTCCTTGAGCAGTGTTCAGATCCTTTTCTTTCTTTTTAACGCGGGAAATGAGAGGATTAAAACTCCACTCGACTGTTTTAATGCTGCAGAGGTGCCCCAGGCTGGCACTGCCAGGGTTAATGCCCCTGTTTACACAGGTCCCACCCCAACACTATACATTTGTCAACGAATCACGGCTAGCAACTACACTTTATTAGTTAAATGAGAGTCTGTGACTAGCTTATCAACAGCAGCTTTTATTGGCCCTTTCCCTTTCTTAGGAATGTTTTCCAGTGCTCAGTGTGTTTTGGAGTCTCCTCAGCTCTCTGTACCTTCCTGTACTCGTGTTCCTCCTGACTGCTAGTTTTTTTAGTTTCTTGTTTTCTTTGCTGTTGCTCAGCCAGTCAAAGGGTCTGCACATAAGGCCCATAAGGCTGCTGCTTCTGCTCGGTGGGGTTTCAGTCCATTCTGTTTTGGAAATAGGGCTGTGTGATGTGCCAAGCCACATGAAGCTCACCTGGATTTAATTTCAGTACAAACCTGAAACTCAGGCTCAGCTCAGGTAAATTGAAATGTTCACCCAGGTCTGATCCAAACCCCAATAAAATCAGTGGGAGCATTTCAATGGGTTTTGGATCAGACCCCAAGGCAAGCGATCTTCCTTTTTCTTTCTATGAGGGCAAAGTCTTCTAGACTAGAATACATCATACTTATCAGTTAGGGAGATGCCTAGGTTCACCCATCTGTGGCATCGGTTTGTTAACCAAATGGTAAGCTCCTTGGGAAACAGAGCCGGGGCGGGGGGCTTTAGTGCATGTTTGCACAGAACCTAGAAAAAATGGGGTCCTGATCCCTGACTGAGATGGCTAAGTATTACTGTCATACAAATAGTAAATCATTAGAAGGGTGAAATGTATTCAGCTGAGCTTAACTGGGTTAACTGTAGAATTTGAGCAGACAGAACAAATAAAAACCCACCAGGTGCAGATCAGCAATAAATTCCTATATATGAGTCTTTGTTCCACAGGCTGCCATCCTATCATTTTTAAAGTAAATTATTGACATGTATTATTTAGTGCATGTAAAACCACACTGAATACCAGAGCTGAAACTGCACAAGAAAGCTGGAGAAAGACTTTCAATTCCAGTTCCACACAATTTCACCAATCAAGCAATTTCAGCTTCGTAACAAAGTCCAAGCATTATATCGGAAGAAGCATCCATTGGATCGTCATACCTTGATGGTTCAACACTGTTGCTTTCCACTGAGGAAGCAACTGACTGAGGCCTCGTCTGTACCTAAAACTTAGATTGACCTAGCTATGTTGCTCGGAGGTGTGAAAAATGCAGTTTCCTGAGTACCATAGTTAGGTGGATCTAACCCCTGAGCAAGATGGGGTTTTAGTTGGGGATTGGTCCTGCTTTGAGCAGGGGGTTTGAGTATATGACCTCCGGACCCCTACCAACCCTGATAGTCTATGATTCTAAGATGTGGGTAGACCAAGAGAGGGGTTCTTCTGTTGACTTGCTACCACCTCTCAGAGAGACAGATTACCTACATCAGTGGAAGAACCCCTTCCATGGATGTAGGAAGCATATGGTGCTACTGTAACCCACGCCCGCTTGGCATGGTGCTGTGTCCCCCTCTAGTGGTGGCTAGACTAGCTAGATTGATTACTGAGCCTGCTACAGCCCTGGCTAAGACATTTTTTTGCTCGAGCAGTAGAGGCTCATGCATTAAGCTCTAAAGATCCCAGGTTTGATTCTGGCCCACGGTGTTACACAACAGCAGAGCAGCAGCACTATATGCACTACTGTAGCATGGACACAACCTAAATTAATTTTCATGGGTGTGTCATTCCTATATCGTGTTCACCCCCCTCAGAAAATACATTAAAAGCTTGCAATGAAAATATTGAGGCATCAATTTAAATGCCACCAAAATTGGTTATAACCTTCATGCTATGGGACATCGAAGTTGGCTCATAGAAAACCCAGGTTCTCACCAAAATGCAGCCTTTTGAGGCTGATACAGAATAAACCCTGTTAAGAGATAAAGGAACAGGCAACAGCCTGGGGAGTGTTTCTGAAACTGAATGGTAGTGGAGTAAAGGGTAGGGCTGGTGTCTCTGAAAGCTAAATGTAAGCTCCCTCCGCTCTGGCTGAGTTTTAAACATTACTGGTGGGATGAAAGACAAGCAGCAGCAGCGATGTAAATAAGGGATGGAGCCTGATTAATGATGAGATTTTGAAGAAAAAATTTAAGCAGTCTACCTAGCAGTGACTGATCTCAACTTGGATAATGCTGAAAGCAGCACAATTCTAGAAGTTAACAGCTGCAAAAGCAAGAGTCTGCAAAGCAGACTGACGAAAGGGACAGGCACCACGGACATTCCGGGGGGGAAGTGCTTCAGTCAGAAAGGAATTAGCATGCAGCATAAGTTACCAAAAGCTGTGGCAGAAACTGCAACTCTAACCCTATTCAAAACTAAATTAAGTACTTAGAGGAAATAAAGAGGATACAACTGCTACATAAAGAGGCCGTCTGGCATATTAAAGGACACATGACAATGGCATCTTCCCCCCAAAGGTGTTACTATGGTTGTTACCACTCACATAGGCCTTCCTCCGCACTCCTTGCTTCTTTCCTCCTATGCAAAGTAAGCAACCCATCTAGTCTTGTTTGCATAATTTCCTTTTCAGAAAGAATGTTGCTGATTCTTCCCCATTGTGTGCTGCAATAAGGGAAGAGGAGTTGAGCAGAAACTCCAGAGTTGAAGAGTGGTTTGGGACCAAGGTGATCACCATGGTCTCAAAGATACCGTAGTGCCCCTCTAGATATGGGCTCCACGTGACCACCTGCTAAGCCTCTGTCTAAGGTTGCTGCTCTTGCTCTGAGGGGTTTGAAGAATCTGTTCTTTATTGGAAACAGGGCTGTGCAAAATATTTGTTGTGAAATCCCCCAAACCACATGAAGATAACCTGGGTTTAGATTTCCGTACAAACATGAAACTCAGCTCAGGTTCATTGAAATGTTCACCCAGGGTCTGATCTAAAGCCTAAAGAATGGGAGTCTTTCCATTGATTAACTGGCTTTGGATCAGGCCCCAAGGCAAGCAAACCTGGGTCCAGTAATAGTTGCATCAAAACCAAGTGAAACTAACTGCTTTTCATGGTGGTCCCACAGAGCCAGGTGAAACTCAGCATTCTGACCAAGTTTCAGGCCGACACCATCTCTTCACTACAGATGCTAAAGTAGCACAGGTAGCACACTATAGCATAGATACTGTGACAAAGCTCCAAGTTTGTACTTGTGGGTCCTGCGCTTCCTGGCAGATTTAGGGGCCTCAGAAACTCATCTAGGCCCCAGAGTGACCTCCCTTTCACAGTATAATTGGCAAGAGTCACCATCTAGTGAGTTACCTTCATCACAGGCCAGTATGGAAGGTGGAAAGAGCAGGGGGGAGCCCGGGCCCACCCTCTGCTCCGGGCTCCAGCCCAGGGACCCTAATAGTATCAGCTAAGATGGCTGACCTTTTATCCACAAACCACAATACAATTCCCTGGGCTACTTCCCCACAGCGGTTCCTGCTTCTTCAAACTCCACTTCACCCTTACCTCAGGGCCTCCTTCCCTCTGGATGATATGTTGTCCACCACTCAGTCTCACCAACAGCACAACTTCCTCTCACAGCTCCTGACACCCACAGCCCACCTGACTAACTGCGAGGTTTTTATCTGGATTCAGCCAGTCCCTGATTGGCTTCAGGTGTCCCAATTAGGCTAGCTGTTTCTACTCCTTTCTAGAAGGTTCTTAATTGGCCCCAGGTGTCTTGATTGGTCTGGAGTAGCCTTTGTTTGGCTATCCAGGGAGCAAGGACCTGCACATCCTGAGGCTGATATACCTGCCTTCCAGCACACTCCTATATCCTTCTGGTCTGACTCCGTCACAATACTTACTACAGTGACAAATGGGGTTTCCCATCACTCTGGGAATTCAACTCAGAGAGACAGTAATTAGGTTTACGGAAGCATTCTGCGACCTACTTGTGTCTACACTAGGGGTTAAGTCAGTGTAGCTCCATTGCTGGAGACGGAGGGGGGAAGGGGTGGCAGGGAAGAGAATTGTTCGCATCCGTCAAAGACATAGCTGTATCCATCTAAATGTTTAGTATAGACAAGGCCTGAATTTTCACCTCTTAAACACAAAAACCAACAATGTGTGAATCTCTCACACACTGGAGAGGTTTGCCCTGGACCCCGAGTCTCCTGCGGGCTTGTGTGCACAACACAGTTTTGTCGGCAAAAGTCAGCTTTCATCGACAAAACAGTGGCGGTGTACACACTGCAGTGCTCCTCCGGCCAATTTTGTTCTCCTGCTAAGCTGACAAAATAAAACCACCTCGACGAGTGGCATGGAGCTTTTTGCAACGTAGCTAGAGTGCCACAGCGCCAGTGTAGACACTGCACTTGCTTATGTTGCCCTAATTGGCAGGGATGGCTCTAGGTTTTTTGTCGCCCCAAACAAAAAAGAACCCCCCCCCTTTTTTTGGCTTTTACACATGTTTACACTTTGCAATGTTTTTTGGGGGAGGGGGGTTTGACTGTTTAAAATTTAAAAAAATGAAAACAGAGAATTTGTAGTTAGCGTAAGTACATAAATAAATGCTTTAGTCACCTTTACCACGGTCTGATTACTTTGAAAGTTGAAGCAATTTAAAACAAGTTCAAACACAAGCAAAATATTCAATACCACACGCTAAACCGTTAGCACCAACACAACCCGGAAATTGGCGTGAATAGTGCCAATAGAGCAGCACAGTACATACAAGTAATCGTGATTCCTGATTTAATTAAACAATAACCATTAACACATTTACGCACGTTCACATTATGAGTGACTGTCTCACAACGTGACACGATATTTTTCACGTCATGCTCCTATCGCACTATTGGAGATATTTTTGATCTTCATGTATTTTGTTTGTACATTGGTGGATTTCTTCCAAAAACAAAAAAGGGGGGATGGCTGGTGCCAGAATGCCACCCCTGGAAATGTGCCACACCAAGCAACTGCTTGCTTTGCTGGTGCCAAGAGCCGGCCCTGCTAATTGGCCTCCAGGAGATGTCCCATGGTGCCCATCATGACCACTCTGGTCCGCAGTCCAAACTCCGCTGCCCTGAAGGTACACAGGTATGTGTCCCTCCCCTGTTTAAAGGCCTGGGGATTTTTGAATTTCTACTTCCTGGTTGTCGTCATGGACAGTTCGCACAGCATCTTCCCACCTGACCATGTCGGCTTTCTACAGCAAACATGCTTCTGCATGGAGCACACCAGAGCTGTTGTATCTGCTGGGTCTATGGGGAGAGGCGGCTGTGCAGTCTCAGAGTCACTCCAGCCATAGAGATTTTGATATAGTGGAGCCCTGCTATAATGCGACAAATGGGATCCAAGAAATCCCATCGCGCTAAATGTGGGGTCACGTTATAGGGGGGTCTCACTCCCTAGAAGGCCTGGGCTGCGGCTTCTTTCCCCACTGCCCAGCAGGGGAGAGAAGTTGCGGACCGGGCCTGCCGGGGACAGAGAACTCCCAGGCTGCAGACTGCAGCCCTGGAGTTCCCACGCCTGCTGGGACAGGGGACTCCGGGGCTGCAGGTGCCGATGTCCCCTGTCCCCGACGGGCGCGGGGTCAGTGGCTTCTTTGGAAGCCTCAGCCCCCGCGCCTGACAGGGGCAGGAAGAAGCCACGGCCCGCGCCTGCTGGGGGCAGGAGATACCGGCGCCTGCAGCCCCGGAGTCTCCTGCCCCTGGCAGGCAGCATAGGGACCATCTGGTTTGTCCAATGTAAATGGCAGAGGGGCATTGCTGGCATGATGGCATATATCACACTGCAGTCTGCAGCCCTGGAGTTCTCTGTCCCTGGCAGGGGCCACCGCAGCTTCTCTCCGGGCTGCCCAGCAGGGGAGAGAAGCCGTGGCCCCCGCGCCTGCCGGGGATAGAGACCAAGGACTTGGGAGGCACAGTATAATCACGCTATATCCGGGTTCATGTTATACCGAGGCGTGTTATACCGTTATATAAAGCTCCACTGTATTGTTCTCATCACATTTGTCAGGTGGCAGCACAGTTCATGTCTTGACTATGCCCATCCGGGGAAACAGTTACCTTTATTTTTGGCAGTGAAGACAAAACTCATGGTTTTGCCTGAAGGTTAATTAATATATGGTATAAGATTAGCAGCTGTGTTAATCTGTATCCGTAAAGAAAACGAGGAATACTTGTGGCACCTTAGAGATGAACCAGTTTATTTCAGCATAAGCTTTCATGGGCTATAGCCCACTTCATCAGGTGCATATAATGGAACACACAGAAGTAAGATGCATTTATATACACTGAAAGCAGAAAAAGTTGGAAATTACCATACCAATTCTAAGAGGCTGTTTAATTTGGATGAGCCAATATCAGTAGGAGAAAAAAAAAAACCTTTTGTAGTGAAAATCAAGTGGATCTGTGTCTGACAGTTGATAAGAATCTGTGAAAAGAAACTTAACTAGGGAAATACATTCAGTTAGTGTAATGACTAAGCCATTCACAGTCTCTGTTTAACTCTTGGTTGATAGTGTCCAATTCCTCAGCTTCTCTTTGGAGTCTGTTTCGGAAGTTTTTCTATTTTAAAATTGACACCTTCAAGTCTTTAAAAGAATGGCCAGGGAGGCTGAAGTGTTTTCCTACTGGTTTTTGAATGTTATGATGCCTGATGTCAGATTTGTGTCCATTTATTCTTTTGCGTAGAGACTGTCCAGTTTGTCCAATGTACATGGCAGAGGGGCATTGCTGGCACATGATGGCATATATCACATTGCTATCCCACTGTAAAAATCTTAGTGGAGACAAGGCCTTGTGGTTTTACCTTGTGATAAATTTGCTGTCAGCCCTGAGCCAGGGTATTGTGCTGATCTCACTTAGCTACCTTAGGGGAAAACAAAAACAAACCAAAAACCCTACAGGAGCCTTGTCTCCACTTAGAGTTTCAGGGTGGGCACTAACAGTTATCCCACTGTAAACAAAACAATCCCCCTTCTGTGTACTAAAGACAGCCCCGGGCATTCAGAAGTTTCGGCAGGGAGAGGAGGTGCCTGATTATCTGCCAGGCAACGTTAGCTCAGCGGGATTGTTCTAGCCTTGTGCTCCAGGAACTGTCTTGGCTTCCTGTTCATTTCCCATTGCAATTCAAGGTGTTGGAATGGGAACTGCAGAGTCCCCAGCAACGCCCGCTGAGAACAAACAATGGGGATGTGCCGGGTGCTCAGCATCGCTGACAACCTGGCTCCTGGCTGGGCGAGCCCCCCCGTCTCTCCCCGTGGCCCTGGATTGAAACCCCTGGGACCGGGCGGCAGGGGGCTTTCAGCCAATGCTCTGCAGGGCACACAAGGCAAAGCTGGGTTCTTTCCTCCCACGGGAGCTGGAGGGCGTGGCTGAGCGGGTGGGGGAGGAGCCTTTTCCTTTTGACTCTTTGTGAAAGGAGCCCCATTTGGTGTTTACGGAAAGGCTCACGTGCCCCCTGAGGCGTGGAGCTAGGGCACCTCGAAGACCCCGGGACAGAAATCCCGGCCCCTGCAGTGCTGCAGAGAGGGGAGTGACACTTGCGCTGTGTCACCGCAAGGTCGTTGCGCCGGCCATAAATCTTACGCACTTCCAGTTCACTTCACGCATCTTGGTTAAGTCTTGTGATGAGAGGTTCAGTGAGCTGATGCTCAGGGAGTACGTGCGTACACAGCCCTGGAACTGTGCGCTGGGGAGAAATGCCAGAGAAAGAACCCAGAGCCTGAGCTCACCTGCATAATTCTTGCTTCAGGGCCATTACTAGTGTAAGGCGTGCTTGTACAAGTAAGGGTGGTGGGATCTCCATCTAGAGCCACAAGTGGATACACTACAAAATGCCCAGTGGGAGTCCTCCTATGATAAATGGCCAGGATCGGGCCTTAATACAGTGCTAGTACCACACAGACAAACAGAGGGGATATGGTCACTGCTGCCCTACTTATTTGCCTACTATGCCATCAATTTTAGTGGGACTAGACAAGTGAGTATGGCAAGGAGATTAGGCCCTGCTGCTGGGATGTTTCCTAGGGCCGGGTTCTCAGAAATTTATTGATGGAGAAGGGGGAAGGAGAAAATTTACTCAAATTGATGCAATTAATGTAATCAGTGCTTTGCAGTTTTTCCAATCCCTGTCTCTTTACCTTAGAGACCTTCATTCATCTTAACAGCTATTTACATTCTTGATTACTTTTAATGAGCCAACGGAAAAGAATAGATAGCTCACTCTTACTTGCTCTGTTCTATGGCGTGAAAATATTAGGAGCAGTTTAGGCAAATGGACTGAACATGGAGCTGGGACCCAGGAATTCCTGAGCTCTATTTACAGCTCTGCCCCAACTTACTCGGAGGTCACCTAACTTCTCTGTACCCACTTTATCCATGTGTAAAATGTGGATAGAAATACTTAGTGATTCCTGTTAAAGGCCTGCTCCTGCTCCATGGAAATCAGCGGGCATTTTGTTTCCATTTGTTAATGTTTGCAAAGTGGTTTTAAAAACATAGACACTACTGTTTTGAAAAACTGTTAATTGTACTTGAAGATGAAAATGGGAAAGTATTGTGTTTAAAGAATCAAACTAAACAAGGAAAAACTGCAGCCTCTTTAAAAAATGTTAGGAACACACATTAATAAAATGGAACAATTCTAATCTAGGAATGCTTTCCCCTAATACAAACATTTTTAATATCTAGACTGTTCGTTTCTGAAAGCCCAATGGCACCAGAGGTCAGAAAGGACCTTAATTTGTCAGAGGTTGGTTTGCAGTAGGGGATCTCTTTCCTGAGCAGTTTGACACTTTTTATCGGGTCCTGCTTGCTAACTAGAAGGATTAATGACCACTTTCCAATTCCATCTTCAGCTACTAACCATCTACTGTCATGCTCCACTTCCTTCTTTGCCAAGATCAGGGGACTAGAGACATCTAATGGAAGCTTTAAGCATAGCAGGATATTTGTTTCCAGTACAGCACAATTTTTCTTTATGGAACATTAGTTCCAATATTTAACTCCTAAGATACCCCCAAAGTGAATGTGCCTGAGGCCTATGAAATGGCACTTATCTGGCTGTCGACATCTCTGCATATGGTATCAGGGTACCCTATGGAAAAAACAAACTATGTAAGTGTCTTACAGACCCGTACAAATTAACTCAGACAGGTTTCTGCATATTGCAATGCTCTCTTTCAGCTCTGTTCTACCCTACCTTGAAGGGCATGCAAGGGGTTCTAGGCAAGGGAGAATGTTAATCAGTTGCTACAGTATTACCTGCCTTTAAATGATATACCCAGATCAGATAAAGGCCATTGTGAAAGATCTATGGTGCTGCATGTAAAAGAAAGGGAAATAAAAGAAAAACTGGAGATTCAAAGAAAAGAGAACTGGTCAAAAGGGCAAATTCCTTTTATTCTGCTTTTCAACTCTGTGATATCTTTGAGTGAAATGGAGAAAGTAAATGAAAGCTACTAATGCATGAGCATGTGATCATAGAAAATATAGTCTTTTATCAGCCTTTGCCAAGTAGAGAGAGAGGTGCTGTTCCCAAAGGCCATGTTGAGCCAGCTGGATAAAATATGCAATTAAAAATGCTCCTTCAAGAAGAGGATCTATAGCTGCACATTTTACTGACCTGCTTGGAGAATCCCTTAGGAATTGCACACTTGATGACCCATGTAGAATGGAGATTCAGCATGGGATTTAGATTAGAGCCTTTGCTTAGACAAGCTAGTGATTTACATACTAGCATGATTTATAAAATCCAGAAGCCAATTTTTTTGTGGAAAAAAAAAATCCATAAGCTGCTGGACAAATAACTATAGGCCAAATAGGAGGTAGAATTCCAAACCACCCATTGCACCCACCCTTATGCAAAGGGATCCTTTTATTTATATAGAGCTAAAGCCTGACAAGTGCTGAACATTTGAAATTCCATGGATTTAAACGGGTGCTGCATGTGCTCAGCCCTTTGCAGGAGTCGGTGCATTGGTAGGAAGGGTGGTATAGTGGCCAGAATCCAGACTGACCTGCTCTAGTCTCAGTTTTGACCAGGGCAAATGATATTAACCCCTGTCCCTATGTCTCAATATACCCATCTCTAAGACAGAGAGAATCATCAACCTCCCAGGAGCATTGTGAGGCTTAACTCAGTCATTGTTTGTACAATGCTTTGAGATACTTGGAGGAAAGACATGACAGCGGTGTACACCAGGAGTAGTGTTTTACAGACTGTTTCTAGGGAGTGTTTTATGGTTTTGAACTCTAAACAAAGCCAGCAGAAGACCCAGCACCTTGGTTTGTGCGAGCAATGTCAATGTTAACCTGGCTCTTGACTCAGAAAGCTGTGATAGAAGGCCTCTGTTGGCTAATTGGCGCATTCATAATGGTTCTGCGATCATTGAGGGTTTGCACCTTGTTTGAAAGAACACAGTGTGCCTGCCTCCTTCACCGGCCTTGCCCCACTAGCCCACTTGGAAGATGTTTGGGTTATGGCCCTCTCTCATACATTTGTGCACATGAAGTAGGCTACCCACCATCCAGCCCAAAGCAATTAAGTGACTTGCCCCAGGCCACACCACAATAATTGAGAACAGGGAAATTAAAACTCAGGACTCCCTGGTACCCAATCCTATGTCTGAGCAACTAGGCTATGCTGCATTTCATAAACAAAATGACACGAGCTTAGTCTATCAGGGCAAATTAGGTTTTGACTAGACTACGTTGGGATGCTTCAGCTTCATTTAATACTGTAACATCCTCAAATCATCATATTTGCAGGTAGTTTAGTGCCTGGTTCCAATCCAATGGAGCCTTTCTATCAACTTCAGTGAGCTTTGACTTTGCTCATATTATGCACTTGAGAATCACACACCAGGTGCATTAGTCTTATAAAATATATAGCTGTATATTTACAAACCATGCCTCTTACTTGTTACTTGTTAAGTAAGTTACTTTGTGCTTCAATGCTACATTAGTGAAAATGCATTTACCACCGTTCTCCAAAAAGATACTGTGAGTACCTTTTAGTGTGTCCACTAACTGTGCAAAAAGAAATACCCATTGGTTTGTGCTAGTGCGGGTACCCGCTGTGCAATTATCAGTCACAAGGAAAACATCCAGGATCAAAGTCAATTCCTCTTGTAACACGACTGAAGTGAATGGAGTCATGCCAGGGATGAATCTGGGCCCCAGAGCCCAAGGATCCTGGGAATCATGTGCATTTAATTCCTATTAACTTTCAGTGGGTGTGGCTGCATACAATTGATGGGACAATCAGGTCTCGAGTTACAACATTGGGTATTGAGACAATTCTGGGATAAAATGATCTGAGAAAAAATATCTGAGAATTTCGCCTTCAGTTTGTTACAGTTCATGGTTATCTTCCTGCTGGCCTGATATTAGTCAAGTATCATGGAAGAAGCAGGTTTGTAATGATGGCACAGTATTTTAGTACATGTGTGGCTGGTCACTCAATATGCAATACAATGTAGCCCTAACTGGCCATTAAAGTATTCTTAAGAGAAAGAAGGCAGCGATGTGTATGCACAGATCGAGACAACAGCTGGATTCAACCAGGCCTATTAGGGTAGTGTCATATGGCTAACCAAGGGATGAAAAGAGGCTCTGATGTTTTCCTGGGCTGAAGCCCTTTTGATGTGAAGAAATTTTTAGGATGAAAAATTTTTTCCTTTTCAAAACAGGCTGTCCCAGTGTCTATCCTGCACCTGGACACAGGACAAAGATGACATAGCTTTCAGGACACTGCACATTTGTCAGCATCCAGACCCCAGTAGAACAAAGGGCTGGATTCATTAACAGACTGAGCCATGAACATGTTCCAACCCTGCCCCTCCCCTGACTCACTGTTCAAACAACAAATGAATTGTGACTGGATTTTGCAGCCTTTGAGGTCACTAACCAGATCACCAGCATTTGGGAAGTTTTGATGGCCCCTATATGAATGAGGCTTCATAAGAATATGAGCTTGGATATTAGGCCATTTTTTTCAGTTTCGAAGCAGTGTAAAAGTGATACAGAACCACAACCAAAGGGGAAACAGGAAATAATCCCAAAGTAAAATTGTGTAGTGAATTCAAGTCAGATCTGACAGTTCACAAACAGTGCTGGAGCTTTACAAATCCCACCAAAAAGAGTGTCATTTTCACAGGAACTCAGCGTTATTCAGTGCGGGTCACTCTGCAAGACATACGGAATTTCAGGGCTCTAGCCCTATATCTCATTTATTCAGCACGTTCCCATTCACTTTATTCAGCGTCTAGGGCTTGATCCAACAAAACATTTGCTTAATTTAATGCGCCTAAGTAATCCCATTGCTGGCAATGGGACTATTCACATGCTTAAAGTTAAGCACAGGTTTAAGTACCTTGCTGAATCAAGATCTAAACATTTCAGAATCTACTCTAATACAATGATTCTTCCATAGCAGTCATCTGTATGGTCATACAAATGACCATGACACATACAGATCTAATTTTAGACAATCAAAAAACCAATACATTTGTATTAGACCATCTTTGAGGTAATGAACAAATTATACACATATCAATGTGTATGTATTTTCATTATGTATCTCTGTACAAACCCTATGCTACCACTTGATATGCTCAACATAACACATTTTCAGTCCTTCCTATTAGTCAGCATATGGTGTTATGTGGCTACCTGTTAGGGTGACCAGATGTCCCGATTTTGTAGGGACAGTCCTGATTTTTGGGGCTTTTTCTTATATAGGCTCCTATTACCCCCTACCCTCGTCCCGATTTTTTACACTTGCTGTCTGATCACTCTACTACCTGTTATAGTTGCTTGCCATTATTAACATATTTCCCTATGTACATTTTTCAAAGACTAATTTCCTCTAGGCAAGAGCATTATCGGTTTAATATATCTAATAAGGTCTCAGACAGAGTACTATATCCTACATTGATTATTTCCCCTAATAAGTTTTTTTCCCGTCTTTAAGCTCTATGACTTAAGACCTATTCAGAAATCTACTTGCCAGGATCAAGTTGATTGTAGAAGAGTATATGAAGCTCGTATGGTACCAAGCTAACTGCATTTGAAATAAGCCACCTGCTACTACAGATAGGCAGATAGTGGGGAAGACATTTTGGCAAATCAGAAACTGAGTTTCAGTTTGCCATGCTCCTGCACTTTCAATATTTGGTATGAATGAGTGATGTTTTGGTCATTCAAATGTTGGCAGAAGGTAATGTGTGAAGTCTGGAGTGGAAAATCAGTTTGTGATTAAACTCCTTTTTTTTCAGAAGAGGGAGTAGGGTACTAACTAAACCATGGCCTTAAAATTAAATCAGAGATAGGAACAGCAGGAGAATCTGCCTCTTCACACATATGGGGTATCAGAGGGTCCTCTTTCTTTCCAAGATGAATCCCGTCTTCACCACCACCAGTACTCCTAGAGCCTGCTCTGTTAAACTTGGCAAACATACTTCATTGTTTTCCACAGCACACTGCAGAAGCCTCTAGGCGAGCATGTAACTTCCATTGATGTGAATGGGAGTTGCGAGTTTGCAATTAACAAGATAAAATAGTCCTCAGATGTTCACAGGGGACACAGACACTTCCCACGACCAGATATTATTTACTGCAAAATATATTTGGAAAAAAATATTTAAGGTGAAAAATAAATACAATGGACATTGAAGACCCCATCTTTGCAGATCTTGGACCTGAATCTTGGGTCTGTGAGCTGTGCTCAGAGCAGGACCCTAAGAGAAGAACGGGGGCTTTAGGTCTTCCTTACAGCTCTCCAGTTCTGGGGCTGGCCAGTGCCAATCCAGCCTGGCATAAGTTAGAGCAGAAAGCAGACTTAAGGAAAAGTACTCTACTTTACAGCTAACTGCCCATGGCTACCAGAGGCATTCCAGCAGCCAGGATTGCCAGAGCACAAAGGTCTTTTGGCCATTTCCCTCTGGACAAGGAGCTGAGGATGTGGTAGCTTCTAATTTACACCATGTGATGGCACCTTTTATTCTGAAGGAATTCTCTGGTATATGGTTAAGAGGGTTTTCATGGCCCCCTTTGCATGGAGAGAGTGCTGTAATGGGGCAGCAATGGAACAGAAAATCTGGCTGGGTAGGAAGATGCTGAATGAGTTGAACAGTTGCATAATCAACCAGAAGAAAAATGTGAGAAGACATATGAGAGAGAGAGACTTCTGACGTGCTGATTGGCTGCAGTACTAGCTTGCCTTCTGTATTGTCTGTAAAGTGCCAACACCAGTATTGAATTGGGAGAGGAAGGGGGAAAATTCATTCTGGTTTCATTATGGGTGCCAAAGAGAACAAACCTTGGTCCTGCAATCCTAATGCAGGCACATGCTCATTGAATTGCATGGACATTTTGCCTGAGGAAGGACTGCACGATCAAGGCTGCAGAGGTCAGGGTACTTCATCTAGGTCAGGACAGTATTTGGCCTGTATCACTTTTTCCTTAGCAGGTGTCTGTATGCCTGGGAGAGGAGGAAAGGCAGCAACTCAGACATGACAGGCTGCTGCAAGAAATTAGATATTTTTGGAATTCTTATATGAACCCTTTCTATGCTGAAGGATGGCCTGATCCTGCAGCATGTTGAACAATGGGAGTAGAAAGCATGCTGTACTTTGCAGGATCAGGCCTTTTCTATTTATTTTTGGTACCACTCTACCTAGCTGTAGTTAGCATTTTTCATAACAATTTGGCTCATGGACATATTAACATGTTCCCACTAAAATGAACCAGCTGAGGGCCTGTGTTCAGTCAAAATACCAGTGTTGCTTTTACCTCTTCAAATCACATTAAACCTTGGCTGTTGAGCTAAGAAGAACTCCATGAGACCCTGCTTGCTGGTATGAAAAATAGTTGCCCTCTCAAGCTATATTTGCCAGTTCTGTTAATCTGCAGGTTTGCTTCAGACCAGACAAAAGCCTTCTGCAGTGGCCATTTGCTTACAAAGACCTGGATTTGACAAACACTTATGCACAGGGATAACTTTATGCATGTGAGTAACCCACTGACTTCAATAGGATTGCTCACATAAGGGAAGTCATGTACATGTATGTTTGCAGAGAAACTTTAGGTCCCAATCCTGCAATTTGGAAGGAATGAGAGCTGACTCCCCACTCTCCAGGAAAAGTGTATGAACTGTATTCTTATTCCAGTAAATGCATCGTTCTTGCTGAGACAATTGTCTTTAACATTAAGTTTAACAACTCAAATGGTTAAAAAAAATTCTTCAGCATCAAAGTTGATGAAAATTGCTACCTGTGAGTGCTGACTACAAGAAAGAAAAATCACAAAATAATTATTTCTCTGTTAGGTTTTGATTTGTTCATTTTGGATAATCTCTACATTAATCTTTAGTAGCAGTTTTAAACTAGTATTCTATATTGTATCTCCTTGCAGTTTTAAGGTACCTATTGCATCTTCTGAGTCTCATTTCTTAATTTACTGAAAAATAAAGTTTGTATTACAACAGTCCTATCTTAATAACACTCTGTTTGCACAACTAGATAAGCACTTCACTTACCACTGAAATGCATTCACCTCTGGGGTAGAATGCAGCAGCTGTTTAATAGCACGTAGCAGTGTGTGACTGTGATTCTCAGCTTTCCTCCCACACCCAAGATCCAAACACGCATCCATAGTTTCTTGCTGTGACCTACTTAATTTTGCAATCTTGTGCATTTACAAAGAGTTGTGTGATTGGGGTCATGGCAAGAACGATGGTTGCTTCTTGGGTGCTGGGGATGTCAGTATGCAGGGCCTGATTGAGTGGGCGAGGTGCAAAGGCTAGTAACGGGGGCTAGGGAACCTGGAGTTTGCAGAGTGGTCAATTTTTTTTAGCTATCATATTTTAAGCTCAATAGCTAGGGAAATAAATGAGCTTTACAAAGCCTTGTGCCTATTAGAACAAGTTTTTTAAAAATCTGAAGTGCCTATTGTGACATGCTATATCTTGGGGGAGCATCCTGGAAGCCCCATATTCCTCATTTTCATATAATAGTGATCTCACATCTAAAGCACGCCTTGTAAGATATCAGGGGAAAGGTTATGATCTGCTGAAAGTCATTTCTCCATCCATATATCTATATCATGAATGCATATGAAGTTGTGAGAATTGTGTTATATGGTGGTCATTAAAGCATGCTGTAAGTTGGGGAATCAGCCAGACATTAGCTCCTCAGAGGCAACATCAAGGAAAGTAGCCCACACGCAGGTGGGATATCAATCAACCCATCAACAACCATTGTCCAGCAAGGGAGCTCACTTGCATGAGGCCACACCAGGGGAATTGCTCAGTCTTGCTTAGAGACTTAGCAAGACCCACCCAGACATGCCTGGACTTGTGTTTTCCAAGTAAATGGACTGAGGGTATAAAAAAGACACAGTGGACATATACTGGGTCTTTTCTCCTGCCCCCACCTACGGTGCAAACAACTAAGACACTGAAAAGAAGACAAGACAAAAATGATTAAAGGTCTAGAAAACATGACCTATGAGGGAAGATTGAAAAAATTGGGTTTGTTTAGTGTGGAGAAGAGAAGACGAAGAGGGGACAGGATAACAGTTTTCAACTACATAGAACGTTATTACAAGGAGCGGGGAGAAAAATTGTTCTTCTTAACTTCTGAGGATAGGACAAGAAGCAAAAGGCTTAAATTGCAGCAAGGGCGGTTTAGGTTGAACATTAGGAAAAACTTCCTGTCAGGGTGGTTAAGCACTGGAATAAATTGCCTAGGGATGTTGTGGAATATCCATCACTGAAGATTTTTAAGAGCACATTGGAGAAACACCTGTCAGGGAGGATCTAGATAATACTTAGTCCTGCCTTCAGTTCAGGGGACTGGACTAGATGACCTCTTGAGGTCCCTTCCAGTTCTATGATTTTAAGACTGCAACAGAAGAGGATGGCCCAGGTTTAAGGAACAAACCTGTAAATTAAAGACTGCAATATCCTTTGGGGTGAGAAACTGCTTAGTCTAGATTTTGGCCAGCCAAATAGGGTCAAGAGTTTAGACTGCGTGCTTATATTTTATTTCTTTTGGTAACTAACTCTGACTTTTTGCCTATCACTTAATATCACTTACATTTTTGTGTTTATAGTCAATACATTTGTTTGACTGTTTCTCTTTACCAGTGAGTTTGTATGAAGTGTGTGGCAAATCTCTGGTTTTGCAAAGGCTGCTGTAGAATCACTTTCCATTGCTGAAGTGGTGAACCAATAAATCTGCACAGCCCATCTTGAGCAGTGCAAGACAGTATATTCCCGAGGTAAGTGCTGGAAGCCGCGGGGATTTGGCTCTAGTGCCTTTCCCTGTGTGATTCATGAGCGGCTCTGCGAGCATTAATACAATCTAGCTGGGTGCAATCTACTGTTGTGCTGAGTGATCACAGCACCTAGAGGGGTTTGCTGATGGTCACTAGCAAGGCTTTGTGAGAGACAGCCCAGGCTGGAGGGAGAGCTAAGGAGACACAGAGGTACCGCAGCTCCAGGCTGCACCCTGGGGGATCCCATCACACCTAGATGTCTTATTTGTGTTAGCACTACTTCAGCACATGACAAGAAAAAGCAGCATAAATAAAGAGGAAACTAGAAGCATTCTAATGAGTGTAAATACTTTGTGTTAGTCACAGCATGTTTTCCAGGTATTTGACAACTGGATTGTATCTTTAAAGTCATAACATGTTACCTGAAGATGTCACTTGATTATAGCCTAGAGATGAATGTATAATATTAGTTTTAAAAGAGCCAATTAGACTCAACATTTTCATGTAGTTATTTCATAACAAGTGGGATTATTGCAGTGTGTACTGTATATTGATCATTTTAGTTTTTTGAAGCTGTTCCTTAGTTTGTTGTCTTAGCTTTTTAAAGACTAAGGCTAAGACTTATCTCAGTGATAAGATTCAAAAAACAGCAGAAAGATTTTGTTCAGCCTTTGAGGGGAAAAGAAAATCTTTGAGCAAGGACAAAACATGAAGTATTTTATCAAAAAGGTGGATTTTTCAGAATGTTATGAACATGTAAGAACAAGGAGGGTATAATGCAGAGTATAAAACAATCTCAACAGTGAAGTTTGTTATCAAGAACCCATTATAATTAATTTTATCTGTAGCTGCAATTAAATTGCTACAGTATTCAGAATTTCAATCCTATATCATGTTGGGATGAAGTTTCACAATGAAACAGATGACATAACACAGCATGAAAGCTGTCAATACAAATTACGAGACACAGTAGTGGAACTGTCTATTCTCTCTCAGAGAATTCAAGAGTGAAATCAACTATGCGATCTAGGCTACACTGTAACAGAGGTAAGACTAGGTACTGTTGGGGGAAATCTGCACCAAAAAAAATAAAAATTCTGCACAGAATATTTTTTAAAAATTGCAATTTTTTGTCAAAATAAAAATATAATCATGCCAGTTTCAATTATTTTGGTAATTTATTTCAAAATCCTTATTAGCAAGTATGTCAGTAGCAATACAGATGACAAAAAAGATCCAAGAAATGTCTTCTGATAAATAGATTCCTTACAAGGCATATTAATACAGAACTTTGAGTAATAATTCAGTTAAACTACAATACAGAAACTTATTTCCCTCAGCCTTCAGAAGCAGTACAAAGGCTTGGGGGAGTCAGGGGTAATGGAGGAGCTGAGGGAGAGGGAAGTAATTGCTGGGAAGGAGACTGGGAGTGAACCTAGGTGTGGGTGGGAAAAGTATGGAACAGGGTTTGGTTTTTGAAGGAGCGGGGTGGGAGGGATTGTTAAGGAGTTGGGAATCCTGGTCCATGCAGACCCTGGTTGACCCCTAGCCTCTCACGTTCGGTCAGGCACATCTGCCTCGTCCCTGTGTGTCCCTGCACCCCCATTCAGCCAGGCACATCTGCACACATCCCCATGTGGCCCTGCACCCCCACTCCTATTCAGCCCTTGGCTCAATGTTGTCACTCCATTAGCTCCTGTGACCCTGCCCCAGTCTGTCCCCCCCCCCGACATTAGCCCTTCTTAACCCCAACATGTGTGACTCCCCAGCAGCAGTGTGTGCCCCGCTCTGTCTGTCCCCCATATCCCATGCTGCTTCACCTGACCCCGAGGGCAAGGTGCTGTGAGGCAGGCAGTCTCTGCCTCTCCTTTGCCGTGAGTGGCTACTCTGGCCTGTGATGCAGCTGTCCTCTCTTCTGGCACCACATCAGCCCCTGGTGGGCAAAAGATGTAATTACAGCCTCCCTTCGCCTCCCCATCAGAATCAATTATTCGGAGGGGAGGAAAGAAATCTGCAGGGGACCAGAGATGACCCACCTGTACCTTCTGATAGTGTGTGTGTGTGTGTGGGAGAACAACTTAAAAATTTGGCCATCTCCAAAGAGCTCACGTCACACATTCTTCATGCATGTCCAGCTCCTGTACCCTCAACCTCCCCTCTTGGAAAGCATCAGCTCCTCCCTGCAGCTCCCAGCTGTTGCGCCTGCCTCTCCCCATAGGACGCAGCTGCCATGCAGGGAAGGGCCCAGCTGTACCATGTGACAAAGCAGGGCCGGCAAACCCTGGCTGAAAGCTGGGGCGGGGGGGCAACGTGACCCCGTATATCCCCCCTACACATCACTGCTGCAGGGGGGCATTCATTCTACACTTGTGAGTGGTGCAAAATTCCCCTGGATTAGCTAGTGGAGCTCACAACAGGCACTGCTACATTTTATAAGGGGCCCCAGGCATGGGTGCCAGGTTTGTATAATTTTTGGTGGTGCCCAGAATGAGTCCAAGCAGAGCCATCCCGTTCATAGGACAGACCGGGGCAACCAGTCTGGGCCCCACATTTTGGGGGGGCCTCCCGGGTCCGCGGGCAGAGGGGGGGGGGGTCCAGCGCAGTCTGAGGAGTTAGCAGGGGGCCTGGTGCCAGCAGCAGCGAGCGACCCAGCCCCAGCCCGCCTCACTCTGCCCCATGCTGCTGGCTCCCACTGTCTCTTGAGGGACGGGGCAGAAGCTAGAAAGAGGCAGAGCAGGGGTTTTGGGGGAAAGGGGTGGAGTGGGCGTGGAGCAGGGGGCAGGAAGAGGCACAGCAGGGTAGGGCAGAGCGGGCTGGGGCCGGGTCGCTCACTGAGGCCGGTGCCAGGCCCCCTGCTAATTTCCCAAGCCATCCTGGACCCCACGTCACCCTAAAGCACTGAGCCCCAGGCAGTTGCCCCAATCTGTCCTATGGATGGGATGGCTCTGCAAATATAAGCCCAAACATTGGTGGAGCATGGGCACCATGAGCCCATATAACTTGCTTTCTATGGCACCAGGCACTTTTGCCACCCCAGGCACTGCTGGCTTTGCTGGCTGGTCCACGGGGCAGGGCCAATCTCCCCATTTCTCAGTGAGGAAAGTGCATCTTTCAACCATAGCCCTGTCTTGTACTCATGCTCAATTAGGATGACCAGCTGTCCCCAATTTCATAAGGACAGGCCTGATATGCTGGGCTTTGTGTTATATAGGAGTCTATTATCCCCCCCCCCCACCCTCTGTCCTGAATTTTCACACTTGCTATCTGGTCACTCTATGCTCAATGCATGTATGTTCTGGGACTCTGCTTGACCTTTGCACAGGAGGACAAGGCTAAGAGAATCAGAATCACAGGACTGGAAGGGACTTTGACAGGTCATCTAGTCCACTCCCCTGTAGTTGTGGCAGGACTAAGTATTATCTAGACATTCCCTGAAGGGTGTTTGCGTGTATAGGACCAGTGCAGTCACTTACACCATCCCATCAAACAGGGGATACTGGGAGGTGGATACTGCCATTGCTAATACCACCCCGTCAGAAGGCACTGAACTTAGGTCCAGAATTAATTGACTGGTGAGACAGAATTAATTAATATGATTTGTATATTGTGAGCAAGACCACAGTAATTAGGGCTGCAGACTTCAGCCACTAAACAGCGGTGTCCAATGGAAATTCGATGCTAGCCACACTGCTAGCCACACTTGTGGTTCTGAATTTTTCTTAGTAGCCACATTATAAAAAAGCCACATGCATTAGCCACAATTCAGTAGCCTATTAGCTACATGTGGCTAGTGGCGAATGTATTGGACACCGCTGCACTAAGAGATGAGGCTCTTGGGAGCAGGAACTAGAGGGGGTGATACCAGAGAACCCCCATGTTGAGGTCCCCAGACTCCATTTTCTATCTGTGGCCTCTATTTTGAGTAAGCAAGAGTGACTCCACACTTAGGTGAAAGCTTTAGGTTATGTAGCTCTGAGATTGGCAGGGGAAAACTAGGCAGGGAAAACAGTGATGAGGTAATTGTTGACCATGAGGCTGAGCACCTTCTGGGTACAATAGAGACAATGTTGCAAAGTGGCAGGAATATGTGAAATAAGTCAGTTGTTCATCACGAGACTGGGTACACTATAAACTATATTGCAAAGTGGTAAGTAATGAGGTAATTGTTGATGAGGAAGCAAGGTATGTTAGAAACCAATGTTGCAAGTGGCATGAATTCTGGAGAGTTCTGGCAGAAAGCTATCAGCAAAAGCAAGCACAACCACATGTCAATCAATCCTGTCCGAAGAGGATATAAGAAGAGACGAAGTGGACATCAGCGTTCCATTCATGTGCTTTGCCCATTTGGTACCATCCATCCAATAAAGAGGGAAAAGACCAGAAGCAGGAGAAGATGACAGAGGAAGAATCTAAAGACTGTTACCAGGAGCTATCAGCAGCCTGTGAATGACTGATCACCATAAGCAGGGTGCAGCCACTTAGCATCATTTCAAACTATATGGTAACGTAGTTTGAGGTGCTTTCCAGCTTGTTGTGGGGATTCTGTGTTTTATAACATCAATATTGTTATTATGCTAGAGATTTGTATTGTGATGTTTTAATTTGTTGTATTAGGGATTCTTATTTGCCCCAATAAGAGGGTGCTTTGTTTTGGAAAGTAAACTGGTTGCGTCAATCATCAGCGGAAAGCTGTCGTGTGTCCTTGGGCTAAGAGGTCCAAGCTGTTCTAGGCAGCTTCTGAAACAGGGAACACCTGCCAAGCGCAAGATATCCCTTCACCACCCTGGAGACCTATACCTAATGAGAACAGATTGGTTATAATAGGTGAATACGTGGGCTAGTTTAAGGCAGAGGTTTCCAAATTTTATGAGACGAGGGCCATATTAGATTTTTGAAGGGGCTTCACAGGCCAAAGCAACTGTGAAAAAATTCAATATATGCAAATATATGCAAAATCCCCTCCTTTGCTTCTCCGGCCGCTGCCACACCCCCCACCTTTACTCCTCCAGCCACGCTGTGGGGGCACTCACCCCTCTGCAAATGGAGCAGAGGGCAGTAGCTCACAGAAGGTGGGGGGAGGCAGCGGCGGCTTCCCCACGTGCCTGCTTGGCTGGAGGGCTGGACAAATTGAAGCCACGGGCCAGATCCGGCCCCCGGGCTGTAGTTTGGAGATCCCTGGTTTAAGGGAACACTTGGCAAACCTGGGAGGGGGCAATAACATAGCTATTCTGGGGGTACTCAAATTCTGTTTTCAGGGTAACAGGGGGACCTGCTCAGCCAGAGATCAGCCAAGAGAGGCACAGCTTGGGTAGAGCATGGCATTGGTGTATTTCAGCCTGATTAGGGCTAGCAGGTGTTGAGTAAGTTTTCAAGTGTTGCCTCCTAATGTACCTTATGCACCCACACAGGACCAGATGGTGCAGTCCTGTGCACCTTCCGGTATTATACACCAAACCCAACCATTGTCGGCAATACTGGAGGGGATAAAGAAGGTGGAGTGTCCTTTGTAACAGTTGCCACTGGAGAGATGGCTACTGACAGTCAGAGATTGGGATGTGGGGGTCTTGCCTAGTGGCTAGAGCAGGAGCCTAGCCAGGAGTCTGAGCCCAGGCCAGATGCTGGAGCTGGAGCCAGAAGTTAGGTATTGGAGCCCAGGGTCAGAGTCAGGGTACCTGGAATGAGGCAAGGCAGGGAAGGGTGAGGTAAAGCAAGGCAGGGATGACCCTGGGAACAAGGCAGGAACCATCACAGCCGTGGACAAATGCTTTAGGTCACCACCAAATTGCTGCTGGGCTTAAGAGTTGGTCTGCTGACTCTCCCCAGCCAATCAGGTGATGCAGCCAATTCAGGCCAGCTGTGTTTCTTAGATTGTCCAGAGACTGGCTCTGCTGCAGGCCTTGATTTCTGACACTGACCCCATCAAATACTCAAAACCCTGAGTGGATGGCTCCTTCCCCCTCTGCTTTTGCTTACAGTAAACTTAGTGGTTGGAATTTTCAACACAAGAAGCAAATAATTAAGTTACTGCACATTGTATAATAATGCAGTAGCAGCTCCATCCAGTACTACATGACTTTGAAACACTATGCCTCCATACCTCCACATGGTGCAGGCTAAATCCACATCACCCCTTCAGTGGGGGCATCTGGGCCTTGCTGAATTAGAATGGAATGTATCTTTGAACTGCAGATGTGCAGCCACTTACCCTCTGATCTTACAGTTCTCACTCAAGTAAAATCCCCATTACATTCAATGGGAATTTTGTCCAAGTAACAACTGCTGGACTGGATCCTTTAGAATCCTAAGCAGATAAAACAACATGGGAGAAAGCAACTGAAACATCTATTCAATAGCGCATACAAGAATTCAGTTGCAATTCTATTGCATGACACAGCTCTAAAAACATTCAAATGAACAAAACACTCAAACAGAAAAACTACCTTTGTTCCTCAGCATCAAAATGACAGTGAAAGCCTAATTGATGCACAACTATCATCTCTTTTCGCAAGAGGTTTGATTATATGATTGTTTCTTTAGGTGTCTTCTGTATGTGTGGAGATCATTTGGAATACACTTGAGACAGTCTCTTAACATTCAGCCTATCAGGACAAAAAAATTAGCAAACTTCAGGAACTATATCTATTTAAATGAGGGATAGAAAATGACAGGTCTTTGGACAAAGATCAAGTACAAGCCAAAGTAATCAAAAACGTATTAAAAGCATCCCTTCTGTTTCGATTCATTATACCAGTTGCTGGTAGTGACCGCTATGGTTAAGGTTTCAAAAACAAACAGTTTCCATTTTAGTTTCCCTGTTTGCACAAAAAGCTCATGACTTTTGCAAACATTCAACATTTAGACTGAGATTATCACACCGTCTCTGGTCAAAAAGATGTGTGTTTTTATTATTTGTATTACCATAGCCCCAGTCATTGTGTCAGGCGCTGCATGAATGCAACACAAAAATTGTCCCGCCCTCAAGGGGCAAGAGACAATAGAAGGATGTAAACAGGCAAGTACAAAATTATCTCATTGTTTCCTTGGTCAGCATGACAGGCTGTGGTCTCTTTTTAGGGTTTATTTTATTTTGGAAGTTTGATCCATAAGATGTTTTAGACTCGTGGCAAAGTGGGAACACACATTTTTCCACCATTAAAGGCAAGTATTTAACTACAGTTTTTAAAAATGGGTTTGGGAGCACTATACAAAATTACATGAAGTTTAACTTGAAACCTGGTACTGCCACTGCAGACTAGTGTCATGGTTTGGTTTGGAGAATGGGCAGGAAGGGGGAGCAGTATTAACAAGTATATATGCTTGGGGGAAAAAAGAAGTCCCTGAGCAACTCCTGTGGCCACTCAACCCATTCTGAAAAAAAACACACCCATAGAAAAGGATTAGGGGAAAAAGGAAAACCCCTTGTACACCTGCTTACAAACACCATACACCTTATCCTGCAGTATTTCCAGAGCCACGAGAGGAACCACCACACAGAACCATGCAATGTCCTTCAACAGAACCCTGCAATGTCCTTCAAGTAGCCCTGCTGGAAGCCATGGAATGAAACAATTCCCAGTTGCTGCTGGCAATCACACAGCAGCTGAACATGGTGGAGCACCGTTTCTGGTCCTGGGAAACAGGCACTGACTGGTGGGATCACATTGTTTTGCAGCTATGGGACAACGATCAGTGGTTGCAGAATTTCATATGTGAAAAGCCACTTTCCAGGAGGTGTGTGTGGAGCTCTCCCCTGCCCTGCAGCGCAGCGACACTAAAATCAGACCTGTTCTGACAGTGGAGAAGTGAGTGGCAATCCCCGTGCAGAAGCTTTCAACACCAGTCTGCTACCGGTCAGTGGGGAATCAATTTGGAGTTGGTAAATCCACTGTGGGGTCTGTTGTGATCCAAGTATACAGGGACATTAATTAACTTCTGCTAAGAAAGGCTGTGACTCTGAGCAATGTTCAGAAGATACTGGATGGTTTTGCCGCAATGGGATTCCCTAACTGTGGTGGGGCAAGAGATGGCACTTATATCCCTCTCTTGGCACCAGACCACCGGACCAAAGAGTATTTAAGCAGAAAGGGATACTTTTCAATGATGCTGCAAGTGCTGATCACTGGGGACATTTTACCAACATCAACAAGGGATGGTCTGGGAAGGTGCATGATGCCCGTATCAAGAAGACAGATCTGTTCAGAAAGCTGCAAGCAGGGACTTATTCTTTCGCCTTTATCTTACCTGGGAGAAACAATGAGGAGTCCTTGTGGCACCTTAGAGACTAACAAATTCATTTTGGCATTAACTTTTGTGGGCTAGAAGCCATTTCATCAAATGCATGGAGTGGAAAATACAGGAGCAGGTATAAATACATGAAAGGATGTGAGTTGCCTTACCATATGTGAGGTCAGTCTTACAAGACAATTAAATTAACAGTAGAATGCCAAGGGAAGAAAAATAACTTTTGTAGCGCTAATGAGAGTGGCCCATTTCAAACAGTTGACAAGAAGGTGTGAATAAGAGAAGGGGAAAATTACTATGGGGGAGATTAGGTTTAGGTTTTGTAATGATCCAGCCACTCCCAGCCTTTACTCAGTCCTAATCTGAGGGTGTCCACTTTTCAAATTAATTCCAGTTCTGCAGTTTCACGTTGGAGTCTGTTTTTGAATTTTTGTTGTTGAAGAATTGCCACTTTTAGGTCTGTCATTGAGTGACCAGGGAGATTGAAGTATTCTCCTACTGTTACTCACACCTTCTTGTCAACTGTTTGAAATGGGCCACTCATTACCACTACAAAAGCCAAGCTCTTTGAGTCTCCTTTCATGAGACAAGTTTTCCATTCCTTGGATCATCCTAGTAGCCCTTCTCTAACCTGTGCCAGTTTGAATTCCTCCTTCTTAAACATGAGAGACCAGAATTGCACACAGTATTCCCAAATGAGGTCTCACCAGTGTCTTGTATAACACACAGTATTCCAGACGAGTATTCCAGTATTCCAGATGAGTATTTCAGATGAGTATTCCAGATGAGGTCTCACCAGTGTCTTGTATAACGGTACTACCACTTCCTTATCTCTACTGGAAGTACTTCGCCTGTTGCATTCCAAGACTGCATTAGCTTTTTTCACAGCCATATTGCATTGACAACTCATACTCATCCTGTGATCAACCAATACTCTGAGGTCCTTCTCCTCCTCTGTTACTTCCAACTGATGCGTTCCCAGTTTATAACTAAAATTCTTGTTATTAATCCCTAAATGCACGACTTTACACTTTTCACTATTAAATTTCATCCTATTACTATTACTCCAGTTTACAAGGTCATCCAGATCTTCCTGTATGATATCCTGGTCCTTCTCTGTATTGGCAATACCTCCCAACTTTGTCATCTGCAAACTTTATTAGCACACTCCCACTTTTTGTGCTAAGATCAGTAATAGAAAGATTAAATAAGATTGGTCCCAAAACCAATCCCTGAGGAACTCCACTAGTAACCTCCCTCCAGCCTGACAGTTCACCTTTCAGTATGATCTGTTGTAGTCTCCCCTTTAACCAGTTCCTTATCCACCTTCCATTTTCATATTGATACCCATCTTTTCCAATTTAACTAATAATTCCCCATGTGGAACCGTATTAAATGCCTTACTGAAATCAAGGTAAATTAGATCCACTGTGTTTCCTTTGTCTAAGAAATCTGTTACCTTCTCAGAGGAGATCAGGTTGGTTTGGCATGATCTACCTTTTATAAAATCATGTTGTATTGTGTCCCAGTTACCATTGACCTCAATGTCCTCAACTATTTTCTCCTTCAAATTTTTTTCCAAGACTTTGAATACTACAGATGTCAAACTAACAGGTCTGTAGTTACCCAGATCACTTTTCTTTTCCTTTCTTAAAAATAGGAACTATGTTAGCAATTCTTGAGTTGTGCAGTACGACCTCTGAGTTTATAGATTTGTAACCCTTCTGCCCATCAGAATTGGCAGCAACAAGGGCCGGGTTCAGTATCCAGGGGTTCCATTCCAATAGCACAATACAAAAACCAGCTCGAGCCCCCACCCAGTGACCTGAGACAACCATATACCACTCCTCTGGGCGTCTGTAAGAGACAATACTTCCCCTCTCGCAAGCACTGAGTCTGAGTGTACCAAAGCCTTTTAATAACAGGGAGAAACAATGTGGCATTATATTGGGGAAACACCACAAACAAGGTTAATAAACCAAACCATGAACCAGAAGCCCCCCTCCCAGCAAATAGGCCGTGGCCTTCCCTTTGGCTCTTGAGTTCCACAACCCCAAAAAGTCACTCAATAGTCCCAAAAGTCCAACAGCCCAAGAGTCTCTGTTCTTGGTCCGTGCAGAGTTCAAAAGTCAATTGGCAGAGTCTTACCTCCAGCCTGGGTGGAGATGGAGGGTAGGGCACGGGGCACCTTACGTGGTCCGAGGCCGACTGCGCCGCCTCTCCGTGAGGTTCCGCTGCAGCTCTCACCGCAATCGGCTCTGCTCCGCTCCACTGGCTGTCCTACGAACCGCTCTGCCTGTTGATCCGCTAGCTGCTCTGCTAGCCGACACACAGACAGCTCTGCCGCGCCGGTCACTCTGCCCGCAGCACCAACACCTCTGCTAGTTGACAGACAGACAGCTCTGCCGCACCGGTCACTCTGCTAGCCGTCCTGCTAGCCGAACACAGACTGCTCTGCTGCACCAGCCACTCTGCACTTTTTCCAGGCCCCCCCTACTTAAGACAGTGCTCAGTGATTTCTTTAGCTCTTAAGTGATTTCAGCATACAGTAGGGGAGCCTTAGTACAGGTGCACCAGTGAGCCCAAAGCAATTTTCAGCTCAGCAGCCTGGAACCAGGCTCCTAATGGAAGCAAAATTCAATTCTGACATTCTACAGTGGAGAGTAGCAGGGTGCAATAAGCCTGGGAGACCCTCAGACAGAGCCCTCACCAAAAGGTATAGGTGCTTGTCTACCACCTCTCTCAATCTCACAGTGGTCTGAAAACGCATGGCCCTTGCCCAGTGAGTGCTACCTAGATGATGGCGAGTCCCTCCATCATAACAAGGGCCAAGTACATGTCCATAGTCCTTCATTCACATAATCACAGTAACATCACTTTATCATTCCTGCCCCAATAACATAGAAACTGGGGCTCCCTCATCAGCCGAAGTGGCCATGTGGGCTGCTGTGGGCTCAGGCTAGGCGCAGTGGATGTGTCTATGCAAATTGATCAACCCCAGACTTATTTTCCAAGGCTCACTGCAATTCCCATAGTTCGCCACCAGATGTCAGAATATATCTCATTCCTGACACTGCTTACAGATTCATTAAAAATTCTTGCCAATGGGCTTGCAATTTCGTGTGCCAGTTCCTTTAATATTCTTGGATGAAGATTATCTGGGCCTCCCGATTTAGTCCCATTAAGCTGTTCGGGTTTGACTTCTACCTCAGATGTGGTAATATCTACTTCCATATCTTCATTCCCATTTGCATTCCTACCATTATCCCTAGGCTCCTCCTTGGCCTCATTAAAGACTGAGGCAAAGTATTTTTTTAGATATTGGGCCATGCCTAGATTATCCTTAACCTCCACTCCATCCTCAGTGGGTAGCGGTCCCACTTCTTTCTTTGTTTTCCTCTTATTTATATGGCTATAGAACCTTTTACTATTGTTTTTAATTCCTTTTACAAGGTCCTTCTCACTTTATTCCTACATGTTCTGACCTCAGTAAGGTAGCAGATCCCTCCCATCTTCCATTCCTTGTAGGCTTTCTGCTTTTTCGTAATCACCTCTCTGAGATGCTTGCTCATCCAACTTGGTCTACAACTCTTGCCTATGAATTTTCTCCCCTTTCTTGGGATGTAGGCTTCTGATAGTTTCTGCAGCTTTGACTTGAAGTAATTCCAGGCTTCTGCTGCCTTTAGATCCACAAATTCTTCAGTCTAATCCACTTCCCTAACTAATTTCCTTCATTTTTTCAAGTTAGGCCTTTTGAAATCAAAAGCCCTAGTCATAGATCTATTTTTGTTTATCTTTCCATTTAGTTTGAACTGAATTAGCTCATGATCGCTCAAACTGAGGTTGTCCCCTATAACCATTTCTTCTATGAAGTCCTCACTACTCACCAAAACCAAATCTAAAATGAAATCCCCTCTTGTTTGTTCAGCAAGTACTTGGTGAAGGAATCCACCAGCTACTGAGGAATATTGGAGTGGTCTGGGAAAGTGTCCTACCGCGATGTAAGGCAGCCCTCCCCAGAAACCTTCTACAATGGATCGCATGTTACCGCCACAACAGTTTCCAAGAAAGCTCTATGGAGGATTCCCTGGCCATCCCTGTGTACGTAAAGTCTTTTTCACAGGGCACCCTCTACCTTGCCAATGTAGCCACTGGCAAGCAGATAGCAACTCCACTTCAACTGTTTTTTTTAAAAAAATTAAAAAATAGCATACAAGAACATGTGACCTCAAAATATCAACTGGAATTGCATACTCACCGGAGATTCCTTCCCCAGTATCACGCTTGGCCATGCTGCTGTGCTGCAACTGACTGGACTGCTCCAGGGTTAAAAACAGCGCCTGGTTCTCTGGGACAATAGATCTCCCACTCACCTGTCTCCCATTCTCCTCTTCCTCGTCCAAGACCTTCTTCTCAGTATTGCCTGTGTGGGGGTTGTGGTGAGAGTCGCTAAGAATAGCATCCAGCTCCTTGTAAAAGGGGCATGTCTGGGGTGCTGAACCAGAGTGACTGTTCACCTATCTTGCCATCTAGCACACCTGCTGCAGTTGCTCCCTGGCGTAGCCCTTCTCCCCCATGCCACAGGAAATCTGGTCGTAGAGTTCTACATTTCTATGACTGAATCTGAGCTGTGGCCACATAACCTCCTCTCCCCACCTCCTCCTGGGTACTCCAGGCAGGAGTGCAATTGGAGCATGAGCCAGCATGATCAGCTGTGCTAGTGAACTCTCCACACCGAACAAACAGAAAATGGAAATTTAAAATTTCCTGGTCCTTTAAGAAGGGAGAGGCTATTTCCTGTGTACCTGGCTGCTGGACAGCGGAGTTGAGAATGGTGACCAGATTGGTCACAGCGGAGCATTGTGGGACATCTCATGGAGGCCAGTTAAGTAGACATAAGCAATAGTGTCTACTTTGCCACCACATAGACCTAACTTTGTCGAATTAAGCGCTATGCCTCTCGTGGAGGTGGAGTAATTAAGTCGATGTAGCAGGTGAAGTACGTTGGTAGAAGGGACCTGGTAGTGTAAACACAGACATTATTAGGTTGACGTTGACCTAACTGTGTAGTATAGACCAGGTCTCTGAATTTCCAGACCAGTTGTGAGCTCTAAAGAACAAAACAGCAGCAGAGTGAGAGACAAATATTCCTGACATTCAATAGCTGTCTTACATGAGCTACTGCAGCGGTTCTCAAACTTCTGAGAACCACGACCCCTTTTTCATACCACAGCAGCTGTGGCGGACTCTTGTATGTCCGCCGAAAAGCTGCCGAATGAATTACTTCCGCATTTAGTGGCTATTTTCGGCTAACATACCAAGCGCTCTCAAATAGCTCCGTATATCCACCGAAAAGCTGCCAAATGTGGAAGTAATTCATTCGGCAGCTTTTAAGCGGTGCCGGGAGCTCACGACCCCCCTGAGAGCACTCGGCGACCCCCAAGGGGGTCGCAACTCGCGGTTTGAGAAACCTTGAGCTACTGTGACCATTTCAGTGATAATGCAGCAGAGATCACTTATACATAGCCAGTGTTACACCTTTCTCAGGGCTCCCTCCTGCCCAAGCCCATGTTTAAAAGACTTAGGGTAACCAGACAGCAAGTGTGAAAAATCGCGATGGGGAGGGGAGGTAATAGGAGCCTATATAAGAAAAAGACCTGAAAATCGGGACTGTCCCTATGAAATCGGGACATCTGGTCACCCTAAGAGTATGTTTAAAATATTGCTGCAAATTTGACCCTACAGATGAGTTTGTTTACGAGACTGGATATTTGGAGTTAGCCATTTCCCATTTGATACATGAAAGGTTTGTTTGCCAGGCTTGATATTTCACCAACTTTTCATTTAAAAGGAAATCAGCACGATCTCCAGCTGAATAAACCTGTGCATGTGGAATCCAAGCGTTCTTAGCAACTCTATTCTTGCAGCTGCTGCTCATTTCAGTAGACTCCACTCTACTTCAAATATTTTGTGTAGAAGGAATTCCCTCTCACAAACAGGAGTGAGAAAGAAGTATGAGTGGAATCCAGGGAATTCTGTTATCAGCTAGACAGTAAGATGCACCTGTTTTAGATAATAGATTTTATGTTCCTTGTATATTTTCTCATTATTGGCTAAGACTGTGGTTACTGTTACCGATTTGTATTTATCAGTGTTATTTTTCTATGCCAACACAGTGGACAAGGCATGTATGCAAAGCAACATTTGCATTTCTGTGAGCATTTACTAGTATACATATTGTTAATATGCACATAAACCTGATGTCATTCATATTTAAACAATGCTTTCTGGGACTTACGCCATCAGAGTTGAGGAAATGGAAACAGTCTGATTTGTATAATTTGTCTCAGTGGAGGCTAGAGAATAGTTTTAATTTTTGTTTCCTTCACATACTTTGACACATGTACAGCTACTGTAATAAGCTAGTTCAATTTTATTCCCATAAAGGAGGAGTGGCTAGGTGCTTAATACCCCCCAAAAAACTAACGAGCTTTCCTTTCTGGCTGATCTTTACAGTCGCCCACTCTCCAATATTTACAGGCTATTATGCTTCATTTGTACTTTAAATCCCCCCTTCTCCTGACATTTGTATACATCTAAGGCCTAAAGAAGAACAGCTCCACATTAAAAGGCTATTACAGATATATATGCTATTTAAGGAACCTGGAACACATTTTTCATTAGGGAGAAAAAAAACTTAACATTTTAATTTCCAAAGAAGATTTAAATAAGATTAGACTGTATATTTTATCTTACAGATTTCATCCTTGTAAACGCCGGTCTAATGTCTGCCAATTTCTCCTGTGCTTCATCCGGCAGTTTCTTGTGACTTCTACTTTAATTAGTTTCTCTCTTTTATTGGAATGATACTTTGTCAAACAATCTGTCTCTCTCCATTTGAATCCCTCCCTATGTCACGTTGAGCCTGATTCTTCACTGCATTGCGCCTTGCCTAGCCATTTACTCCTGTGCGAAGCGGGTGAAAAGTGATTCTGTTCTGCTCCGGTAGCATTTTACACAGGGTGTTAATGACTTCTGAAGGCAGAGGGCAATCAGGGCTATTGGTTCTTATTCTGCTGTAAGTTACCCCAGTTTTACACTACTGAAAGTGGTAGTGTACTCAGGCCCACTGCTTACGGGAAGCCTTTAAAAAAAAAGTAAAAAACACCCATTCAAATATACAAATAAGGGCCCCAATCCTGCAAAAATTTATGCACATGCTTAACTGGAGCACCTCAATAGTTCTATTCACTTCAGGGGGACAACTCAAGGTCTTAAAGATGTGCTTACGGGTTTGCAGAATCAAAAAGAGGACTATCCTGAGGTACACTCATCACTAGGGCACCCCCTCCTAGCTGCTTTGGGAATTAGCTCTTTGCAGAGCTAAAGCCCCTTTCCATTGGTCATTCACACACCTCTTTCTCTCTCTGCCACTCAGAGAGCTCGCTCTTTGTGGGCTGGCTCTCCAGCCAGGTCACTGTGTGTTTTCCCACTTCCAGGGTATCAAAGTCCCACAGCACTAATGGTCCCAGACAGTTTTCAGATCCACTGCCCTGATGTGCCACTTCCCCAGTGGCTGGTAAGTGAACCCAGGCCTGCACTTTACTCTGGGTTCCTCCTGCTCTACCACGGTCTGCAGCATCCCACTTTACTGCCATTTCCCTGAGCCTTTTCCTACTCAGTCTCTCTCAAGCTTTCATTCTACCACCCCCTTCCTTTAGAGCCTGGGTCCTGGGGTTTCTGCTCCTTCTCTGGGTTTCCTCCTTTCCCTCAGCGTCACTGATGTCCAGAGCAGGATTGCAGGTTCCCTCACTACAGCCCTTTTCTGCTGCCAACTTCCTAGCCTCATACTAGCCCAGCCTGTTCCATCTCAGCTGGACTCTGTCATCAGTCTGGGGTTACTCAGGCTTCCAAATTCACCTCAGGTGCAGCCTGGTCAACTGGCTGCTTTGCAGCCTAATTAACCCTTTCCAGGCTAGCGTGAGATGAACACCCCATTGCAAGGATCCACTCTATTTTAAGCTCAGACCTTCATCTGTTTTTCCAGTGACCATAATGAAATCTGCCCATCATGAAACCTGCCCCCACCCACAACTGTCTTTGTTGGGATTTTACAGCTGTAAGCAAGGGAAGAATTTGCCCTCCAGCATTTCTGTGTAGAATTGTGTTATCGGTTTCATTCAGAATGCAAGTTAGTTGTTTGGCAGACACCGTGTTTTCCCCTATATTTTGTACAGCATCAAGTACCCTGATGGTAATCAATAATAATCATAATATTTTCGCCAGGAATACATGGACTGACTTGCCATCTTTATGGGTAATTTGATTATATTTTGTATATTTTCATGTCAACATGACCAGATGTGAGGCTTTGTTGGTCTGGAAATGAGAGGTAAAGTATAACAAACTTTTGTCTAAAATTATTTTTAAAAACCAGGAGAGCTAGAATAAAAACACCTAGCAGAGACAATTGCAGTGTTACTAAAGAGGATAGGGATTAAAAACCCAACTGTAGTACATGTTTTACTAACTTGCATGTGGAGTAACTGGAACAACCAACTTCTCCACCCACGCATATGTATTTCCATAAAACATTGTTGTGGGATGGCCAGAACTGACTCCTAATTAATCGTGCTTCATCATTCGAAGAGGAAAGCTCATTCAGACTGAAATTTGACCATTGGTTTTTAATTTTGATGCAGTTTTTCATTCTGATAGCTCTTCCACCTGACACTGAATTACCTTGTTGCAAATTAAATACAATAAAATTGCTAATCAGCCCATTAGAATATGCTGACAGGGTGAAATCTATTAGCTGTAGGATAGTCTTCCCCGCCAATGCATTTTGCACTAAATCTGCATGATACCCAGATTAATTCATATGTATATCGCCATTTCGAAACACTGCATGAGCGCACACACTTACTCACGAGTAACCAAGACCATCCACTGCATAGTCCCATCACCCCATACAAACTCAGGTGAAACAAAATTTGTCTCTAAGGATGTGGAGAAAATACTTGACACAAAAGAATGAATATGTTTTCAGAGCAGACACTGTGTAGGCGGATAGCCACCTGGTGAACCCATATTAGTTTGAGTAGTGCCATTGACTTCAAAGGGACTATTCACACAAGTAAGGGTTTGCAGGACTGAACCCAAAGTGTTTCCTTATGGGATCTGTGTTCCCATCTCTCGAGAAATTTTGAAAACTGGACCCTACAAAAACTGACTCTTAATTTTGAATTAAGAATTCTAATTTTGGACTAATGTAATTATGAAAGCAAAATTTGTGCTTTAAAATTAAATTCAAAACATGTTTCCTTATCATGTTTGATCATAAACTAAGAGAAGAGATTTTGAGATGTTGAACGTCTTCATATTATTGTTTTACATTCCATAAATACTCAATCTAATTTCTTTGCACATCATGTCAACTGAATACAATAGCTATGTATGGGCCCATCACCATAGTATCAGGCATGGGTGCCCATTGCCTCATTTTCATTGCCTAGTAAGGTAGTTTAGCTCTCTACCCTCCGAAAGGGAACAGAAATCTAAACCAAACAAACCAGCCCTTCCCAGGTTTCTTCCTTTTCATGTGTTTCTCCTGAGGGCCCAAACTCTGCTTAGTGCATTGGTGGTCAAAGTCCCAGCTAATAACACCAGTCTTTGGTCATTCTTGTCCAAGGTTCACCACCAAGTTTTACCATCAACTTGCATCCTACCGTGAGGAGCTTCCATTGTCTCTCTATTAGAAACTTCACCCTTGGGCCTCTCACAGAAAGGAGACGACTGATCTAGGGCACCATCTCACACATCTTTTCTGCCCAAGGTCAATTCTTTGACCCAAAGACACGTCTCTCCACTACCGCGTTTCCAAAATATGCCCCCCAAACCCAGAATAAACCAACTGCCTGCCCAAGGTTTTTTATCCTGTTGTCTTCCCCCTGCCTCTTCGGCCTCCTCCTCCCATGCTCCTTCAGCAGCCTCTTCCCCAAACCCCGTCCCAAGCCTTTTCCCTGAGTGGCAGTACCCAGAGTTCCTGGCCCTTTCCCAGGCTCCCTCACAGGAAAGCAGCCCACAGCCTGTTTCTCCTGGGCTCTCTACCTCAGCATGTGCCTTAGGCTTTCTGATTGGAGAGACTCAAAGCACCTGCCTTTTCCCTCACTCAGGAAAAGGAATTGCTTATATAAGGCCTTCTTTCCAAGCATTCTTCTTCATTAGATCTACAACTCCCTTGTCACTGGGATCTACCCTTCACTTCCCCACATATATCTATCCTGGAGAGAAACCAGGAATCAGATACTGTTGGGCTTTTATTAGGCCTGCATGCTCTGACAGCCCCACGTACAAAATTACAACTGCATAATGTAGGCCTCAAAGAAGGACCTTGTCCACCCAACACAGTAACCCACTTTCCCCCGTGGAATCAGCCTGCATGTTTGTCTTCCTGGAGAAACTCGGTTGCTGCCATCAGAAGGGTCTATTGCTGTGAGAAGGTTTGATTAAAGACAGACGTCTTTACTCCTGAGGGCATTCTGCGCCAAAAAATTAAAAACTCTGCACACACTATTTTAAATTCTGCAGATTTGATTTGTCAAATGAATGTGGAGGCTCCAGCATGGCATTGGGGAGCAGAGGCCACTGGCTGCACAGAGGTGGGAGATCACTGTGCAGCTCCCACCGAGGACACAAACTCAGCGGTGATGCTTCACCTCACCTTGACAGAGTGCAAGGACTGGGCCTGCCCCAGAAACACTCCAAGGCCCTGCCCTGCCCTGCCATGCCAGGTGCGGGCAGGTAGGCTTAGAGTCAGAAGGGCCCTGGCCAGCCCGATCCCCTGGCCAGCTGAGCCAGCCAGGAAAGCTGCCCTTGAGCTACATCCTGGGGGACTACAGCAGGGGCCAGGTGTGCCCTGCGTTCAGCAGGCGGCAGGAAGTGGAGAAATCCAGCCTCAGCCTGCTCCCCTGTGCCAGCTCCCAGCCACACCGCCTGTCAGTGCTGGAGGGGAAGGCACTTCCCCCATAATCCCCAAGTCCCAGGGCTGAGACCCAGGGGAGAAGAGCAGAGTGGAGTGGGGCCAGGTCACTCCACTTCCCGCCACCCTGTGAGTGCGGGGTCGGGCCTGCCCTGAAATCACCAGGCAGCAGGAAGTGGCATGACCCGGCCCCAACCTGCTCTGCACTGCCAGTGAGATCACACTGGATCCATCACTGCTATTGAGTTCCCAGGCAACAACAGCAGAAAGTAATACCTTTTTCATCTAATGCTGGTCCAGTTGTATGGTTGTTTTCTCCAATGTGAAACTTACCTCAGTGATTTATGCCTTTGTGACCTCAAGGCTAGATTACTACAATGCACAATGCATACAAAAATGAGAGCTGGAAAAGACCTGCCAGGTAATATAGTCCATCCTCTTGCCATTGCAGGATTGTTGCCTTGAGTATTTTTACTAGTGTTTTGTCCTGGCTAGTTTAAATGTCTCAGACATTTCCATGCCATTCCACAGCCTAATAGACCTCACTGGTGAGAAGTTTTCCCTGATATTCAGTCTTAAATTTTCTCTTAGAATTCATCCCATCCTCTTTTGGGTCACCCTGTAATGGGTTGCACTCACTTTTCATGAGTGTCCCCTGGCTCAGTAAGTGTGCCTGCACTCGCTCTGTTTGTGGTGGGCCTCCAGCCAAATCATACACAGTCTGTGAGAGAAAAGCAGACCAAACTCCTTCTGGGATACAAGTCAAACAAGCCCCGCCACTCCTCCTGCCCTCTGTGATGTCTCTCAGTTTGTCCCTGCTCCAGAATAGAGTAGTGCCTCTCTATTGCCCTTTTCTGGGGCAGGGTGTGGCAGAACCACAAGGCCTCCACCAGGGGGCTTCAGGACTTAGTTCACCCCCATCATACACCCTAATTATTTTCTATCCCTGGGTCCCAATTCTCTCACCACAGATAAAGGAACTCCAGTTCATGTCTGAGGGTGTTCTCAGCAGCTCACAGGACCCCATTTTGAAAGCACTGTAGAAACATACAGTGCGCTAGAAGTGTGAGCATCTTGCGACAGGCACTAGCCCTTTTAGAAAGCACCTAGTACAATGTGGGTGCTATGAAGAAAAAAAAGCATACCTACAACAATGGGCCCAATCGTGATGAATGTATGCAGGTTTTACCCAGATAATCTCCAACTGACTTCAAGGGGAATTTGCTTGAGAAAAAAATGAATATGGGTCTCACAGTTTGAAACAATGGTGTCCAGCCTCATTCCCAATGTGCCTGATGAAAAGAATCCTACCACTGCCCCTGAAGCCTATTCCACAGTTCCCTATATCTCACTACTAGGAAGGTTTTCATTTTAAGATAAAACTTTCGTAGTTTCCTCCCATTGTGCCCAGCTAGAACACCTGGTATCATGTTAAATAATTCTACTTCTTCCTTGGTGTTTACATCTTCAATGCAGATGGGTCTCATGTTTCCTTTTAGTCATTGCTTTGCCAAGCTATACATATTGAACTTTTTTAACCTTTCCTCACCAGTCAATCCCGTCAGCCCCAACTGAATGCAGCACTGTGCAAATGACCTTCAGCAGACATCACTATAATTATAGTAGTCTTCTCCCTGGCCCCCTTCACACATTTTACCACAGACTAACAACATATACCAATTCTTTAGCAGTTGAAGGAGATAATGAACTTAAAGTGTAAAACCAGAGGGCATCCTCAATTTAACTCTGCTAGCAGGGAATCGCTGTGGTAATAATAAAAAACCATATAGCTCTACCCTTCTCTAAAGAAAAAGCTAATTGCACAACAATCAGTTTTTATTATCAAAAAAAACTCAGTCAGTAACAGACAGGGAAATAATCCTCTTATATAGCAGGTCAAATAATATACTATCAAGGTGCTTTTAACTTCATTAAAATTTGCCCCTTGATAAGTGACATTTTAATTACATTATTACATAATAAAATATTACATGCTTAGAAACTTATGTCAAATCCACACATCATTAACGCTACTAAATTAAGCATGGATGGTAGAGCTTAATCTCAGATAAAGAATATTCTATTGGACGTTTTTCACAGGCACATTTCAGTGTTTGTGACTGACTGTTCAATCTGGCAAAATAACCAACATACTGACCTAAATCTATTCTCTAAAATGAAGACTAGTAACAAATGGTTTTAAATCTACATTAAAATAATAGTCAGATTTAAATCCAAAAATGCCAGGAAGGTAAGAATTAGATTTCCATGCTGTTTTTAACACAGCTCCATCCTGCTTAGCCCTAGCCATTCACATGAACTTTCAGCCCGAGCGTGGGGGTGGGTATCAGAATGACTGTGAACTGCCATGAGCAAACTAAAAACTGCCTGTCTCCTGAAGTGAACTTAAACCTTTTTTCGGGTTCAAAGGAGTTCAATTAAATCACTCCAGCCTCTAACCCCAGCTCCATCCCACCCAGGCAACCATTTCTCTCTTTCTCTTTTTGAAGATAAGGCACCATCTCTGCTGGGCCCCAGGCTCCCATCATTGCTCTGTCTCAAATTTGGCATGGGTTTCCCCTTTAGCAGGGCCCCAGAGTGCACCCTGGAAACCATAGTGCCAGTCAAACTACACGCAGGATATGGCTTCTGCAGCATGCTGTGTGTCTAGGGGGGACCCAGGCATGAAAGCCCCAGTGTGGTGTGAATTGTCAATAGTAGCAGTGTCCCTCAAAGAAAGTTTTGCTACTAGGGAGGGCAGAAAGGGCAGGGAAGGGAGGTCACAAACCTTTTCTAAAGGACACTGTGCTGCCACAAAGATAAATCCACTTTTCTCTCTGAAGATTTAACCACTACTGGAAGTGGGAACTGAACCTACAATTAGACCTCAATCAGGGAGCTATGGCCTGTTAGCAGATCCCATAGAAAGAGCTGGGGGATTGTCACAGGAGACTTATGGGAGGAACAAAGTGGGTCTTAGGCATAAAATAAGCATGTGGCCACCTAAGGCTTCATGCCTAACGGAGCACCACCAGCAGCAACCGAGAAACCATTTTGTTTATATTCAATCAAGCAACTTTTCTCCCTTTGAGGAATTGCTGCTCAGCTGTCCCCTTGCTACTCCTTTCCCACCCTGGACAGAAGCAGGGACACCTTTCTGAGGATGAAATAATTCAAACAGGGGGCTGGAACAGTTGCATATCCTTACAGGAAGAAAGAAACAGAGAGCAATGGGGGGAAAAGGGCACCAAACTCCATCTTAACCTTTGGATCTAGAGCAGGGGTGGGCAAACCTTTTGGCCTGAGGGCCACATTGCATTTCCAAAATTGTATGGAGGGCTGGTTAGAGGAGGCTGTGCCTCCCCAAACAGCCAGGCAGGGTCCAGCCTCCGCCTCCTACTTGACACCCCGCCCCCCGGCTTCTTGCCCCCTGATGGCCTCCCTGAGATCCCTGCCCCATCTACCCCCTCTCCTCTCTGTCCCCTGACCACTCTTGTGCCCCTCGTCCCTAACTGTTCCCCACCGCCCCATCCAACCCCCCTCTCCTTCCTGACGGCCCCCCCAACCCCTGCCCCATCCATCCATCCTTTCTGCTTGTCCCCTGACCATCCCTGGAACCCCCACCCCTGACTGCTCCCTACTGCCCCATCCAACCCCTTCTCTCATTCCTGACTGCCCCCAGGGATCCTTGCCCCCATTCAATCCCCCTATTCCCCACCCTCTGACCGCCTCAACCCCTATGTACCCCTCTGACCCTGACCACCCCCCAAACTCCCCTGCCCTTTATCCAATTTTCCCCCCTCACCACTCCCTTCCCCACTTACCACACTGCCTGGAGCACGGGTGGCTGGCGGCGCGGCTGCAACAGGACAGGCAGCCGCACACCACGCAGCACAGAGCACCGGGTCAGGCCGCGGCTCTGCAGCTGTGCTGCCCCGGGGAGCTCGCAGCCCTGCCCTCCAGGGCATTGCACCAGTGGCAGGGTGCGTGTTGCAGGGGAGGAGAAACAGCAGCGGAGGGGCTTGGGGTAGCCTCCCTGGCCGGGAGCTCAGGGGCTGCGCAGGAGGGTCCTATGGGCCGTAGTTTGCCTACCCTGATCTAGAGTCACCCTTGCAGTGTATTTCAAACAGTTTGGGTGTCAGTATAAATCCGGATGCTACTCTAAACAAAGCCAAATCTTTTGTGGTGTGCCTGGCCCTATTATGTACTGTATTGCCACAATATCTAGGCATGGAGAGGGTGAGTTAGGGACAGCCTTATCTCTGCATTTCTTTGCTTTGCATATCTAACATTTGGATTCTGCTGGCTGATATACAAGTGATTTTATTCATGGCCTGGTTTTATCTCCTTAATCCTATTGTTATTTTTAAAAATCACTATACATCAAAACTCCAGTCAATCTGTGAAACAAACATAATGCAAAATCTTTATTTGTGACTTTTACTACTATTTACACCAATAGCTCTTTGTTGAAGGAAAATGTATTTTAAAAGGATGATCTGGTGCTAGGCGAATACCTAGTGCAATTCACAAAATCCAGAGGCACAACTGCAAAATTCAGCCACTGTATAGTAAACAACATGGGTCATATTAATCTAAACTAGAAGCACTGCTAAAACATTTATCACTATGACATCTAAGTGCTGTACGTGGATTACAAAAAATAGTGGGATTTGTCCAGAAGAGACTATCAATTTTCCATTAATTTTCTATCCGTCTTGTTGGTTTTAGTCATTAGATTAAAATAATGAAAGTTATACAGTGATCACAAGTTTGAAACTCACCAAGTTTAAAGTACTGAAATTCTTGATGTTATTTTGATGCAGATTTTGCACTAATATTTTGTTTTGGTGTGTCTGCCTGTCTGTATCACAGTGTGTGTTTTCACAACAGTAGGATTGTATTTATTGTTCCACTTGCATTCCGTCTCTGATAACAGAAGCTGGGTGTCTATAAAAGTGAGGTTGAGTCTGAAAGGGGGGACTGGAATGACTAATGAAAACAAAAAGGCTGGATTCTCTCCTGTATCTGATATCTGCTTTTCACTGGCGAGTGGGAGGCTGTTATGGCTCCCTGATTCTGTGGGTTAGTCTGTGCCAGTTCCAGCCCAAGTATGAGGCTACTCTAACTTACCCTAGTGGTGAATATAAAAGACCATATGCCAGTTGGAAATTGGCAGAGCAGAATTCAGACTTGCCTTCTGCTGGTGTCCCCTGCCCCTGACACACTTCTTCCTCCCCTAAAAGAGTGGGAAATGCAACTGGTGCAAGAGTTGAGGATCTGGTCCCAAATCTATGATGTTCTTACCATTTAAATCAATTTCAGTTTGCATACACACAAAAAATAGGGTGGAGGATACATATTAAAAAATGCTGGTACATGAGAATCTTATGAAAATGTTCCTTTAAAAATGAGAACAGCCAGAGTGATAGTAGGAATGTTTTTTTAAAGCAAAGCTTATAATAAAAGGATTATTTATTAATACTGTTGCTGGAAATTCCCTGGAAACTGTATTTTCCATAAATGACTTCTGCATGTCAATCTAAACTCCCACCTTTTTATTTCTTAGCAAAACATTCTATTCATTATTGTTCCTCACGCAACTTTGATCCACTCTCAGCACTCTAATTCCTTTCATACACGTGCTACTCCTATTCCCAGCCCCCTCCTTTTTTGCACTAAGCCCTCCTCACATTCTCCATCTCATGGTCCAATTCCTTCTCAACGATTCCCTCCCACACTGAACGCCGACATCGTTAGCATCCTGATTCCTTCCTTCTCTCCCTGCTCCCCACCTCTATGTTTTTCTTTCTATTCCTCTTTTGTGCCCCCCAATACATCCCTCTTCCATGGACCCCTCTTTTTCTGCCATATTTCAGTGCTCTGTGTAAGACTCATAATGTGCCAATATTGCTTGAAACTAACCCAACAATGGCTTGCTCCTCTCACAGGTGTTACTTGCGTACACATGGCCTATATTTCCTTGATGGTACCACCTATATTGGTATAGCGTTTACCAAAGTCTTGCAAGGATTGTACTAAGTAATTTCCTCCACGTTTGTTTCAGTCATCGAGCAGAGCAGAATCACCCTCCCAGGACTTGAGTAAATTCCTTTCCAGAGAATTGGTGCTGCAGTTGCACCAGCCTCATGTTGCGGAAAGAGCTGCTGACATTCCGGTAAAACTTGCCAAGGCCTTGGGCTGCACATTTTTGTCAAGCTTACACAATGACCTTGGTCAGGCCACGTCATTACATGGATGGGAGATCCCCAAGGAAAATCCAGGGTACTAGATGAAGTGGCATTACGGATTCAGTAAACGCCACCCTAAAACAGCAGAGAACCTGTGGCCTGATCTGCTTTTAAGTAGCAAAAATAAATTAAAAATCCAGGGGTTTTGATTATTTGTGGTATTAAAGATACTATGACACTTTTTGTAAGTGTAAAAAGAGTATCCTAGTGAAATTCTAATCTGTATGGTTATATTTTGTCCATATAAAGTAATCCTTATAGTGTCAAATAGCTACACTATCCTTCCTCACTTGAAGACCTAAATAGTTATTCAGTGTTCTGTGTACTACTGATCAGTTGCTGTGGTCTATCTCAGAGATGGCTGCATTTTAGTGATGTGGTCAGAGGATTACTGTAAACAGTTTACAACGTGTTTTGGATTCTCTGGAGGAAGGACACCACATAAATGTAAGACATTATTTGATCTGATTCCTCTCCTACTCTGTCTCAGTAACTGCTACCATTGATCTCTGCATCTGGCAAGGTTTACCTCTGAATTAATTAAGTGTAATATCAACCACTGTATGTTGGCAGGAAACAGTAGGGCAGATGACACAGCACAGCAACTGATAGCATAATTTAAATTAGTTATGGAAGTCAATATAAAACAAAATCTCTCTCGTTAGGATATAAAAACTCTACAAGGGCCAAAACTGCTGCTACTTCAGTTACGCCTAGGGTGACCAGATGTCCCGATTTTATAGGGACAGTCCCGATTTTTGGGTCTTTTTCTTATATAGGCTCCTATTACCCCTCAACGCTTGTCCCTATTTTTCACACTTGCTGCCTGGTCACCCTAGTCACGCCTTAGCTAACACATGGATTTAGCCCAATAGTTCTGAACAATCACAGATCTATTTAAAATAAAGTTGTTTCAACTTTTTATAGTTAATCCTTTCATGCCCATATTGTTCTTCTTTCCTGATGCAGCACCCTTAGTTAGTCACTCAGTGGCCACAGAAACCATATTATCTTAAATAAAGGTTGTGTTAGAAAGAAAATAGGCTTGTTCTGTGAGAAGAGAGTACCATGAATTTGTTGCCCCATTGCATTTCCTTCCCTGACTACAATCCTCCCAGCTACAGACTCCATACAATTGTTATTGTCACACCAATCTTATTGGCTCTGCTCCCTCAGGCTACTCCAATCCTGTCAACTCCCTGTGGTGCTCCAGTCTCTTCTAAGCTCCATCGTGCCTCACCAAACCCTAGTTAATTCTTCAAGCAACTCAAGTTCCATTTTTCTATCAGCTTCTGTGCTGTGGGCTACAAATTATCTTTATTCGCTCAATATTTATGAAGAATATTTCACTTGCCTTTAAACAGGAAGTGCTTGCACTTTGATAAATAGACTGAAAATATAGATTGCAAAATCCAAAAGAGATTTGGAGATCTGGTTTGCATAATCAACTGAAAGTTTGGGAGTGTGATTCTCCATAGATTTTCACCGGGCACATCCCCAATGGGTTTCCATGAAGTAGGAAGTAGCTTCAGCTATTTTTCTGAATCGGTTCAAGGCTCAGTCCCTTTCTTTCTCTCAGTCCCTCTTTTTATCTATCCAGCCAAATCCTTCATCTGACGTTCCACTCTCTCTCCTAGATCCCAACAAGCCCGCTAAACCCTATCTCCTTTAAAATGGTCAGGCCTTTACTTTTGGTTATATTTCCTTGGACATTTGGGATATGGCTCTCTCTGCTGGCCTCCAGCCATCTACTGTGTTCAACTCTAATGCTCACAGGGCCCCAGAATGTATTATTCCACCTATCACCTCCAAGAAGTATTGGAATTCACAAGGTTTGAGGACAGCGACCAGCTCAGCCAAAATCATCATCATCTGTACTGTGGTAGCATGGAAAGGCCCAATACAGGCTCAAGGGTCCATTGTGATATGCGCTGTACAAACACCCAGTTAGAGAGAGTCCCTGTCTGGAAAAGATTACAATCCGAAAGGAAAAATGGATGAAGAGACGGAGAACGGGATACAAACACACAAGCAACGTTCTCAGGGTGATGACTGGCACATGTCTTATTAGTCCCATTTTTTGTTTTGCTTTCTAAAATAAAAACAAAGTAAGTATCTGAGTTTTTTTTCTGAGTGTTGTAAACTGGGAGACACTCAAATGTAGAGCTAAAAGGGGCCTCAAGAGGACTAGTGAGTCTATCCTCACAAAGAGGATTAAGTGTACCTAGACATCACTGACAGGTTTGATCTTACACCCATCCAGTGTATTCAGCAACTTTCTAGGTAACCTGTTCCAGTGCTTAACTATACTTATAGTAACACCCTCCCACAAATCCAATCACTCTCTCTTGCTGCAAACTAAACCAGTAACTTCCTGTCCTACTCAGTGAACATGGGGAACAACTGATCACCAGTACTCCATTTATAATAATCTTTTACATATTCGGTCAGCATGTCCCACTTCAGTCTTCTTATGACTAAATATGCCCAATTCTTTCAACTTTTCTTCAGTGGTTTACTTTCTCTCTTATTTTTATTCTCTCTCTGGACTTTGCAATTTGTCACATTTTTCTTAAAGTGTGGTTCCCAAAGCTGGACACAATACAGTAACTCCTCACTTAAAATCATCCCGGTTAAGATTGTTTCGTTGCTGATCAATTAGGGAACATGCTTGTTTAAAGTTGCACAATGCTCCCTTATAAGGTTGTTTGGCAGCTGCCTGCTTTGTCCACTGCTTGAAGGAAGAGCAGCTCGTTGGAACTAGCTGGTGGGGGCTTAGAACCTGGGTGAACCGGCAGCCCCCCCGTCAGCTCTCCCATATCAGCTCCCCACTCCCCTAAATTCCCTATGCAGCAGCTGCCCAGCAGTCTATCAGTTCCCAGGAGTTCAGCTATCCCTCCCCCAACTGCCATGTGCTGCTCCTGCCCTCTGCCTTGGAGCTGCTCCCCGAGACTCCGGCTTTCTGTGCAGAGGGAGGAGGGTGGGGGGCTAGTGTCAGGGTGTTCCCCTACCCTACACCCCAGTTACCCCTATAGAGAGCAGACAGGGGATATGAGTGGAGGGGAGGGATAGCTCAGTGGTTTGAGCATTGGCTCATGGTAAACCCACGGTTGTGAGCTCAACCCTTGAGGGGGCCACTTAGGGATATAGGGCAAAAATAGGGATTGGTCATGGTTTGAGCAGGGGGCTGGACTACATGATCTTCTAAGGTCCCTTCCGACTCTGAGATTCTATGACCTCAGGACAGAGAGAGAGCTCACTGGCCACAGCTTCTGTCTCAATTTCCTGATTTACTTAAAATTGGGTTAGCTTAACATCCTTTTGCTTAATGTTGCATTTTTCAGGAACATAACTATAACATTAAGTAAGGAGTTACTGTACTCCAGCAAAGGCCTCACCAGTGCAGAGTAGAGTGCAATGATCACCTCCCAAGTCAAATATATTAATTCCTGTTAATACATCTCATAATTACATTTCCCTTTTTTGCAACATCAGAGAGTTGACTCCTCTTCAGTTGGTGATCCACTATAATCCCCGGATCTTTTTCAGCAGTACTCTGTGTAGCCACTTATTTCTTATTTTGCATTTGTGCTTTTGATTTGTCCTTCTTAAGAGCAGTCCTTTGCACTTGTCTTTACTTTCATCTTATTGATTTCAGACCAGTTCTCTAATTTATCAAGATCATTTTGATCTGCAAAGGTTTCATCCACTCTGGTTCTGTGCCAGAACTGTGCTGGGACAGATTTCTTGAGGAGATCTTTGCTGGGGTAGCCTCCAAGACCTTATCTAATTGGTTCCCAAGAACGCAGCTCAACAAAACCTCATCGATGAGTTTGAAGTAATTGGCATACAATCAAACTATACTTGAGCTGATCAGGATCAAGTTGCAGAGAGTGGGTTAGGCACTGTTAGCAACTCCCATTGTTTTGTCATGAGTCTCATGATAATTGTTTTCCTTAAAGCTCCAGCTCCTGGAGTCAAGTGGATGTGTGATGTTTTCAGCCTTCATTCTTAAAGAAAATAAGTTGCTCTGCCCATAGCCATGAAGGCTAGAATCAAAATGTGACTCAATGCACCCTAAAGGCTCAAAAAGGAGAAGGCAAATAAAAAGACCTCCACAGCTATTATTTTTAGCTAAGCCCCTGATTTTTGAACATTCAGGTTTGGCAATACTGGTAAAGGTATTGCCAACATATAGCTTCATAAATCAGCCTATAGAGACGCTTACACCAAATACTATTGATTGATACACCTTATCACTTTAAGATTGGCTACAAAAATAAGTAGACCAATTTCTAACTAGATCATGAGCTTTCATGCACTGCACTAAGCAGGATTGGGCCACAGCTGCAAGCTGTTACACATTGCTTACTATTCAACTATCTTTTACATATTTACAAGGCTACTATAAATTCATGCTTTGTTCATTGTTTTGTGTCCTTGCTCAATATAAACCTGCAGTCTTGAGGTGAAGGATGATAAATACCCCAGGCCTCCTACAGAAACAGTGTGCTAGAAGCACAGAGGATTTAGGCAGAAAACTTGGCCCCTGGGGATTTGAGGGGGTGGCACTAAGATAGCAACAAATTAATGATTTGCATGAAGCACCGTCAATTGCTTCCTGTCAAGTACTTGCTGCCAGTACAGGACCCAGAGATGGGGAAGGGCTAGGGTGACCAGACAGCAAGTGTGAAAAATCGGGACGGGGGGTGGGAGGTAATAGGAGCCTGTATAAGAAAAAGACACAAAAATCGGGACTGTCCCTATAAAAATGGGAGATCTGGTCCCCTAAGAAGGGCACTCTCAGTCCACAATGCTTCCTAAGCCCTATGGATCACCCCACAAGATGGTCGGAGCACAGGTGGGACAGAGGAGCTTGGGAGTGACTCAGCTGGCATGTAGAACACACTGAGCCTGCTGTGGGGAGGGCACATGAAGATTTTGGGAGGGGACAAAGATTCTAGGGATCTATGCCTCAATCTAGCCCAGATTAGGAGGGCCTTTTTCCCCTCTCTGTCTCCGGGAATGTTACACAAGGTTGTTCAATGTAGGTTGATGCACTAGCCTTGCCTGTATTCATCCTGCACTTTCCAGTAAACACCATGTGGAGACTTGTGTTTATGAGGTTTTGATTTGCGTCCAGAGTGACAACATGATTGCCAAGCATCAGCCTGATGCGATCTGAAGCAGCTGAAATATTAAAATGCAGAAAAAGAGAATATATAATAGAAATCCTGGCAGACTTTTAATTATTGCCATGTTTGTGGGCACCTACATAATTCAAATTTAAACCCTCTCCCCCTCCTTGCATTTTTAAATAAGTCTCATGTAGTTGGGACTATAGGACTTTCCTCTCTTATCCTTTTCTCTTAAAATGGTTGGAATAATATGCCTGAATACAGAATTATTGTCCAATTGTCAGTACAATATTTTTAAGAAAGTAGATATAGGCTGCGGTTTGAGGGGCATTTGGGATTCTACAGCCCCCAAATCCTCCACTTATGTGACATTACTGAAATTTTCTGGGATCATATAGATCATTGGTGCAACCACGGTCCTGTAGGGGCACCAAATCTTAGGTAAAGGGGGTCATATAAGGTGTCGACGACCAGGTTATGGCCTGCTGATTATGATTATCATATCTTTGTGTGTGTATCAATTTTGTAGAGGAAGTTATGAATATTGGCTTTATATTGTCTGTCTTTCCAAATATTGTGCTAGGCTGTTGGGGGCATTTTCAGAAGCCTTGGTATTAGCTGGGCTTACCATGCTTGATGGTCCATTAAGGACTATCAGCTACACAATGAACTTTGTAGATGCCCATCCACACGCAAGCTTCCCCAGGAATGTAGCCTGGCTGGTCAGGAGCTGAGACCACATGGCTCTGAAACCACATGGCTCTAAAACTCCATGGTACAGCTGGACTCTGAATAACAAGAAAGAGGCGGTCTCCACCCACAAGAGGAAGTCCATATAAACCTGGGACAGGGACTTCCATTTTGTCTTCAGTCTGCCACATTTACCCTGGAGGAAGTTTGGCCAAAGGATTGCTGACCCAGCCCTGGAGGGGCTGTATTCCAGAGACTTTGATTTGAACCAGCAGTTTATTCTACAACTGATGCAAGAGATTTGCCATTACTGCATGTATCTGATTTTGTTAAACCATTCCTACCCTCACCTAGATCTTTTTCCTTGTATAATAAACCTTTAGATTTTAGATTCTAAAGGATTGGCAACAGCATGATTTGTGGGTAAGATCTGATTTGTCTATTGACCTGGGTCTGGGGCCTGATTCTTTGGAATTGGGAAGAACTGTTTTCTTTTATTGGGGTATTGGTATTCATAACCATTTGTCCCCAGGACAGGTGGCTGCTGGTGGTGATACTGGGAAGCTGGAGTGTCTAAGGGAATTGCTTGTGTGACTTGTGGCTAGCCAGTGGGGAGAAACCAAAGTCTTTTCTGTTTGGCTGGATTGATTTGCCTTTAGGGCAGAGAAACCCCAGCCTTGGGCTCTAGTTGCCCTTTTGGAAGCGATTTGTCCTGATCTGATACTCTCAGTGGGTCACACCAGGAACCGCACCGTCACAATTTAGTAAGGGTTGGAATACTCCTTATTAACAGTAAGACTCAAGCACTGTTGCAGGCTTCCCTACAGCAGCGCTTCTGATAGCACTGGCTGGCAGCACAGCGGAGTATACTTGTTGAATGGGGCACAGATGCTCTCATTTTCCTCTCCCAGCTGCTCTATAGACAGATTCCTGAGGCAGAGTCTTTTCTCAGCTACAATGGCAAAGATCTGGAGCAACTCCACCAAAGTCAGAGTCACTCTAGATTACATGGGTTTAACTGCAGTCAGAATCTGGGCCCTCCGTCAAATATTGGCAAGAAAGTTAGCTGCTTAGTTTAATTTCTGCAACTAAATTGGTTTATATAGGATGAGCACAGCACCAGCAAAAGTACAACAGGCCCCACAAAACAGCAGCTCCTGTGTCATCCTGAGGAGAATGGGGGATGGCATGGCAGAGGTATACTCACACTCCTAGCTGACAGATGAAGTATCCTTACACCATGCAGCTATTCTTTTGCAGGAAATGCATTATCTATCTCTCCCGCTATGACCTCATACAATTCAGAGTGGCGGACTTAATGCAGCCTTTCTGAGAGTGATGAGATTATCTACAACTCTTATCACGGTCACGCTGTCTGGAGTAGCTCACCACCGTGAGTGCCTACCTCAGGGCAGACTGTTAAACATGCAGATACCTCAAACTGGTGGTGTGTTCTATAGATTTCACCAAGCCAGGAACAAATGTGAACTCCTTGTACCAGTCTTACCATGGAGTCACAGACAGTCCTCTAAGGGTATGTTTACACAGCACCTAGACTGCCAGGCTTGGAAGTCTACACAGGAATGAAACAGCCCTCACAGCCCAAGGCCCAAGAGCTAGAGTTGGCTAGCACAGGCCAGCCACAGATGTCTAGCTGCTGACCAGACATACCCTTAAACACTCCAGTCTATCTTGCCACCCAGACAAACTGGACTTAGTGATAAATGGTCCCATATCACCAAATAAACAAACAAAACTCCACACAATATTCAGGTTGTTTCTAGTCCCAAGAGACTAGTCAGTGACTTACCCCAGATCAGTTGGTACCCTAGATCTCTTATCCCAAAGACAACATCTGTAGCCAACTCTGTAATAAACTATTTAAACGTTTATTAACGAAAGAGAAATGAAAGTTAGGAGGTTAAAGTAAACATACGCACACAAATGATTTACCATCTAAAGCCCAAGAATGATAGAGTTGTAGTGATCTAGAGTGACTAGACAGCAAGTGTGAAAAATTGGGATGAGGGAGCCTATATAAAACAAAATCCCAAATATCGGGACTGTCCCTATAAAATCGGGACATCTTGTCACCCTATAGTGATCTGTCAATTCAAAGTGTCTTTTAGGGCAGACCCTGTAGGTAACCGCTGGGGATCTCTTGTTTTGGTTTGGTTTCTGTGGCCATGAGAGTTCAAACAGCAAAGAGATGAAAAATCTTCATGTCATCTCTTTTTATTTCCCTCTTCCAGAATTCAAAACAATGGGATGAGACCTTCTGCAGGTACTTCTCCATGGGTAGGGCAATTAACAATGCTTTTGTCTTATAAATGGCACACTTAAATTTTCATGGCTATAGCCCACGAAAGCTTATGCTGAAATAAACTGATTAGTCTCTAAAGGTGCTACAAGTATTCCTTGTTTTCTTTATGAATACAGACTAACACGGCTGCTAATCTTAAACCTTAAATTTTGATAGTCCTTCTGGATGGGTGAGGGTGGGGAGGATTCCTGTGCCTGGGTTCACAAGTCCAGAGCAAACATCTTCAAAAAGTTATAAAGCAAAAACTCACATATTTTCTTAAAGCATGGAATACAAACATTACAAGTGAGATTACTGCAAGCAGCAATTTACAAGCATTTCATAGAGTCTAAACATTAAATACATTCATAAGACTAATACCTATTCTGAACAAAGCGAACATACAGCTGGACTGGTCTGGTCTTCAGCTATGAGTTTGTTAGTTCTTAGCTAATGCTTGCAGCCTGGACAAGAGCTGGTACCTAGTCTGCCAGGATCACAGCTGCAAACTGACAGTCCACTGTGTAACCAAAGCTGCATCATTTCCTTACATGTTTTACAGTATAATTTAACATGGAGACTGTTATTTAGTTCTGGTTTATTTCAGTTGGTGGTCTGTATTATTTGAGAGAGACCTGGCCTAGTTCCCCAAATGCGGGACTAGGAAATAGGAATTCCTGAGTCAGTAATCTTGGCTGAGACACCAAATCCTTCTTTGTTATCGTCCAGTGGCCAACATGAAATCAATCGGTTGCCCAAGTTCAGTTCCAGACGGATGAGAGCACATCACCAAATATCCAACCAGCGCTGGGAATCTCCACAGCCAGGCCCAGGAGTGGGTTGGGCTCACCGCCCCATCTGTATAGGTGGTTCTTCCAGTACAGAATTGAAGCACATTGGCCTGGCAGTGTGAGGAAGTTGCACAGCAGGAAAGGAAGAACTTCAGGCTCCGGGTTTATTAATCCAGCACCTTTCAACAGCTCCATATTTTGTTTAAAAAAATTACAAAGGAAAACAACCTATTCTGTCCAGCTCATGTATTGAGAACCGGTCTCGGGGCAATGAAGGATGCCTGGTGTACATGCTGGCTGCTGTCACTGGTGTGCAGGAAAATCTGTGATCAGATGACTGGAGCATGCTGCTGCCCTTGCTGTTGTCTTGCCAAAAAAGAAACAGGGGAAGCAATAAAAGTAATAGCTTTCCTAATCTGGCATCTGAAGAGAGTGAGTGAGATAAAAACAATTACACATGCTTCTCTCTCACCAGTGCCATCCTGCACCTTCATCAAAATGAGAGCTGCCTCATCATGAAGACAACACTAAAAGCAGGTTTGAATGACACTATAACTTGCGAAGGGGAAGCCATGCTATGGAGAACTGGCAAAAGCCTAGGAGAGGATGAGAGTGACATATGTGCACCACTGTTCATGTTCCCTCTCCATGTAGCTGCAGCTCTTGTACATGCTCACACCGCCTCATGTCCCCAAAGCCCTCAAATACACCTGCATATATTTGTACATGAATTGCTGTGTGACGTGCTTTGCTCTGTGTAAAATGCACTTAGTTGGCCTGATTCTTCTCCCTCTTACACCAGTGTAAATCTGCTGATGCCAGTGGAGATAGCAAAGAATAAAACTGGTGAAAATGAGATAAAAAAGGCCCAGTTCATACATATATATGTTGTGACGGACTCAGTCCAGAAGGATATAGGAGAGTGCTAGAAGGCAGGTATATTAGTCTCAGGATGTGCAGGTCCCTGTTCCCTGGATAGCCAAACAAAGGCTACTCCAGGCCAATCAAGACACCTGGGGCCAGTTAAGAACCTTCTAGAAAGGAATAGAAACAGCTAGCCTGATTGGGACACCTGAAGCCAATCAGGGACTGGCTGAAACCAGATAAAAACCTCCCAGTTAGTCAGGTGGGCTGTGGGTGTCAGGAGCTGTGAGAGGAAGTTGTGCTGTTGGTGAGACTGAATGGTGGACTACATATCATACTGAAGGAAGGAGGCCCTGAGGTAAGGGTGAAGTGGAGTTTGAAGCAGCAGGGACTGCTGTGGGGAAGTAGCCCAGGGAGTTGTATTGTGTTTTGTGCCTAAAAGGTCAGCCATCTTAGCTGATACTATTAGGGTCCCTGGGCTGGAGTCCGGAGTAGAGGGCGGGCCCGGGCTCCCCCCGGCTCTTTCCACCTTCGATACTGTCCTGTGATGAAGGTAACTCACTAGGTGGTGACTCTTCTCAATTATACTGAGAAAGGGAGGTCACTCTGGGGCCTAGATGAGTTTTCTGAGGCCCCTCAATCTGCCAGGAAGCGCAGGACCCACAAGTACAAACTTGGAGCTTTGTCACAAAATATTTTTATATATATATATATAGGCTTGGTTCAATGCTCACTGAAATCAGTGGAAGAAATGCCATTGATTTCCAAGAGTTTGGGTCAGGTCCTATATGAGAGCGTATCTTTAGGCACAGACTGTAGGCCAGACCCACAGTTGATGTAAATTGGAGTAGCTGATGAAATTAATGGAGCTATGTCAATATACACCAGTTGAGAGTCTGGCCCAATGAGATTAACTTTTTTCAAAATGATAAATCATGAATTACTCTAAAGACAGAGAAAAAAGCCATGAAATCTGTCCTTTATTTTACTTTCTCCACGTCAGCAATGGCTTTTGACATGTTATGTGAACACAAACACCAGGGCAGATGGTTTGTGTGACTGTTCATGGGTGGGGAAGGGGCTCACATCAAATCAAGAACGGGGTGTGAGGTGTTCACACGACCACCTCTATAAAATGGAAGGGTTTGAGAACCCTTGGTCTAATTTACATTGGCTATAACTTGGGGTGCAGGGAGCAGGAATCAGTGGAAAAAAAAAAGAAAAGTGACATGTTATGAGTCTGTTGGATCGTAAAGCAAGCCATTTTTGCCTGCTGTTTGCCCCTCCATGAAGCCATCTCTTTATAAGGTTTCTAATGCGAATGCCCACTCTTTACAGAGTTGGTCATGTCTGTGCAGGTCCATTCTCGTCATTGAAAGAGCTTGTTTTAAAATAATGTTGCCACAGAAAATGGAAAGAAATCATTTATAGAAGTACAGTTCTCCACTGACTTCTTCCCACTATAGAGTGCTCACAGTTGAATCCTATGCCTCATTGTGTACCAGAAGAAGAGAGGTTATATATTATGGGCAAGATTTAAAAACAATGAAAGTGGGTGCCTAAACTTAAGAGCCTAAATCCATATGTGGGGATCTAAATAAGTGGCTTTGTTTTCAGAATGGCCGAGCCCCCCCCCCCCCAAGTGCCTCTCTTCCTTTGTGCCAAGCCCCTTCTGTACATGGTGTTTGTACAACTGCAATAGTACTGACACACTCATGTGCACCAACAAAACATTCTGCCCTGCTTCCTGCATGGAAGAGGGTGGGGAGGAAGAAAGAATCCTTTGATCTTCCCCCAACATTTTTGCCAAGCAGCATAACAAAAGGCCAAACCCAACCAAGCATATCTTCCATGGTGCTGAATATTTTCCTTCCTCTTAATACAGTTTGTTTTACCCCTTGGCCAAAGGCCAGTACAAAGGCTATGTACCACTTCAGTTCCACTTACAGCCCTCAAAATACAGTGTAAGTGGGACTCACATGGTGCATAAGCCTCATGTTGGCCCTCTGCATTGCAGTGAATGTGACTGGGTAAAGCCTTTGTTTTGTTAGACACTTGAGCCTTTTATTTGGCTTACTGGATTCTGAGGCAGTTCACTCTACTTTGTTCAGTCTCTTCTCCCCCTGCCAGAGCCCCTTCAGCGGCCTCAGAGAACATCCTGTGCCCTGCTGAGAGACCCACTTGCAGCAGGACACAGCAGCTGGAGTGACAATGTGCAGGGTCCTTGAATCTGGGCAAGGAGACTGAGAATTAAGTAAACAAGCTTGTCTCGCTAATATCCTGGGAGCGACACTGCTACAGCAACACTGCGAAGAAGCTGGAAAAGAGGTGAGACCAGGAGTTGCAGCATCTAAAAGAAACAAGAATCACCCGTCTCTGAAAGTAGGAGGCCCTTCAAATATGTAAGTGCATCACGGAAATCAAAGCGAAAGATAAGCATTTCTAAGAAAGGTGTTTAGTCTATTTAGCAAAGGGGTCAAATTCATCCTTAGTATAACTTTACTGAAGCCAATGGAGTTACACCAGAGCTGGATGTGGCTTGCCAGGATTAAATCATGGGTACCAGTGGGTAATATTAATTTGAAATAGTGAAGGAAAAAAAAAGGCGGGAGGAATGATCCACTTAAAATTCCAGGATAAGTTATTTTTTGGTAAAATCCACAGCCATGTTGATTAGCTTCACTCTGGTTACTAAGCAACACGGTCCTTTGTCTATAGCTACACAGTGTTTCGGAGGAGAATCCACAAGGATAAAACTAAAACAGTTTCTATATTAAAAAATCCTGTGGCTTTTCTCAACTAAACAAAAACCAAAATCTGTTGACTTTCACCTCTGTGTTTTAAAGAAAAAAAACACACAAAAAACAAACCCACACACAGACTGAAGACAATTTTTTGAAAAAAGCTGAAGAGAATTTAATTTAATAATATGTATTTTAAGGATGTTCTATGCCCAATAAAGAAGCCAGGACAAGTCACAAGCTCTGTAAATACAACATCAATATTCACCTGCTGGCTGCTGTATCCTTAACTGGCATTTTTAAGCTCCTAAATTCAGAATTATTTACAAGTTTGCTGTCGTTGGTTGAAAATGTTACTTTTCAGCAGACGTAGTTTGGCTTTTCCAATTTACCTTAATGAACTTCAGAAATCCATCGCACCTGGCTCAGAAACCACATACATAAGAGTTGTGGAAATGTTGAAAGCAAAACCATAGGACTCTGGTTATGAAAACCATGCATCTGTAAGTGCAGCATTTGTAGCAAAATTCAGGTAAGTGAACTTTTGATTTCAATATGTGCAGCTTTCTTTTAGGAACTAGAACTCAGGAGTCCAGCGGGAAATAGCTTTTGGATCAAGAAATGCATAGAGAAAATTATATTTCATGAAATTTGTGAAAATCCATGAGCTTAGAGATATCTAAAATAATCATTTGTCTGTAACAAAGAAATGAAAGTCCTCATGTTTTGATACAAGAAGAAAACTAAAGCCCTGCTGTATAAACAGGATGGTAGGTGAAACACATCACACAAACTAGTGTGAATTTTTTGCTTAGTTTTGCTTAGTGCCTTTCTTGCTTAGTTTATGTTTTAGCTTCCTCTTCAAAACACACACACAGTCATACACACTTTGATGGTACAACAGTAAGTGTTAAAAGAAAAATATACAATCCTTAGCCCATTTTCCTTTTTGGCAGATAGGGCCATGGATTTAATTTTGATTCACAAAGGAAACACCACAGGAAAATGCTCTTTGCTCACTAGCATGTGCGCTGACTAAAGGAAATTTCCATATCCAGAAAAACGGGCATGGGAAAATGACACTTTTTTGAATGTTGAAACTCCTTTTACATTGATCTCATGAGGAACTGACGGAATTGAAAAGGAGAGAATTAGCCTTTTAACACACAGCCTCCGCAGACAATCTCGCTGTTCCAAGCAGCCAGCAGAGGAAACTGCCAAGCCCCAAGAGGGAGCCAATTACAGATCTAAATTCCTTTACTTGCATTCTAGGTTACCTGGGAGTGCAGACATCAGTCCTGCCTTCCAAGAGACGTATGCCAAGGAAAAGAGTGAATTTGTACTCTTCAGGCCACAGAGGGCTCAGGGTCCTTCTTACCTACTATCACTTAAGTAGGGGCCAAATTCTGCTCCCAGTCACATCAGAACTTAGCCCTAAGATTTTGGTGTGATTTAGACAGATTTGGCAAGTTATGCAGCCCTGTCATGGATAACATCCAAATAAGATTCTGCCTTTCCAAAAAGCTGAGGATCTTGGCAAACCAGGAAAGTATGCGGGGCGGGGGACGGGACTGCTGCAACAGAGTAGGATGAGCCCCAAAGGAAGAAGATAGGGAGGAGTTGTTACTTCTTTAACAACGCAACAAAAATCTCTTTGCCAACTAGGGAAAAATAAATTTCATAGCTACAAGTAGCATGCAAGGTTAGCCATTCTTCACTGCCTGAAATTCTTGGCACATATTTAAGATAGCTAGCTCCTCCAGTACTCATACCACCCTGGCCATACTTCTATTTTTATCATGCTAGCTCAGAGCTAGAGCAGGTACATCTGCTCAAGCTGGAAATTACATCTTCAGCTCCAGTGTATACATACAGAGGACTGTTAGTCAGTTCTCCCAACACTGTTGCTAGCATCAAAAGGAAGCCAGGGAGCTCACAACTAAGCATAAGAGAATCCCAGCAGTTTCTAATCTCTTCAAAAAACCAATAGATTTCCACTGAAAAAAAGACTGGCATGGGACCTACCGTAATAGCCTTGATTCCAAGACTCAGGTAGGACACTGCGGGGCTCCAAGCAGGCTGCTGGATAATTTACACTAAAGCCACTGATGTTTGACACAGTCTTGGATAGAATGCATACAACATTGCTGTCCTTGATCAGAATCTCTTCTACTGAAATTAAATAATCTCTCTATACATATACCCCCACCACCGCCATGTTCTTAACTCAGCTTCCTTCTTCTCTAGCTCTAGCATGTGAAAGTGTGAGGAAATCGTAAGGTATGGCTCTCCCTTCTGAACTGGAATGTGATTGTAGCAGAGAAGTCACACAAAGCCCATCAAAGCTGTTCTCATCAGAAATATGGCTAGTAGATAGAGCACTGGACATGGATGGAGGAGACCTGTATTCAGTTGATGAGTCAGCCATAAACTTCCTCTGTGACCTTAGGCAAATCACTGAATCTACCCTGTACCAAAGTAACATCAAAATATTTTCCTACCTCAAAAGCATTAAAAGAATTGTGAGGTACTCAGATACTATGATGATGAGGGCCATATAAGTACCTAGACAGGCCAGAACATCTCATAAGACTCATATGCCATTGGATCTACAGCCTGCTGCACTATTTTCCCTTCTGCCCTTTTACATGTGGGTGTTCTAACTCAGTGGTTCTCAACCTTTCCAGACTACTGTACCCCTTTCAGGACTCTGATTTGTGTCACGTACCCCAAGTTTCACCTCACTTAATAACTACTTACTTACAAAATCAGACATAAAAATACAGAAATGTCACAGCATACTATTGCCGAAATATTGCTTACTTTCTTGTTTTTACCATATAATTATAAAATAAGTTGGAATATAAAGATTTTATTTACATTTCAGTGTATAGTACGCTGGACCCGCGCTAGAATGCGAGGTTTGGGGTCCATGCGCGGTACTGCGTTAATGCAGGGACCACGTTATAGCAGGGACTGCATTACCATGGATTCCAATTAAAGTTACTAAATTTGGGATCCATGGCCGCAACCACACTATACGTGAATGCGCACTATATAGACACGGATTCTAGCGAGGGTCCGCTATATGTAGAGCAGTATAAACAAGTCTTTGTCTGTATGAAATTATAGTCTGTACTAGGGTGACCAGATAGGGACTGTGAAAAAAAAACAAGTCAGAGGGTGGTGGGTAATAGGTGCCTATATAAGAAAAAGTCCCTATAAAAACAGGACATTGGTCACCCTAGTCTGTACTGAGTTTACCAGTGCTTTTTATGTAGCTTGTTGTAAAAGTAGGCAAATATCTAGATAAGCTAATGTACCACCTGGAAGATCTCTAAGTACCCCCCATGAGTGCACATACTTCTGGTTGAGAACTATTGTTTAACTTAGCCAAATCTTCTGAGTAGTTCTAGTTGTCTAAACCAGATCTGGAAACCAGGCTCTTTTGGGTTTAGAGGGATGGCATAAGAAGGATGGGTTCAGATCAGGCTAATCAAATTTGAACCCACTCCTCAATTTAAACAAATATTTGCATCCAAAGTTTTGATTTTGCACATCTCTGCTATGGTATGTGTGGCTGTTACAAAGTAAGGGCAGTTTCAAACAGTGTGATGAAATTTAATGTCAAAATCAGTTACATGCAGAAACCTGTGCATACCAAAATGAGGATATTTTTCCTCTATGTTCCAGTGCACATTTAAGTCTTTGAATTCAAGTCATCTCAGGCAGAAGGACTGAGATTTTACAAGGGAGCTGTAGCTAGGTTGTCCCGATTAGCTGCAAAGAGCAACTAAAAAAATGTGATAAATAACCAATGACAGGTACTGCTAAAATATAAACTCTGCTTCCCAATCAATACACACACGGGCATAATGTCCATCTTCTTAACAGACATATTTACTATTCTACAAACAATTAATTGGCTTGGAATATGCTTACGATCCTCTTTCAGTTGCAGTGGGGACATGTGTCAGGAGAAGCACACCAATCCCGGATCTGTCTTTTGAGTTGTCTTCAAAGAGTTTTCTGCTTGTGTTTGAGTCCTTCCAGCAACCAAGACAGATGGTGTCTAGCCACATGCTCTGCCCAGACTATGAAACTCTTAGCTGCATGCCCAGTGACTTCCTACTGGTTATCAATGAATAAAACTGCTCTTGTACGTAAGGCTATCCAGGATGATACTACAACAGTCTGCAGAGCAGGCTATCTGAGCAGGAAAAGCGAAGGGTGAAAGGAGATGCAGAATGGATTGCCTATCCTAATGGCCTCATGGGAAGTCCTTCTCGGATGTCTGTGGTCAGTGTTAAGAGGCAGATTTAGGGGACTTCCAAAACACAGGCCTAGCCAATTTTCATATTAAAAATACATGTATTGTTTTGCCTTCAGTTTGCTAAATACCAGAGGCAGACTACTGTTGATTCACACTCCCCGCTTTAGTGGTAACAATGGAGAGACAGGGCTTTTCCTGGGAATTAACAACTAACTACCTGAGAGAGTGGATGCGTGGAGTTGAAGCAGTAGGCCATTAACCTCACCCAGTCATTAATTCCCTAGGAAATGTCCTGCTACTCAATTATTAGTTACCACTATAACCCCCATTCCCTCCCTTTTATTTGCATAAGAAATAAATGTATGTTTTCTCTTGGTGTTTTTTTCCACGCCACTCCTCACAAACTCTGCTTGAGTTTGCAATAATCTCTTGTTTTGCAGCAGCCAGTAATCAGGAAATATTCCTTCATGCTTATGCTGAATAAGCACTTGCCATCCAAAAGGGGTCATCTGTAGTGTGGGCAAAGTTCTCAGATTTGATACTGTTTAGCTCATTGAGAAAAAAGTTGGTTTCCAGGACACAGTTACAGGAGCAGACGAGGGGAGCACAAGGTTGCAGCTCATCAGCAGCAGTGGGCAGTCTTTCTATGCTAGAAGATCAGCCTTTGGGCAGTTCTTACAGCCTCTTTTGGATGCACTGACATCAGCTCTGGCCTTGGACTGTGAGCTGAAACACTGCACAGAAGGGAGGGAGACACGCTCCCACTCCATACAGCCATTTCCCCTTAAGGGCATAGAGTGCTAGGGAGGGTGCTCTGATCCCCTTCAGAACGTGTTTGTGCAGAACAAAGCACTGTGTTTCTGCACAAGAGGAAAGGTTCATAGCCCCCTTTCCCACCTTGGGCACTTGTCTACAGGTGCCACACTCTTGAGGTCCAATCTACAATAAAGACAGAGCATCTGTCATTCAGAGGTGCCGTAGACAGTTCATGGACTTTATGGGAGCTGAAGTTACTCATTTTTTCCTGGAGGCTGAAAAGGTTTCCTGTTTGTTCTAAGACAAGTCTAGCTGCTTGTGTGTGTGCGTGGGGTGGCAGGGAGGGGAAGAGGAGAGCACATTCTGTGCTACTTCACCACCTGCATGCAAGCACAGTAAAATCAATGGAGTTGCACAGAATGCAAGCCAGTGCAGATTTAATCACATCGAGCTCTGGAAACAATGTCTATTTGCAGACTTAGATAGTTGTATTAATCTACTGAGAATACAGGGAAGGGAGGAAACTGCTCTGCTGTGACATACCTGTATGCAAATGTAAGAATCTGCTACCAGAGAGACAACAATGACATTTTCACACTCAAGCAGGTCTACACTGCAAAAAAAAAAAAAAGTCCCCCAGTAGCAAGTTCCAGAGCCCAGGTCAACTGCTCAGGCTTGTTCATTTGGTCTAAAAATAGAGTAAACATTCCTGCTGGGTTTCAGAGCTCAGTCTCCTGCCCAAACCCAACCATCTACATTGCTATATTTAGGCCCAAAGTGCAAGCCCGTGTCACCTGACCTGGGCTCTAAGAATTGATTCCATTAGGATTTTTTTTTTGTTTTTAAATGAAGAAACATAGCATAGACACACCTGGGTCTCTGTCTTACAAGTATTTGTCAGTTGCACTGAGGACTCGTTTTAAGTGTTGGGTAATGCTGCTGAGTTACTCTACATTTTACAGTGGTTCTCAAACTTTTCGTATTGGCAACCCCTTTCAGACAGCAAGCTTCTGGATTCCCTTTGGAGCCATCAATTCTGTTTCGTGCTTGCTGAAGAATGAAATAGAGGGTTTGCTCTCCTAGGAGAAACAGAGAGGGACTAAAAGCCCCTATGAACCCTGCTAGGTTCTGAGACACAAACTCAGGCAGTGCTAGCCCACTCTCTCATTTATTAAGTTTAAATTCTCATCTGCAGGGCTGGATTTACAAATAGGCCGATTTGCCTAGAGGCACCCAGCATTCTAGGAGGCGCCTTACCTCTCTAGAACTGTGTGCAATGCAAAGGCCAGCTGTAAGGAGGGGGGCACTAAAGATGCTTAGCCTAGGGGCATGCAAGTTGTAATTCAAGACCTGCTCATCTGTTGTGGTACAACTGAAGCCTGAGGGTGAATAAGGCAATTAATATTTTCAAGAGCCCCATTTGTATGGTAGTTTAATCTGAGGCGATTTAGGTACAGGCCCAAATGAATGCTTAAATCACAGCAAAAACATCCCTGGCCTCAAGATAAGAAAAACATTTTAAACATAGCTGGTCTGAAAATAAATATTTGTCTAAACTTCCAGACTGCAAAGAGGTGTCTTTGCTCAGGCGATTCCTTAGTGCTGCTTATCGGAGAGGCTTTTCCCTTTCTCTGCCTTCCCGCCTTTCGGGAAAGCATAGCAAGTGCTGAGAGCACAGTCTCTCTCTCCAGTTCCCACTGCTGCTTGAGAATAACTGCCTCAACTCCTCAGCTGTCAGTCAACAGAGGAGAGCCATGTAATCATGTGCTGATTACTATGATGTCCTGTGAGAACAGTCTCACTCAGATTCTGTATCTCAAGTAAAATTTACTTAGATTTCCACACATGCTATCATTGTTCCATATGATTTTGTGCATGCCTCCATGCCTGGCAGAGAGTGCCCTGTTACCTAGTGAGAGTAAATATGCCTGGTAAGTTGTCAGCAAAGCTCTGATTAAATGATTGAGAGTACCTGATAGATGTCTAAATTTATGTACATCCAAGCTCCCAGTGCCATGCAAGATAGTGGCTAGAATGCAGTGTGAAGACTGGGTTTTTGGTGTTGCTGCTTGCTTTTGTTTTGTTCTGTTTTTGTTTAGTTATTTTGTTTTTAACTCACTTTCTGATTGAGCTGATTCATACCTTTACAAACTGTCAACTCACTTGTCAAGTCAGGACCAATTCAAACCCTGTTAAGATCATTCTGAGGGTGAGAAAAAGACAAAGAAATGGCTTCATAATACAACCAAAGCCTGCTCAGAACACATCCCAACAGTGCAGTTATTGTACCACCCCCCCTCCTCCCCCCCTGCAAGGTGGGCCTTAGGCATAAGCATTGCAAGGGACGTCTTGGTGCCTCAAAGTGTTGCAGGAACTCCCAAGCCAGCTCAGCCTTCCCCATCTCTGGCAATTAATTCAGAGGGAGAGCAAACTCAGAGGCTGATCTCACTCTCATAGCATGAGACCCTATAAATTGTTAGGCCAGTCTATTTCTGAGGGGTGAAAACCACACCCCTCCTTATAAGGATATATTGGAGTACATGAATTAGATAAAAACATTTTCTGAACTAATTAAGTCAGATTCAAGTTCCTCTTAACATGGCTATCTTATTGACCTAAATCTACTTATATGGCCTCCATTACCTTAGTAGCTGAGCAACCCACAGGATTTGTTTGTATTTATCCTTTCCACACCCATGTAAGGTAGAGAAGTGCTAATATCCCCATTTTCTAGATGGGGACCTGGGGCACAGGGAGGTCAAGTGACATGCTCAAGATCACCCAGGAAGGCTGTGATGGAACAGGGACTTAAATATTGAATAAAGACTTGAATTCAGGCTCCCCAGATCCTAAACTAGTGCCCTAACCACTGGGCCAGCCTCTCTCTCTAGTACACAGCATAACCTATAGATTGAAAGAGAAAAAGTAGAGCTCTGTGAAGAGACTCAAATACTATGTCTTGCTTAAAGTTAGTTTTGCTTGCTTGTTTGTTTTTAAAAAAAATCTTCTCCCCACAGTATGACCAGTATTGTAACAAGATGTATTGATGCATGTGTTTTTACTGCCCCCAAATGGTGAGAGTGGAAAGGAAGCCATCAACTATGTGATGTTCCAAGCAATGTCACAAAGGTATACCTCTATGCACCTGGCACTGGTAACTGAATAACCTTTACTGTGGCACATATGTAATGGTTATGTCTTTAATTAAATACTTTTATATAAGAGAGGAAAGGAATCTCGCTGAGGGAAAAAACACTATAACCAATGTGGATGGTCCCAGCTAAAAGACAACTTACCTGAACTAGCAAACAATTAAGATAATCAAAGCATTAGTTTTTAAAAAGCTGTCACTTTTTACAAAATAATGTGTGTCTTGGAATCGACAGGGGAATTGAATCGGACATACTGTATAAGATATTGTGTATTACAGGGAAGAGGTTTCAGTCCAGTGGGAGAAGGGGAGCAGAGTTTGCCTCTGTGCTTCCTAGTTGGGCTGGGAAAGGGGTGAACAGTAGTGCCAACCTCAAACGTTCAAAAATAATGATTCAGCCCCCCAAAATCAAAAGATTGGCTTAAAAGTCACAAGGTTTTTAAAAATAAATGTAAAGGCTTCTGGGTGCCCTTGAGTCACATTTTCACACTTTTATCTGTAACCATGAGGGCTGGAAAAACTAGAAAGACAGACAGACTCCTGAGAGTCTCATGTATTCACAAGACTCAGGGAGCTAGGGTTTAAGACAGACACCAAATATTGTGAGACTCAATAAAATTGCAAGAGTTGGCAACTTTGGGTTAAACTCAGAACCTCACATGAGAGGTCAGAATGTGCTGGCTGGGAGGGCAGAGTTTGTCTTGAGGAGGAAAATTATGACATTTGTGGACACATAATAAAAACAACATAGCTGAGGTCTAAATTGATATTCATACCTGTTCTCACATCTAGAATCAGCAAGAACTGTACATGTTGTAAATAAAGCTAGATTCTGTTCATGTCATGCTTGTGTTTACTTATCTATCTCCTAAAAAGAAATTCTTATTAATTCTTATGCCACCTAACCACTCAGGTGCCATTATCCATACTACAGCCACAGTAGTATACAATATTTATTCAACATTCACTTAACTATCACAAGATGACCCTACTACAGGCTGGAAATGCAATATTCCCAAAGCTGCTCAGGAATTTTACATCAAAATGTTTGATTGAAAATGCAGTTTCTACAAAAACAAAATTTTCTGTGGAAAAATTTTGATTTTGCTGAAAATCATCAATTTTCTATTGGGAAAATCAAAACAAAATATTTCGCGTCATGTCAGGTTGACTTGAATAAAAAAGTGTTTTGTTTTAGTCAGTTCAGAATCAATCTGTGTCTGCTTAAGTTGCCACAGTGCCACATGAGAGATGTTGTTCAGGTGCTGAATGTATTTATTCTTTACTCTGGGCCAGTATCCATGGCTAGACTATATATCCCAAAATGCACTGTAGACTCCCTTCTCGTTGAACTGATTGGTGTCACAAGACCATAATGTATCAATGGGAGATACAGTCTGACTGGGGAGCCCAGTCCATAGGAGAATGAGAATGTCAGACATTAGAACTACAAAGCCCATGAGGCACTGTGGCAGTTTAGGGGACAGATTAATCTCAAACTGAGCTGAGATTAAATGTTTAGATTCAATTTAACAAACCAAAATTAAACAGTCCATTACAGGAATATCAAAAGGAAACATTTCAAATCATTTTGGGGAGGAACTTTCTGTTCCACAAATATTGGAATAGGTCCTCTTTTTGTCCCAATTCAGAATGAAAACAAATATTGAAATAGCAGAATTTCCCACAGAACAGAAATTCCCAGTTTTCAGCCAGCTTGGTCAGGATTGTACACAGTATCAATGGAAAGAAGCAGTGTTGCCACCTGGCAAAGGAGGGTGAAGGCTCCCAGAACTGCTCCCACCACAGCTTGGAAGGGGGAAGGGAACCCTGCTGAAGTCCTCCAGGCCTGGGAGTGGGGAGTGAAGAACCACAGGAGGAGCAGAATTGCAGCTGAGGGGAAGTTGGGGAAGGAGATTGAATTGATGGGGACAGGTTAATGGGGTGCCAAACTGATGAGATGGGGGCTGGAAGGACTGAACTGAAGGGGGCTCCTTCAGCAAGGCCCAGAATCACCTTACCTAATAAATCTGGGAAAGTGGGCAACACTGTCTCACCGCCCACCCTGGGGATAGGCAAGGGGAGTTCAAAACTCAATAGACAGCCCAAAAACAAAATCAGCTCCCCCGCCAACACACACACACACACAATATAGTCTTTTTAAAATCCTCATGATTGTTTGAGCCAGTCTCCTGATATTTTGGGGACTGACATGATTTTTGATCTCTTCAGGTTGGCAATCTTGAAATGGCACAAATACTACTTGTCCCTTTGGCTATTTGTCACAAATGATATAATGGGAGCAATGGACCTCCAGAGGACAGTACTATCATCATACAAACCTTCTGTGAAAATAAGGAAAATTTACAGCAAAATATAATCAAAGGGAATGGCCTAAACGTAACAAATTTCACATCAGTCTATACAATAGACATTCCCAGTTCCTGCTGTAGACTCAATAAAACTAATATTTCTTCCATTATAAATGTATTGCAATAGCCTAAGGGGAAACAGTCCAGAACTCTGTGAGAGTTGAAATAGTAATTTGTTCTGAAGAAAACTAGGGAGTGACAGGCTCTATTTGAAAATTTGAGGGAAAGAATTTTTGTTCCTTTGTTTGAAACAAAGAGCTGGGTTTGAGTTTTATTTTCCATGAGAAAAGTTCTGACTAGTTTTGGAAAAGCTCACCAGTTTTTCACGAGATAATAAAATACTTTGTGACAAAGCCTGCCATTTTCTTTATCAATTTTCTCTTTCAAAGGTTTGTAGCTCAGAGATCTGTGCTTTGTCCTGAAACTTTACAGTACTGTACAAAGTATTTATAATAATAAATGTATATTGCTCTTTACAAACATGGATGTCATTACCGCTGCCCCAAAGAACTTGCAAATTAAGCGGAGATCTACACTAGTGTAAGGCCAATTTTCAATTATGCCATTTTGTTTTGACAAAGCTGTTTGGCCTCTATGTTGTTATCCCCTTCATGTTTGCACCCTTTTCAGTCCAAGACATGAAACTGCAGGGTTATATAAACGTAATCTGCTTGGATACTGCTGGCACATCTGCCTAGTAACCAGAAAGAGCGGCAGTGACAGTCCAGTGCCTACAGTCTTAGTTAAGACCTCGAGTCAACCCTAGAAGTGATGTTACTATGTTGGCATAATGGAGCACTTACATCAGTGGGAGAGGAATTTAAGTGTGGACCCAGGCACAACTAAGTTGACGCAAGGCAGCTGACATTGACCTAACTTTGTAGTATAGACCAGGCCTAAAACAACCAGTTAATACATGAAACTGCTGCCTATGAAGAAGCTGCTGCCTCCCAGATCTTTCTCTCAGGAGCTCTCAGAAGAGGTTTTAGATGGGAATTCTCCTTTCCATACTGCCCATGACACTGCTGAGACCCTGTCTCTTCCTGGGAAGGGCATGTGACCGAACACACCCATGTTCACACACTGCACCCTACTGCAGTAATCTTTGTACAAAGTATGCCTTGTGAGGAGTCATTTGAAAACTCATAATTTGCTGGTCAGTATTGTTCTCATAACATACATGAGAGACCACTGAATGTGAAGTTAAGATTTCCCTTTATGACGTTATTAACACATGTTCCAAACCCCACAGCCCCCTGAGGCCGAAGTCGGTAAGCAGATCAGTCCTAAACAAAAATGTGTGCTTGCCTGAATTTGCATTTAAGCGGCAAACAGTCATCAAGCAGGAAGGGAAAACAAAGGAAGTTCAGAGAGGTGGGGGGGAAAACAGCAGGGAATATACTTCCTCATAGGCTTTTTCTCTCCTGGGTCTCAGCTGGAAGTTTTTTTTCAAGAGGGGGACTAAAACTATTAAAAGGAGGAACAAACATCCCAAGATATCCCTCCTCTCTCTCCTTGTCTGTCTCTGGCATTACCTAAGAGGACAAAGGAAAACAAACAAACACTCATTGAACTCTGAAGGCAGGGTCCTGACCTGAAAGCTGGGTTAGTAATCTACTGGAGCATGTGGTGAGATTCGCCTTTGCTGAATCTAATATTGTTTGTTAATTTAGACACTAATATTTCTAACTTATGCCTCATTACTTGTACTAATTTAAAATCTCTCTTTTTAGTTAACGAACTTGTTTTACTGTTCTATTTAATCCAGTGTATTTAAACAGAAGTGTCTGGGTAACTATTTAAGGTAATAAGCTGACATATCATTCCTTCTATTTTTAGGAGGAATTCTCATCAGGAGCGTGATTTTAGGTAAACATTCGCAGAAAAAGACTTCTGAGTTAGTGAACACAAGTATTTGCACAGGAAACCCAATTCTAAGACAGGTTTAAGATTAGCAGCCATTTTAGTCTGTATCTATAAAAAAAGACAAGACTTGTGGCACCTTAGAGACTAACCAGTTTAATTCTAAGAGTTACACTCATCTAAGCAGGGCACCAACATGTATCTTGTGATCTAACCAATGAAAACTAACCAATACAACTCACATTCCCGAACTGCAAATATGCTTAATCAACTTCTCACAAACAAATGTCAGACCAAGAATTATTCGCAGAATTTATCAGTAAATAATTTTGTAAAATTAAAATGTTTTCCAAAAATTTTAAATGGTCCTTGGGCAGTTTTTGAACACAAAAAAGTGAACATCAAATACATTTCATTATGTACTATTCTTTCAGCTCTCCTTATGAGTAACTGAGTATTCTCACCCAGCTAATATCCAAAAAAGTACTGAGTACTAATAGAAAATAACCTCTTAAGGCTTAGTACACTAAGCATTGTCTCAAAAGCCTGCCCCACTAACATAGTCTGAAGCAGGAAAAATGCCAAAATATGGGAAAGAGAAGAGATAAAAGAACAGTGAAAAGAATATGTCTGTTAGCTCAGCAGTGGAGTAGAAGATCATAGCTATAAAAAACATGATCTTCAGCTCTCTTTAAAATAACTCATTTCCTATGATCTATTTTTGCACTGGGTGGAAATGTGATACTGCCCATAATCTATGTTAGCATTTAAGTTCTCATGCAGGAAATCATTAATGACAAAGTTTAAACAGCATGCAAGCTATGGTATGAGTGAACAGTCCAATTCTGCTTCCATTGAAGTCAATGGCAAAACTCCCACTGAGTTCAAGCAAAGCAAGATTGGAGCCACTGGATGATCTTGCACCATTTTGGCAATGGAAATTTTGCCATTGACTTTAGTGGGAGCAGAGCTGGACCCTATTGTATAATCAGATAGCTAGCCAAGCACATGGAATGAAAAAAGCATAGATTTGTTTTTATTAACTAAATTTTTTGAGTATAGATGCAGACACACAGTGTGTTGAGTATCATAAATACCCTGAGGAAATATCATATCCGAGTGTAGCAGATATTCTGACAGTCTTCCAAAGTCTGGTTTTACAGTGCCAAATACTTCTCCATGTCATAGGGTAATGAATAGTTTATTCAAATGATAAAGAGAGGAAGTAGTCAGATTACTTTTCTGCACACACTGAGAAACCTTGTGACTATAATTGCAAAAGCGTGATGAAAATGTATGCATGAGGTATAACATTTGTATCTGTCTTATGTCATGTCACATGTTGTAGAGCTGTATATAGCTCTTAAAACACAGGACTTCTCAAAGGCTCTGATCTTGAACATACTTATGCACATGCTTAGCTGTAAGCATGTAAATAGTCCCATTGACATAAAGCATTTGTGTAAATATTAGCAGGATTGGGGCCTAACTCAGGGCTCATCTATAGAACAGGGATATTCAGGAAAGTTAATCCAAATTAACTAAAGGTGTGAATGTAAAGAGAATACTTAAAGCACATTAAACCCCTGCATGGACCCTCTCATTCAGAATTAAAATGGCTTTCATTCATTTTAGCTTTAAAACAAATCAGATTAAGACCACTGTAATTCTGAATGAGAGTCCAGACTCTGATTCAGGACAATGCTCAAGCACATGAATCTGCCCTATTCAGAAAACCATGTGCTTAAGTCCAATTGACCTCAATATAATTTACACACACACTGAAGTGCTTTCCTGAATTAGGGCCTCAGTTAGTGATTTCTATATTCTCCGACCACTGGAGAAATAATTTGTGGTTTAGGGAAAATCATAGCCCCAATGACTTTAAAGCAGGATGAAATACATTTCCTGTGCTGACCTCCAGATAACATAAATTTTGCCAGTGAGTACAATTTATTTTACATTCGATAGACATTTTTAGTAGGAAATCTCTGATCAACATACCACAAAAAATGGTTCTGCGGGCTGGAATTATTTTTCATTAGTAAAAGGAAAGGAAGTTATTCTTCCTTTCTGCAGGAAACCTTTACAATGGTGTATTCTTTTCTTAAACCAAAATTGGTAAATCAGTCTATTCATCCCCATTGGAAAAGATGAGTTTCCAACGACTGTGATTATCCAGGATTTTATACTTGAAATTGTACATTTACTCTTAAAACAGTTCCACAGAAGTATACTTACAGTGTTTGATTCTGGAACATTTATAATACTCAAGTGCAACAAAAAATTTGAAAATGGAAGAATTTTATACAGTAAGGCTCTGTTCAAAAAGATATCTATGTAACTTTAAGCATGTGATGCTTAAACTTATGTACATGTTCAAGTACTTTGCTGAAGTGGGGCCTAACTGTTATTTCTGAATTATATTTTATTATTGTTATTTATGTAGCATGGCACTTAGCACCGAGTGTAAGTTCTATACTGTTTATTTTAATAAAATAAAGTAAAGAAGAAAATGCAATGTGTAGAATAATGCTTCTCCTCAAGCAAATTATGCACAGAGCTTGAGAGGCTAATCACAGAATCAAACAGATTAGGCACACAGCCGAGGTTCCCCTCACACAGCGTGGTTTAGCAACAGTCAGCTCATACTTGACTACAGCCTGGTTCCTACTCCTTCCAGCTCATTCAACAACAGCCTCATACTTCCCCAGCAATTTTGGAAAGCAAAACACACCCAGTCTCACCCTGACTGATGTGACGGAATACTCCTTCAGCTGACAATGGTCTCATCGACCACAGAAGGATCAAGACTTAATAAACTTTGCATATCTGGCTGCCAAGTGTCCCAGTTTTGGCTAGACTACCCCAAATTGGAGACAAATTCCTACATTCAATCTGCTTCTAATTTGTGCTGCTAAAGAGAGAGCATCCTTTTCTCTTTTGTAGAGAGAACTTATAATGCACTCATCTCCATATTACTGAGTGCTGGCCAGAAAGGGCATGAGGCACACAAAGGGCATCCAGGGGAAATGCTGACTGCCCACCTTACTGATCACCTAATGCCCATTGTCAGGTGTAGGACCTTGTACAGGTTCCTTCCCTCTACTGCCTCTTAAACTGCTGTCTTCTTTTCCCTAGGCCAGTTCCCTGCCTTTCCTTTAATAAAGGAAGAAGAAAGAAAAAGGGAAAATGTGCAGGTGAATAAAATCTTCCCTAGATATTATTCTGTATCAATACAGGCACGGAGCAGCATATTGCAGCAGGTGCAGTGGTGCCTCATTGTCATTTTGCCAGCACAGTTTATAGGCTGTCCCTGGTTCACTTCTATTGAAAAGGCGGCAAAGATACCTGTCCAGATGACCCAGAAAAACATCATAAATTTCAATGAGTTTTGGGGAGTCAGGCCACAATCAGTGCCAGTCATCTTCCTCCTTGTGTTTTGTATTTACTTCAGAGTAGAGCACCCAGCAGTGTATGTCCCTGTAAGCATCAGTTCTTGAAAGATGTTGGGCCAAAGTGGGGCACTTAATGAAGCCACACCAGGTGCATAAGTATAACTGGTTTTATTGCTAAAGTATAATAAGCTTTTTAGCCTGTACGTGTTACTCAGGGCCGGCTCCAGGCACCAGACGAGCAAGCTCATGATTGGGGCGGCAGATTCTAAGGGGCAGCCCAGCATTCCAGCCATTCTTTGATCAGCAAAATCTGGCCACCCTTTCTTTTGTATTTTGGTTCGCTGCTCTGGCCACCTTGCGCCCTGGTCAGGGATGAATGTAAGTCTGATGACTTACCCGTATGGGGGTGTGGCCAGCTCTGGCCCCTGGAAGCGGTGGGGCCTCAGGAGGAAGGGACCGGGCTGAGGGAGTCAGATCCAGCCCCAGCCTGCCCTGTAGGGTAAGTGCCCCTCCTCTTCTCCTCCCCCCACCAGGGTAGCAGCAGGCAGGGTCTCCGGGGGCTAAAGGGCCCGGGGCTCCCAGTCTTCTACCACCCCAGCCCTTTAAATAGCCCCCGGAGCCCCGCTGCCGCTACCCCCGAGCTCCAGCAGCAGGGCTGTGGTGGCAATTTAAAAGGCCTGGGGCCCGGAGCGTACTGGCTTACTTTCACCTCTGGCCCTGATTTTTTTTGCTTTGCCACTCTGGTTGGCTTTTTTTTTTTGCGCTTGGATTCCAAAAAAGCCAGAGCCAGCCCTGGCATCACTAAATACGTGCTTGTTAGCAACCAAGCAGGCAAGAATCAATGCTTATGCCCCTTCTACTACAGATAGTCCCAGATCCTCGAGGCTTGTCCTTGAGGGCTCGGAGCAGGCGCTGCTCCAGAGTGGGGAATTCCTGGGCACCCACAAGGCCTAGGTCCACAGGCAAGACTATTCATCTAAAGCAATTCTTATAGACATTTTTATTACCATTCTTTTTTAAAGGCATATTTACCCACAAGCAAGCTCTGGCCAAAAACACTACTGCTCACTATTTCTATACTCAACACTTTCCAGCCTTCCTTATCTCTTTACTTGTTTATTTAATTAGTGGCTACACTTGGGCTGCAGCCTGGCCAATCAAAGCCAGTTTCCGACTAGCCCCCCCCCACCCCCACCAACCATTCTGTAACAACAGCCCAAGGTAACTTGCAGTCAGCCCCAGAAAAAGGGAAGCAACCTTCTCTAGAACTAAACCTTTCAAGAGCTGATTTGAATGAGGACTGGTGGGTACTTGACGCATGGGCAGTAAAACAATGGGCACCCCATTCACAGATAGGCGTGTCCTAATGTACATATACAACTGGCGCCTTTGAACTGACACCGAGATAATAAGGACATCCACTTCAATGGGATACATGGTTGGGAGCCCTGTCCATGAAATGTATTTAATAGCCTTTAAATTCTGTTTTATTGTGACACCTTTGAGACCATGTGCTGGATTCTAGAGAAGGCTGGAAGCTGATGTGGCAGCTCATTAGCACTCAGTTAACACTGTTCTATACAGCACAGCATTTACTTTTACATTTAAAATGTTCAGGGGAACAATTCAGGTGGCATTAACGTAAAAGGGCAATTGTTTAAAATGCATGAAATATTCAGAATCAACCATTTTTTACAGCACTGAAATGATGCAGATAGCATGCACAGAAAATACCATTTATAAATTTACACCTTGTTGGTAGCATTGTTTTTGTTCACAATGCTTCCAAATGCCTGTGCTCTGTAAAACCCCAGCATCAGCTATCAGGGACAGGTGGCTAATTGGAACATTCTTTGCCCATGGAGGTGTCCCTGTTAATCCAATCCTATCTTCTGCCTGAACCAGCTTAGTCCAGAGTCTATTTTATTTTAAGAAGCATATAACCCCTTGTTAGTTTTAAGGCTGTGGAAAGCAGGGAAAACTCCCTTTCTTTGATGTTTTACTGATGGCTCCAAAGGCCATAATGAACTCTCTTTGCAAATAAAGTAGTTAAAGAGGAAGTGAAAATGTCAGGCTGCATTTGATTACCAGACATGTGGCTGTTTCCCACAATGAAAAAGAATAGCCATCTGCCCCTGAAGCCTCCGACCCCCACCCCCACCCCCAGTGTGAAATGGGGATTTTTCAGTTCACTAGTTTTCTCAGCCAGAACACAGTCCCTTCCCACTCTTGGAGCAGTACGCACCCATGGCAAGAAGTGGAGTAGTACGGAACATGTTGAATTCACCCTGAGTTTGCACTGCTGTCTACCAGCATACACCAAGGCACAGGGCCACCAGCACAAAGCAACTGGAACCCCACGTCTGCAAGGAACCTGCAAACAGCAGTGCAGCCTGAAAAGTAGGTAATACTTGCCAGGGAGAAAAAGAGCATGACAAGGGAAGCCAGCAGATACACTGACTGCTCAAACCATTCCCCAGTGAATCCCTTCTCTCAGAGGCTTCTTCCAGATGGGCTCCTATAAAGTGCTCATAGGAAAGAAAAATCTAACCTCACTCAAAAAAAGAAAAGCACAATGGAGGTGGAAAGAACAGGGGGTGTTTTCAGTCTTCCCTCCGGCAAAATGGATTCCACTCAGTCAGTGAGCAAAGTGAAACCCTCAGATGGAAGGAGGTGCAAATTGCACTTTCTGGTGCTGGCAGGGGTTAATCCAACCCAAGAGCTTTTTAAGGGTAGTGTTAAGGGTTGCCTGTCCTCCAGAATTGTTCTGGAGTCTCCAGGAATTAAAGATTAATCTTTTTAATTAAAGAGTATGTCATGTGATGAAACCTCCAGGAATACATCCAACCAAAATTGGTAACCCTAGTGGTGGTGACAAAGAGTCCTGTGGCACTTCTGCAATTCCAGACTAACACGGCTACCCCTCTGATTCTTGACAACCCTAGTGGTGTTCACCACATTATTTTGTTAGGCCAGGACATCTGTGGACACATAGATACATACAGTAAATGTGCAGAAGCAAAAATTGGTCCATGGACCAGATAGGACCAGTTTTTTTAAAGATGAGCATTATATTTGTGCCAGCAATTTTGTATACACAGACTGAATCATCAATCAGTCTTCTACTGAATTTACATGCATGAATTCTGTTCATATGAAAAATGGCAAATGTCCATTTAGGGGGTGGCTTATTATTTGTTGGTCCCTGGCAGTGTGCTTGTCCTGCAAAACACCTAGAGAAGATGCAATCCTTACCATAGAGAGCTTTTAAATGCAAAAGGGTCTGGAAGTTCCTTTGGGAAACTTATTTCTGTAGTCAGTGTCATCTAAAAAAAACAAAACAAAACAGCAGAACGATCTCTCACCTGATGAGTAAAGAAAGATAATTTCACACCCCAAACCCTTTGTAGCTGAATTGTCCAGGATTTTTCTGGATAATAAAGTAATGAAGGATTTTCTGACAGTGTATATTAGGTGGACAGAAAGACTGAAGGAAAGTGAATCTGATGCAATCTAGGTTTATGCTATTGTTTGTAGATTAGCACTCTTTATTCTGCGGTTTCACAGCTGTTTTCCCCCAAGAGGGCTTTGCATCTACTTGTCACAGATGACAGGCTGCACCATGCCAGAGGCTGGATCCCTTCTTGCTGACAGATCAGTGATGTATCTTCCAAGTAACTCCCTTCTTGTAATTATAATGTATAATAAAGAATGTATTTATTTAGAAATTTTATCAGCACCCACCACTAATATACCTGAGGATCTTCTATCATTTAAAAAGTTACCAGATAAATTGTTAAGCTTACAGACTTAATACTGCAACATCTTCCCTAGAGACAAAATGACAACCCCCTAATTTCAAATATTAAATTGTTCCTGAGATTAATCAATAGTCTGACATAAAAAAAAATACATCTTACACTCTGTTCTTATGGCCACCAAACCTATGTTCTGAAGGGAGGAGGGTGCAGAGGCAAGGGTTTTCCAATGAGGCAAGAAGTCCTACTTCTCTTCATGCTGCAAAGAAATTTTCCTGATCATAAATCAGTTTGTAAACCCAACTTCTTGCTTCCATTCAACCCAGAAGCCAGTGCTTCATGGGCCATGAAGAACAATAATCCAGGGCCAGACACACAACAAACATTCATGGCCCATGACTTTTACTATAAACACTCCTGACTAAATCTTAGCTACCCTGGGACCCCACTGCTCTAGGAGACCCCAGGCCAGGCCAGCCGCCCGCTGATCAGGTGGTCTGTGGGGCCAACTGAACCAACCGCTGCTCTGGCCCACCCTCAAGGCCATGCTTTGGCTGCTGCTCCAGCCGCCTCTGGAACTGCTGCTCAGGTAGTCCCCGGAGGCAGCAGACCAGGGCCTCTGAGCAGCAGTTTGGGTGGCTGCCCCCTAGGGCTGCTCCAGCAGTGGCCAGTGAGGCTGGCTGGGGGAGCCATTCCAGCAGCAGTCGATATAGCTGGCCCCTGGGGTCAGCCACACTGGCCGCTGAAACTGCAGAATTTCACAGAGGTCATGGAAAGACACAGAATCTGTAACTTCCACAGCCTTACTCAGACCTCACGTGATGATGGGAATCAACCACCTACCCCTGATTCCTCATCCAGGCTCTGTGCCCCCACCCCACCTTGACTTTTGGGCCCAGGCTCCCTGTCATGTCCTTGTCCCTGCTTGCTTCCTCCATCCCCCAGGCCTGGGTCCTCACAACCCTTATATTACATTCAGGCAGTTCCTCCTTCTCCTCCACCCACTCTTCATGGGTGCCAGCCAGGGAAATATCTAGGGCACGAGAGAGAATCTCTCAACTTCCTACTCTGAGCTCCTGTGCCTGCCAGCACCATGGACCCCAGTAGGCAAGAGGAGCATTTCAGAGGCAGTTTTGATCAACCCCTGCACCTCCAGGTTGGAGCATGATCAGTGCAAATGGAATTTGCAGAAGATGTAGCAGCAAACCTCTCACAAGTTACTACTGAGCATTTGCAAACTGAAATTTTCAGAGGCACATAATTTGGCCAGATATGGGAGGTTTTTCACTGAAAAATCAAAAGGCACCTCTGACACCAGAGAAACCTCTCCTGCCAAATTTCAAGTCCCTGATGCAAACCACAGAGGTGCTAAAGCATCACAATAAAACAAGTTATAAGAATTTTATCATATAGGCAAAACAACAATTTCTCCTACCCTCAATCTGAGAAATGGCTGAATCATGTTAACTGAAATTTCCCCCCAGATACCTTCAGACTGAGGCTAACACCAGGCATGGAATATTTCAACCCAAATGGTTAAAGTCTGACAAAGTTATAAGCAACTGAAAATGAGATCTTATAATAGGAAATGTCGGGCAACCTTTAGCACAGATGTGGCCATCTGCATTGCCTATAATATCTTCATTATCAGGGCCTCAAATACTATTGTAATAGTTGCTATTAAAATACCTCAAAACTAATGTCCCCATATTAGACTTCCCTTTTGTGGAAAAATACCTATAAACTGGTAAATGAGTTGAGAGTGCTCAGTACCTCGTAAGGTGGCTCTATGTGAATGGAGTAATTGCTGTCAGGCAGTGGCCCTGACTCCTGCACACAGGAAACAAAATAAGATAGAAATGGCAAAGCAATGTGGAAACATGCTGGTATTTTACTAAAAGGCTTGCAGCTGAAGAACACAGATGCCACCTTTTTGTTTTTAAACATTATATACCAGTCCCTTGAATGTTCTTCGTTGCTTTCTGGATGGGGAGAGGGAGAAGGCAGAGAATCCAGAAGTAACAGCTGAATTCTCAAATCAAAACCCAATGAGCTGGAATACTCCCATCAAAATAGATGATGGTGCCTGTATTGAAAATCCTCTCCAAGAAATGGCTGGCTCCCAGAATACGCTGGGGCAGCCAACCATCTCTTGGAACACAGTTGGTATAAATGAGTAATGATCCAAGGTTGCATCCATGCCAGATTTCCAGGTGTCAGCCAGATTTGTACATGCACCACTGAGATATTTAATCTCTGGCCCCTTGGCTCTATGAACACAGACCTTTGCTCAGGGAGCAGCTCCACTCTAGCTCATCCAGTAAAGAGAATTGACAGTAGTGGAGCAAAGATTTTAAAAAGCTCTTTGATGTGCCATAATTAAAGGGGGATGAGCCTAAGGGAGGAGACTACAGGGTGGTATTGCCAACAGCTGCCATTAGGAACAAAGCTCTTGAGTAGCAGCTTCACTGCTGGCAACTAACATGTACATGAACCAGTCTGACATTCCAAGAAAGGGCAGAGGCATCCAAGCACAAAAGCCTCCCCATGCCCTGGATGGCTAGGCCTGCCAGCCTGTCTGCTGTAGGTAAACGGCTGGATTTACCAACTGATCCTTGGTTGATAGAACAGTGGAACGGTGTCAGGAGTAAGAGCACAAACAAACCCACATTGTTAAATAGAATCATATAAACATTTAACAAGAATGTCTGATCCAGGTTGTTCAGCAGTTGTTTGAGTTTCTTTATCCTGAAATACTAAACCTGGAACCTTTAGTCAATAAGAAGAAAACAGAGGGCACTGAAAAGCAGCATCCAACTCAGCACATATGCTTGGTTTACTGTACAGTACAAATTCCACTGACTGTCTGGATCTTTGTTTTCCCATCATAAAAATTCCCAATCTACAGCTCAAGAACAGCTTTAGTTCCAAAGAGAGTGTGTACAAGATGATAAATTATTTGAAAATAAGATAAAGGTTTAATGGTCCCAGCCTCACAGTACAATGAAAGGATATCACACTGAGTCCCAGAGAGGTCCCTTCCTGCAGTCTGATTCTAGCCCAGTGAAGGCTCAGCTTGCTGTAGAGTGATACTTATTTTTGGAGCGTACAGCTGCTTGGGCTATAGAGTGACCAGATGTCCTGATTTTATAGGGACAGTCCTGATTTTTGGGTCTTTCTTATGTAGGATCCTATTACTCCCCAGTCCCTGTACTGATTTTTTACATTTGCTGTCTGGTCATCCTATTGGGCTACCAACTGGCAAAATTTACCCTGACTCAGAAGGAGAGGTTCAGACACCCACAGTCAGAGCTGAAGTGTTGTGAAGGGATAGATCAAAGTGGTAAATTGAATAAATCAGCTGATCTGTCCTCTCTCCCCTAAAGGGGAGCCCAAAATTTTCCAAAAGGGATGGTCCTCCAAAGTGATAAGCCATTTCTCCCTTCTCAAGTAGGAAAAGAGCATCCACCCCAATGTTATCAGGAAGCACTCCATGTTCTTCTTTCCCCTACATGTGGGATTGTGGCTTTGAATTTTAGGTCAATCCAGACCATCTTTCGTCTTCATCCATGCTTGGCAAGAACACAAAAGGGCCTGGAGGATACATACAGGACATCTATTAGCAGAACCACACAGTTGGACTCCAACCAAAAGCCTTAGATCCAAACACCTCTAAATTTGGGCTGTTTTAAATCTAGACCTGAATTTTGCCACTGGCCTCAATCTTTGTAACAGGTTGAACCAAAATCTCAGATCCAAACACTCCCAAATGTTGGGCCAGATTCCAATACCGTTAGTCACATTGAGTAGCACCGTACTCCACAAAGAGACCTAATCTAAGGGAAAGGGGAGCAGAACCTGGCTCTCTTCAGCACTCTACAGCAGGATTCAGATCTATGTTTTGCAACTTGGGTCTGTCCCTGAGTTCATCTGGTTATTCTTTTCCCCCCAATTAAGTTACACGGTTAGAACATGAATGAAATACTTCTGTAGTAAAAAAAGACATTAAAAGCCTTTCTGCAATACATTATTGAAATTCATTTCAAAGTTGTAAAATTCAGGCTATGGTATGATGCCATTTGCATGCACTAACTTTATTCTGACACTAGGCTGAATCAAACAGAGGGCTAATGAAGTATAAGAAGGCAGCAGTATTTTTTTGGCTGGAATTAGCACTTTCTGTTAGAACAGATAATCATCTCATAAGCTTTTCCTTGATGTGCACTTTGATTCCATACATACAGGTTAACACTGGGACATGAATTAATTAGTAACATAGTGAAAAAGCTCCCTAAAGTCAATGCTTCATTAATATTTAAAAATTCAAACAAAATTACTCGTTACACAGCCCTGTTTAATTTCATGCTTTGCCCTTGGAAGCTGAACCTAACTTCTGAAATGAAAACATCATGCAGAACCACATGCTACAAATCTGACTTGAGAGCTCCTCATGCCCATTCAGGAACTTCCACTAGAATTTGTGTGCTTGATTCAGCAGAAAAGACCCCTGCCCTTCTGAATTACTTCAAGTACAGATGCAGTCAGAAAAGCAGTGTGTAAAAATCAGAGACTCATAGAAACAGAGCTGGAAAGGACCTGAATGATCATCAGGTCCAGCCCCCTGCACTAATCATAACCAAGTAAACCAACCCATCCCTGCCAGGTGTTTGTCCAACTTGTTCTTAAAAACCTGCAGTGATGGGGATTCTACGACCTCCCTTGGAAGCCTTTTCCAGAGCTTAACCTTTCCTCATAGGTTATTTCTAAGCCTTTTAGCATTTTTGTTGCTCTCCTCTGGACTCTGCCCAATTTGTCTGCATTGTGGCTAAAGCGCCCAGATCTGGACACAGTACTCCAGCTGAGGCCTCACCAGTGTCGAGCAGAGCTGGACAATTACCTCCCGTATTTTATATGACACTTCTGATAATATACCCCAGGATGAGTCTAATCTTTTTCACAACTTTATCACATTGTTGACTCATCTTCAATTTGTGATCCACTGTCATCCCCAGGTTCTTTTCAGTAGCACTTCCATCTAGCCAGGAATTCCCCATTTTGTAGCTGTGCATCTGATTTTTCCTTCCAAGTGCAGTACTTTTAATTTGTCTTTACTGAATTTCATCAAGATCATTTTGAATAATCCTCTCCTCCAAATAGTATCTTCTTGCTCATCATAATTGCTCCCTGGAAGTACATAGTGACTCAGAGACAAACATAAATGTTTCTCAGTTTTACTCCTATTAACCCAGCAGAGGCTACACAGTTCTGGGAAAGCAAGCTGGATTCTATTCTGGCTCCTGTATCAGCAACAGAATTCTCAACTAAAAGTACTAACTGCAGAATTTTTACTACTAGTGGTGATGAATGAGCCAAAGAGAACCCAGTCTCATAACTCAGGTTGAGCATGCAGGAATGGTAATTACAAATGAAAAGATTTTTTTTTCCCCTAAACTAAGCAAATGAAAAACTGAAGTTACTGGGAGATAATAAGCATTAGTTGTTTTCCTGGGGTGATGCTTACATTTGATGGCCTTATTCAAACTTATTGGATCTACACAGATCTTTAACTTGTTTGGTTTCATTTCAGCAACCATCTGTCTGTACCTTTAAAATCACTAATGCTTCAATCTCATGCATAGCAAATACCTTAATAATGTGCATGTGTAGTGTAACGGGGTCAGGACTCACCACCTTGTGCCTCCTGTTGGATAGTCCTGGAATTAGCTCTTCACAGCAGAGCGCCCTCTGCTGGTGGTGTCCCATCCATCTCTCTCTGTTCATTGTTGTTTGGACATGCCCTGCTCCTCCCCAGCAACGTCCTCTTCAGGGCACTGCCCTCTGGCAGTACCCACAAGTCCCCACGCACCCCCTTCCGGGGGGGGGTTGTTTCCGCAGTCCTTCCACTGCTGCGGCCTGCCACACCCTGTGTTGAGCCCCTTCTGGCAGGGGTCAGGTGCAGCCTACTATGGCCACCACTGCAGCCAGGTTCTATGAGGGAGAATGTGGGGGGACCCAGGCCCGCCCTCTACTCTGGGTCCCAGCCCAGGGACCCTTTGGCGACAGCCATCCTGCCCTCCTCTCAGTCCCGTCATCTCCCTGGGCCACTTTCCCTGCAGCCCCCTTGCACCTTGTAGCCCTTTGGTCAGGGCCCGCAGCCTGACAGGCACCCAGGCTAGAGCTCCCTCCTGCTCCCCAGGGGCAGGGCAGCACCTCCTCACTCAGGAGCTGGACCTTCCTCCTTGAAGGTCCAAGGGAGACTGACTGCCTTTTGCAGGGGCAGCCTTCTTATACAGCCAGCCTGTCCCTCATTGGCTGGCTACAAGCTTGGCCCTGATTGGCCCACAGTAAGCCCTTTTCTAATTGGCTGTCTGCCCTCACAGCCATTTTGGCCTACTCTGGCATGGCAGTGGGGCAGCCCCCCCACTACATGTAGCCTTACAGAAACATCTCAGTTATAATATATAGGGGGCTGGCTGGGAATGTTATTATTACACGCACACACGAAGAGTGACACATTTTTCACAAAAAGAATTTCCTGTTTTCCCACCAGCACTAATTATATATTGTGACCTAATAGATAGAGGAGGGAACTGGACATTTTGACTTCTGAATTTGATTTTTGACTCTACAACTGACTCAGTGTGTGACCTTGGGCAAGACCCTTAACCCCTCTGTGTCTCAGTTTGCTCATCTGTAGAATCTGCCTCTCACTGATGTTGTGAAGATTAATTGATTTCATGCTTGTAAAGACGTTCAGATCATAAGATGAAAAGTCTTACAGAAGTTCAAAGAATTCTATTTTCAAACATTTATAAATAAATAAAACAAAACTATTTTTTAGATCTTATTTTTAATATAGAGTTGGAACAGCCTGGTCTTAAATATGCTTCTCTCGTGGAAAATGGATTGGATGCCAGGGCTATTGTCAATGTTTGCTCGTAGTCAGTAGCTCTCCCTTGGTTAAGAAATGTGAGAATGTGGCTGTAGGCCAGATCTCTTCTGCAGAAAGGGAGTGGAGCACCAGGCCTCTGGCCAGTACTTACTAACAAAGTCTGCACTTTTCTCATAGAAAGCTAATAGGAAAATGCAGCTGCAAGCCAATGAGTTTTGCACTGCTGAGAGCGCTGCAGCTGTCCCACTAGGAAATTAACATGACACTGGGGCAGTGATCTAGACATAAGCTCAGGGGCCCTCCTGTATCTAGAGGGGGTTAATAATTTTGCCCAGTCTTGTACGTAACACATGTTATAGCTCTGTCAGACCAACTCACATACCGTAGAAGACAATTTTGGAGCTTACGCTTCACTATAAGGCCAAAGTAGGGAAGCCCAAGGTTCAGACCAGGGTTTCCTGACCCGGCTCAGTGTGTTTATTATATATTCTGCAGTACAGGGAGGAAGAACTATGACTGCTGTTTCTCAATCAGGAAGGGTCTACTAATCTGGAAACGGCAAGTGAAAGGGGGCTGCGGTTACCTTTTCTGCAATATGTTTGTTGCAGCTTCTTCCCCCATTGCTCTCCTGTGCAAAGTAAACAGGTGAATAAGGTCACATAGCAAGCCACAGTGTTTGTGCAACAGCTCAGACAGGATAAGAAGAAAGATATGTCCAGTTGTTAGTGCCCTTGCCTATCACTTGCCAGGACTGATTTCTATTCCCTGCTCTGCCAGAGACTTCCTGTGTCAGTTACACACCTAAATGCCTTTAAAAATCTGGCCATTTTCTGTGCCTCTGTTCTCCTTCTGCAAAATGGGGCTAGTGTAGGTGTGCGATGTCCGGTACTGTTTCATTTCATCCAGATTAGAAATATCACAATAGTCTTTCTTGAGGTACTTAGGTACTTCTGGCCTCATGCAAAAGTGGAAAGTAGAGAGGTCTGTGAAATTTGAATTTACAAAGTTGACCACACTTTCCAAACCTCAAAACATAGCCAGATTTGGGGGTTTAGGTTAGGGCTGGTTCTTATTTTATCTAAACCATTTGCTAATCCCTATTGGTAATCTTCTTTCTGCACTAACAGGTCAAATAGAAATTAGTGTGCTTTGTGCATGATAGATGCATAATTAGACTGAGAAACTGCAACTGCAGGGAATTTCCTGGTATTTTTAATTAAGGGCTCAACGCTGAACACTCTGGCCCAGTCCAGCACAGCACTTACATACATGCTGGAAAATAAGCACATGAACAGTTCCGCTGAAATCAGTTGCAAAACTGAGCACTAAACATGCGTTAGCAGCAGAAGTGGCTGACATAGTTCAGACTCAAACCCCCAGGCCAAACCCAATATAAATATTTCATGTTCAGAAAAATTGAGGTAACTTTTCCCTCTACTGATTTTCATTTTTGCATCTTCTGCACTCTGGCTCCAAAGAGTCCTGCACTTTGTGGATTGGACAGTGCCCAATAACCGTGGGAACTGACGATAACAATGTGCTAAAGCGCTCTCTGCCAGAGTTGGACGGACACAAGGGACAAGAGACCACATTTTTCCTGACTTTTTCCAGCTGGTTCAGAGAATTCAGCTGAAATGCAGCCACTTTCTGAGAAACCAAGTGGAAAGAGCTGCTATGGAGCTAGGCTGCCCCTCCTGCTTACATGGGAGAGTTTCAGCCAGTCAAGGACACAGAAGAAATACCTAGTGACTTGCACCATGAAAAACTGAGAGCCAGATTCTCTCCTGTGCCAAGAGCATAGGAGAGAGAATGGACCATCAGAGAGCCCATGCTGATTCTTAAACTGTCCTGGCCCTAGCCCAAGCTAAATTAGAGCAGGCTAGGGGGTGTTTCAATCTTACAATAACTAGCTATACAGGGTGACCAGGCATCCGGTTTTTCACTGGAACACCCAGTCAAAAAGGGATCCTAGTGGCTTCGGTCTGCACCACTCACTGGGCCATTGACTGTCCGGTTGGCGGTGCCGCACAGCAGGGGTGGGCTAGCCTCCATGCCATGCTGCTCCCGGAAGCAGCAGCATGTCTCCACTCCGGCTCCTAGGTGCAGGGGCAGCCAGAGGGCTCCGTGCACTGCCCCTCTTCCACAAGTACCATCCCTGCAGCTCCCATTGGCTGGGATCCGTGGCCAATGCGAGCTGCAGAGGCGCCTGCAGATAGGGTGGCACACATAGGGGGACAGGCCGCTGTTTCCGGGAGCCACTTGAGGTAAGCACCACCCAAAGGCTGCACCCCTCCTCCCCTCCCGGGCCCTAACCCCCTGCCACAGCCCATATTGTCCTCCAACACTCTGAACCCCTCAATCCCAGCCCAGAGCATTTTCCTGTACCCCAAACCCCTCATCCCCAGCCCTACCCCAGAGCCTGCACCCTCATCAGAGCCCTAACTCGCTCCCACACTCCAGCCCCCTGGTGAAAATGAGCAACTGAGTGAGGGTGGGGAGAGTGAGCGATAGAGGGAGGAGGGGAATGGAGTGAGTGGGGGTGAGGATGGGGCCTCAGAGAAGGGGTGGGGCATGGGTGAGACCTCAAAGGAGGGGCAGGGCAAGGGTGTTCAGTTCTGTGCAAGTAGAAAGTTGGCAACCTTATAGCTACATGGTCCGTAAGGGACCAGTTGAGAATTGACATAGTGGAGTTCCATCCCCTTTCCAGCTCTTCTCATCTGCACCATGCCCATCCCCTCCTTAGACATGGCCTCTATGCCAATGGCACCAGAACTTGGGAGGGGTGGTCAGGGGCCCTTGGCCCCCAATTTTTAACATGGGCATAATATGGGGGGAGCAAGAAGTGGCATTGCCCCCCCAAACTGCAAGCTTCAGGCAGGCATGAAGCGATCAGCTCCTCCACCGCTAAGCACAGCCTCTGTTGGTGCCAACTTGTGTATGCCCAAGGCTTGCAGTTGGGGGGGGGGGGGCAATGACACCCTCTGTCCCCCAAACTATGCCCAGGTTAAAAAGTGGGAGGAAGGGCCCCCTGGGCCCCTGGTTCTGGTGCCGGTGGTTGCCCCACTTTTACAAAGGTTTGGGTATGCCAGGCAGAGGAGAGCAGTTGGTGTAGGAGCAGGCTTTTCTGTCTCAATGCCAGCTGAGAATGCCTCTTTGCTAGACTGAGTGGCACAAAGAGGGAGGATTGGGGCTGAGACTCAGCTCAGAGTCTTTACCACCCTCAGTGGATAAATGGACTGGATGTTGCAATATTGCCCATTCTAAGTATAAAGAATACTGCAAATACTGATGTAGAGGCACTTCTGATGTAGAGGCAAATACTGCAAATACTGATGTAGAGGCAAATGTAGAGGCAAGTACAGAAAACACCCATCATTTAAGGCCACCCACTGTAATTTCCAATAAACCAGGCTCAGACTTGAAAATACACTCTGAATAGCAGCTGGATAGGGCAACAAAGTTTTCAAAAAGCTTCTACAGGTGGCTTATGGACAAACCACCACACACACACAAACATACACCTACCTCTCACTCCAAGGATGACTGAGTGTGGTTTGAGCCACATAGTTCACTCTGCCCCATGAGGAGCAAGTATGGGAATTAAAACTACAGGTGATGTATAATCAGCAGTCAGTAAGGCTTTGAAGGAGTGCAGATACCATTTATTTCACTGAAGCTCCTATCACATTATGATGGGTTGAATATAATTATATCAGCTGTACACATCAGCTGGCACACAGAGCCGCTCCAGCTAGACTGACCTGCTGTCTTTTTCAGATCACTGAATTCATGCTGTAACCCAGAGGATTTTATTTAGAGGAAATCAACACATTTCCCTTAGATCATCTTCTCCAAAGCATAGAAACATAGAAATTCTTTTGGAAGCAATACATTTTTTTAAAGGTCTCTTTGTTAGGCATGTTCATTCTAGCATACACGCTGTCCACCAGCACCTTGTAAAACTTTACTGGGCTTACTTGTTTTGTGTAAAGTGACACAACACAGTCGTCCTTCATCTACTGCCTCCTTTGCCTCATATTGAAATGGTCCTTGGGTTGATTCTGAGCTGTGGAAAACCTCAGTTACCTTTGTGATTAGTTTGTTAGCTTTAAAACCGGGGTTTTTTTCAGCTGCCTCTGAGAGTCAGTGCTGCTGCCTCTAATACTCTCTGAATGGGTTAGTGAATTAGCTGCATAATTTTTCTGTGTAGATTCTGAAGTGATTCACTCTGTTATAAGATTTGTGTGCATGTTTGCTGCGTGGAAAGTTCTAGACTGTGATTCAAATGCTGCCATCCAATTAGGCATAGATGTTTTCCCTTCAGTTTGGCAAAAACACCAGAATGATTTCCCAGTGACACAGATGCTTTATCTGCACAGAAACCCTCCAGATGCTCACACTGTCACACAAGAAATTCTTGCCTGGTCCAGGCTGTTGAAGGCTGTCCAGCAATGCTCCACTGATCCCAATAGCATTTACAATATAAAGCTCAATCACATGCCCCAGAAGAAAAACATTTAAATCACATGAAAGTGATGACACGAAGGGAGCACTGGTCGGGGCTGAGAACATCTGGACCCTCAAATTCCTGGACAATGAAGACCATTGGCGGGGGAGGCTCCAAGGGAGCCAGATGTTTTAGAGTTTTTGCTGCTGTGTACTTAATTTCTGACAAAAATAAGGATTTGTTTTGTTCTTGGAAGGAAAGGATTATAAGGATTTAAGCCCCTGATTCAAAGCCCATTGCAATCAAAGGGAGTGTTTTACTGACTGCACTGAGCTTTGGATCAGGCCCAAAGTAGGATGAAGTATCAGAAATAAAACGTGTCTTTGGCAACACAGAAATTAAAGGGATGCTTTCAACTTAATTAAGACCCCAATGTAGTGTTGGGAGAGCAGGGGAATCTAAATCTTTACTTTCTACATTGGTTTTAACTTTGCTTGTAGTCCTTTCTGTTTGCTTCGAGCATTTGTCACTGGTGTCCAGGACCCAAAGCCCGCAGGATGGAATGTGTTCATGAGCATACATGTGTGTGCATACATATGGACAAAGCATGCAAGGAACAACCATCACAGATGGAGATACCTGAACAAAGTTCTGAGTCTCTTAAATGCTCAACAACCGGACTGCAGGCCCCTTGGGAAGCTACCACCATGATGCCCCACAGTGAAATGAAGGGAAGAAGAAAATGCTGCCTGGACTCCTCCATGGTGATGTGAAGTAGTTGCTGGGTCTCTGCAGGGGAGAAGAAAGAAACCACTGGAACCCCCATGTAGTGGCAGAGAAAGAACCCCACATCTGTTCCTCCAAAGTCACCTCTCAGTGGAGGGATGGGTCAGCCAGCCATGCCATCAAAGACCTTTTCAACTACAGCTGGGGGACAATTTTCCTTCCCCACTTGCTGCTTCTGCCAAAGGAAATGGTTTTGGAGCATCCCCAAAACTTAAGATGGGAAATGATCAGGGACGGCTGCCTGTAGTGGGAAGGGAGTAAGTGTGTGTAGCAAGTGGTCAAACCATGCAAGGGAAACAATTGAAAGGGACATTGGAAAATACAGTTTTGTCTTAAATTTATTTTCATTTTGGAGGGATTGGGAAGGAAATAGTTACTGACTGGGGCCCTGATTCAGTAAAGCACTTAAGCATGTGCTTAATTTAAAGCAAGGCTCCATGGATTTCAATATATGCTTGAAGTTAAGCATGCACGTAAGTGCTGAGTCAGGGCTCGGAGGGTAAATAGGAGTAGGGGTGAAATATTGGATCAAATCTAACCCTGATGCAACTCCACTTCTTGTACCAAGGCTGAATTTGACTCACAGGGTATAAACGTGAGGATTTTTTATTTCAAAATATTTAAATAGTGATATAACATTAAACAGATTTATTTACTAACATTCTCATTGCAGCATTTATACTTATGTACTACAATGATAAGTGCCATATAAATGCTTAAATAGCTCTTTCTGCATATTCCCACCTCCATGAAACACGGTTCCTTCAAGAGGTGGAAAGAAAAGCAGTTTCCAAACCAGGAATAACAGAATTCTGCATTTGAAGATTGCATGGTTCCCAGGGCAATGCATATGTGCTGATATGAACTGGCAGTGACCAGAATACTGATGATACCAATTTCACTTTAGACCAGAAATTCTCAGGACAAATTTTTTGGTGGCCTCAAAGTATGGACACCAACTTTTGCTGGTGGCCGTTCTCACACTTGCCTAAAATACTTAAATATCTTTAGGAAAACCAAGAAATATGCACACATACATGTCCAAATCATAATTTATCTATTGTTGTGAAAAGTGATATTTACAAACATACAAGTTTCACTTTTCACAGCAGACTTACTCAGCCCTGGCAAGCCTGGGGACAAATTAAGCCCTGGATGGAGGGTCAGGGTGGAAGTGGGGAGCTAAGGGAGAGGTGGACTGGAGCCTGAAGTGAGATTCTGGGGCCTGCCACCACACAGCCAGAGCCCAGGGCTGGAGCCTTAAGCCCCGTGGCCAGAGCTGCCTCCCAGCCACTCAGGGCTGAAGCCCAAAGCCTGACCCTATCCTTTCTGGGAAGAGGGGAAACTCACCAGCTGCCTGCTCCTCCACCATTGTGCCCTGGATGTCTCCAAAGGCAGGCAGGGCCCAACCCCTGCTGATGGCTCCAGCAACCAACATCAAGGTGGTGCATCCAGACACAAGACGGAGGGGCCGCTGCTTTGCCTTCCCTCCTCCAATCACAGCCAAGAGGCTGTGGCCACCAGAAACACTCCTGGTGCCGCAGTTGAGAAACACTGCCTTAGACCAAGCTCTCCTGGGCAGGATCCTTATGTTCTTGCATTTAGCAGTACAGCCCCATGCACATATGTAATACTGTAGAAATAAATAGTAATTCTCACTGTATCAGCAAAAACTGTTATAATGTTAATGAAAGACAAATTAGCAAACAGATTTTATTTTAATTTTGTACTGATTAATTATAAAGTGAAACAAAAGTTATTTCAAATTATGATTCTGAAGCTGACAGTGCCTCTTTATTTTACAAACATAGGGGTCATTCTGTTCCTTGTCTTGCTTCTGGAATGTATCATATGCAAACATATTCCTCTAATTAAGAAAGAACATGATCTAATGAGAGAATTATCTAACATATTGGGTTCAGGGATGAGAGCCAGGAAATTCTGATTTCTACTCCTTGATCTGACATGGTCAATGGCCAAACCTTCTCTGCCTTAGTTTCCTCATTTGCGAAATGGCAATAATAATACATACTCCATCTTCCTACCTGATAGGGGAGCTTCACTATGTGAAATGATACAAAAATTAAATGTTATTATTTTATTAAATAATAGAAAAAGTAATTTCCATGTAACTTTATATGAAAATTATTTGCTTCAGGGAAGTTGTGTCTTGCACCACATAGAATTTCTGGTCCTTTCAAGAACTGTATTGTGTGATAACTTTATGTTATCACACAATACATTAATTGGTTTCTTAAGCCATGTCATTTGGTGTTCATGATGTAAACAATGTTGTTTAATGCTTTGATGCTGCCTGACACATTATTGCTCTGATCTGAGAATTAGGGGTGCTTTTTATTACTTCTTCCTCTTTCTAAAATGTTATTATTTAATTTCTTATTACAAAAGTTTTACAAAAAACAGCTCTTTCGGAACACGTAATTTCTAAATAAAATAAAATTATAACTGTCTTTAAAAATCACTGCAGTGACCTAAGCCTCTGAAGTAAGACTTTTCCAGGCTCTGGTATTTGGGAAAAGTACTGTCATTTATTATACTACAATATCCCTCTGTAACAACTGTACACAGGACAGTTCGAAATAGTGTAACTGCCATGTCATCATAGCGGAATGTAGCATTTGTTTATAAGGGACTGTTTCAGGCATAAGCTCTGCAGTGAATCAGGGAAAGAGACAGAGCAGTTTTAGGCATAATACTGCGTTCCTTATTCAGATAAAGCCTCATGTTCAATGTAAGAAAAAAGTGACCCCTGCAATTCTTTACTACTGTGATACGCCAATAGGAGCAGAGGCTAGAGCAGTGTTTTGTTGAGAGGGGAACCAGTGTCCATTATGCTCTGAGAAGAGATGGTTGCGCTCATGCCATGGCACTCACCTGAGAGGTGGCAGATCCCCATTCAAATCTCTTCCCATAGGACACAGGGGAACTTGAACCAGTGGTCTTCCACATCCTAGGTGAGTGCTCTAACCACCAGGCTAAAAGGAAAACTGCGTTCTTCCCCCTCCTCTGGCTGTTCTGTGTGGAATTAGGTGGTGTCTGAGCTTCCCTACCAGATTGGGCCCTGCACATGAGTTTGGCCAAGGAACACCTATCCTTCCCCATTTTGTAGCTCTCTGGCAGAGACAGGTGCCTCCTTGCAGCCTGGTCTTAAGCACTTATCTGTGTAAGAGGGGATGGGCTTAGCACATCCCTCTCATTGGCATCTTATACTGGCTAGCTTATGTAGCTCCTCACCTAACACTTGCCACCCACCCGCACATCACCACAAACCATCTCACCCCACCCTTGCCCCCGTCATTCACTGTAGAGGAACATAAGAGTCTAACTCAGGCTCTGTGGATCACAGTGCTGTTCCTGTCATTTTCTAAGCACCTACGTACCTTGGTGGATCCAAGCCATAGCATTTTTTATTTTATTTTTTTTGCACAGGGGAAGCTTCGATGGATACAGGGTACAAAGTAAGGAAACCATAAGGGAGTTAATATTCATGGGTAATTAAAGTTCTCATAAAAACCTCTGTAAGCCTCACAGAACTGTGATCCCTTGCTGAAAGAATATGGGCCCAGGTAACAATAAGAAGAAAGAAACCTCATTTCATCAGTGACTGGGTGAGCCACACACAGACTTTGGATCCAAAGAGCTGAAGTTCATAGATATTCTTAGCCAAGATTTGGGTTCAGGCTCATTTCTAATTTTCATCTATCCAAACAATGCTGGCCTACTACTTCACTTGTCAGCTATAAGTAACTTCAGTGAAATGCTGCAGCCTCCAGTTTTTTCTCAACACCACCAGCATTCTATAGCTAAGGAATGGTGGGACTCCACTCAGAGCCCATCATGCCTCGTCATAAGAGGGCACCAATGTACACAGATCTGTATCTGTTGTCTCTATAGCATTCTCAATCTCAGCCACCATACTAGGGAGAGAGAGAAACTGGTACTACGGTTAAACCCGTGACTCCTGCATGGCAGTGCAAAGCCGTACCAGAGGTATAGGGCTAACCATGCATTCTCACATTTTAGTTTCTAGGCCGCCTTATTTTGAAAACACCACCACAATATGTTTCTGGGCTTCAGCTAGGAATTTCTTCTGCAAAAACTTGAGAAAGGTCTCAGCTACTGTAGTTAATTATAAAACATCTTTAGGAACAGAAATGCTGTGGCATCCTTCAGACCCATTGTTCTGACCTCATTTATTTCTTCAAGACAGCTGTCAATGGCACCACAGTCTGTCAGTGCTGATTTCACACTGCACTGGACATTTTTATCTTGTTTCTAATGGCTGTGGCAGTTCTTTGGGTTTTATCTGTGTTTTGAATGGACACAAGGAGCTAATGATTTTTATGAGAACATGCAGCAAAGCGATTCCAAGACAAAGAAAAGACATTGTACTATGCAATTGCCCTAAAAAGATGCTCCATTACACAGCTAGTTATGCACAGCAATGAACGTACAGTGCCTGTGGACAAGGGTCTTCTAAAAGGTATATTATTTTGATGATGCTCACTTGTTTTAGATGTTTTGTTCTATATCTTCAACAATAGCACCATTATTATTAATTAGTCCAAAATGTCAATTACTCAACAGATGAAGTAGCTTTTTCCAGGTGTTGCAGATTACCAGCATCTTTTTCTTTACCTTTGCAAGTAGTGTCAGTAAATAATTGGGTTGTTTACTTCAAAACAACTGTTTGTGCATGATCCTTAGTTTCTGTTAAGTCTTTATACAGATAGATGTTTTTGTTTGAAGTTTCATATAGACAGCAAGAAGCTTCATGTCTAAATCCTATACTTTAAAATTGTTTAAATCACTTAACTGTAGAGCTTTTTAAAACTATCAAGGTCTACCCCATTTAAGGTTATGTGGCTCTGCAGAAAGGTTTGTCCCTCTCCGGAGTGATGGGGAACCACACCGCCTCGCTACTTCCTTAAAAGAAAAAAACAGGAGTACTTGTGACACCTTAGAGCCTCTTACAATTGGTATGGCAACTTCTACCTTTACATATCTTCTGTGTGTATATATATCCTACCTACTGTGTGTTCCATTCTATGCATCCGATGAAATGGGCTATAGGCTACGAAAGCTTATGCCCACATAAATTTGTTAGTCTCTAAGGTGCCACAAGTACTCCTGTTCTTTTTACAGATATAGACTAACACGGCTGCTACTCTGAAACCTACTTCCTTTCGTTATGTTGGGGAATTAGCCTGGATGGTCTTGTGCCACAGCAGCAGTAGAGGCAAAACATAACAGTCATTCACGCCGATGAGCGAGTAGTAGTGAGTCACAGGCTCAGGTCCTCAAACAGGAGCTGAGCAACTGTTATATAACAAGCAGGCCGGGACAGGGCAGGGCGGAAAGAGTCAGTGGCTCAGGCCCTCTGGCAGGGCTGAGCAAACAGCTAAGCAAGTCCAGACTCCTGGCTCCGAAGGGCCTGGCAGAGGGGGAGACTGACACCCACAAGTTGGGTGGCAGGGGGGACGCAGGCCTTCCCACTCCAATGTGTCGCAGCCCAGGGCCCTAGCAGCGGCAGAAGATCGGCTGCTGCGTCAGTGAGGATCCTGGACGCAACACCCTGACATAGGCTCAGGCAGTGCTCCACCCAGACTAGGGTCGACTGCCTCCGGGCTACTTGCTAACTCCCCCTCTAGAGGTACCTGGGTCCGGATGGTGTTCTCCAAGGGGTCAAGCACCACGTGTTCCTCAGGGTAACTAGCAAAGGGTAAGCTTGGCAGCTACTCAGGGTACTGGCGAGGAGCAGGATTAGCAGCTCCTTAGGGTAGCTAGTGAGGGATAGGTTTGGCAGGTCCTGTGGGTAACTTGTGAGGGGTAGGTATGGCAGGTCCTTAGGATAGCTGGCGGGGGATAGGTTTGGCAGCTCCTATGGGCTCTGGTCGGCATCAGGCAATGGCCAGTCTAGCCAGTCATCGAGTCAGCTGATTGCCAGGGTCTCATAAACCAGGAGCTAGGCCATCAGCATCTGGCCTCTCTGACAGCTGTCCCTCTAGTGAGCTCTGGGCTTGGGCTTTTATACTTCCTGTCCTGCGTCTTGACCTCTGGGGGCGGGCATAGAATTCACCAGCTCCGCCCACTTTGGTGTACGGAGAAGCTCGTCCCTCTCTGGGACGGCAGGGAACCACAGCACTCATTCCATACCCACAATGACCTATGTCATCACCTTTATGGCATTGTTAAGGGATAAACACTGCTCTTTCTGGATGCCCTTGACTAGATACTCATCTCTTCCCCCACTTCTGACTCAGTCTCCTCCGAGATTAGAATTCAGTTTCTTTCACTTCAAAGTGAAGTGCCTCAATACAGTTATCCTAAATTTAACAATCTTCATATCCAATACAGAAGGAAAGCACAAAATGAAAGCCAGCTAATAAAACTACACTTAGTGGGTCCCTAGGAAAAGTGCCCTCAGCTGGCTCCAAAACTTAGTTACAGAATATTGGTTAAGTAAGATGAAATCCTTATATGGTAGAAAAACCTTTTAGTGGCTTGCAGCTGAATTCCTGTTTATGCTTCCAAAGGTTTGTGAGATGCATGGGAGCAGTTCATACAGAGCTATTGTTTCGGGTGGTTTATGTATGGTTAGGGTGACCAGATGTCCCATTTTTAAAGGGACAGTCCCATTTTTTGAGATGTTTTTTTATATAGGTGCCTATTACCCCCCTGTCCCATTTTTTCACAATTGAAATCTGGTCATCTTATGTATGGTTCATGTTTTGAAGGTAATCACTGCAACTGCAAGGGTAAGAGATGTCTGTGAAGTCTCAAATTCTAGCACTTCTCACATAAGAGGTGACTGTTTCCAGGGTGGTTTTCTGTGATTTATTACCGGAAACACATTTTTAATTGTCTTCCCCCTCAAAAAACCACAATTAACTTCTTACATTGCCTTTCTCAAACCAGTCTGGTTTGACTTAAGTAGGTTCTCCCAGCCCACAACAGGTATTAATAACAGGCAAGACCCAGTGCAGAATGTGATTTTATGTAAATACAAGTGGGCTGATTTACAGGAGTATTTAATACACACAATTTCCATCAAAGTACATGGGAATAGGAGATGCTCAACAACTTTGAAAAATCAGACTACTTTTATTTATGTGCCTAAATATGGATTTTGGAGCCTGATTTTAAGTACTCAAATTTACAAATTTTGGCCTTAGTCTAGTCTACACTTAAGTGTTAGGTTGACTCAGCTACATCACTCAGGGTGTGAAAAATCCACACACCTGGGTGATATAGTTAAACTGACCTAATCCTTGGTGTAGACAGTGATAAATCAGCAGAAGAATTCTTCCATCTATCTAGCTACAGCCTCTTGGGGAAGTGGATTACCTACACTGACAGGAGAATTCCTCCCATTGGTAGAGGAAGTGTCTACAGTGAAGCTCTACAGCTGTGCTGCTCAGCCCTGAAGCTGTGCTTCTGTAGCACTTTAAGTGTAGACAAGCCCTAAGTCTCTCACCCTTGCAGAGATTACCTTCAAAACATGCACCATCTTGTGAGATTTTCTATAAAATTTAGTCTAGCATCAATGTAGGCAGATTATAATAAAATAATATACTGTTGTGAATAAGCTTTTACCTCTTATTAAAATTTAAAAGCTGGGTCAGTTAAGATAGGAAACAAATTTATAACTCCCCACAGAAATTCTGTAGATTGGAGGGAAGGGAAACCCTGCACATTTCTCTAAAATTACCTGCAAATTGCCATCGCCCCTTAGCTCTGGCTCAGCTACAGTCATCATCTAGGCAGCTCTGGGCCAATGTTTACTGTACACAATAGAAAAATCTGTAGTGGGTCAGAACTGGAACCTGACAGGGAAGGATATAAAGTGAAATGCTGATCTGGATTGTTTTGGTTTAATTTTACCTTTGTGTGGGACTGCAGAGGGGAATATCAATCTGCAGAGAATGCAGCTTTATTTCAGACCATAAGATGGCGCTAAAAGAGTGCTCTGTTCATAGTGAAACCAATTTAAAATGTCTAATCAATGAATGTGCTACTGTTTCTTATCTCTCTGCCTTGTGACACCCTACACAAGTCACATTTGCTTTGTCTATTCCCCAGGGCTTGTTTGATAAATTCATCAAGAATGTTTTCAGAGGGTTTGTTCATTATATTTTAATTCAGCTAAAATTAGCATTCATCGTATAGAAATCTGAATTACTTTCCTGACAATATTGGATGAAAATTTGTGTGTGGTGTGTTCTATGATGTTTTAGTACTGTTTGTATTGATAATTATGACAATTGTTCAATGCTGAGGTTAAGTTATGTTCTCTTGGACATTTTTGCACGCTTTGCACTAAGGGCGGAAAGAGCTGATGGATTCTCATGTGAAATTCAGTTCCAGCTGGAGTCACTGTGGAACTTTGGTGCCCTCGTGCTTATAGAAAGGATTCCACAACTGTTAGCTGTCGCTGTCCATCTGAGAGGCAGTTGAGTGCAGTTCCTTTGCGCGGCGACGGACCAAGAGGCCAGCATTGTCAAGGAGGGCGTATACCAGCTAATTGAACTTATCTGTTCGGTATCCTGCATATCTAGAGTCACTAACTTACCTGGTTCCAGGTCCAGTCCGATCCTGTGTTCCTCTCACCTCGGTCCAAAATCGGTCGTCAGGCCATTTGAGGTCCAGGGCACTCCGAACACCAGCTATGAAAGAAACAGCATTTTAACATCATTTGTCCAGAAGCCTCTGACAGAATAGAGTATTGGGGTATTTTGGTTCCCTTTATTTTACTTATTATCACGTGAGGGGTATTTGGGGCCCTGGTTTAATACCCATAGTGGCAACCACAACTGTTTGTTATGTATTTATGGTTAATAGTTTTTCCCCTTTTTTATATTTGTTGCTATTCCCAAATAAACTGTTTGTGTTTCCAAAGAGCTTTGTTTCTCTCCTCTTCTTTGCCTGCATACATACGTACCTAGGTAAGAGGAGTGGACTGGATAGATACTTCACAGGTGACAGACCCTTGTGCGGGTGAAAAAGACTTGTCTACAGTAATTGGGGTTTTCTCCCTTTTATTTCACCACCTTTCTGATCCCCATTACAGCAGAGACACAGGAAAATGTATGGGGTTTTTTAAGTTTAATTCATTATTATCACTGCCTTCTACACACTCAACTTGTATGCCTTTAACTATACCAGCATAGTTAAAAGAATTACAACTCCTTTGGTGTGGACGCAGTTATAACAGTACAGCTTACTCCTGCATGGGATCTGCGAACAACTGGTATAACTGCCCAAACTTGGGGTTGTATACTTGTATCTTTTTTTTAATCACACCCTTAACAACATAGTTATACTCATTCAAAAACAGGGTATAAACCAGGTCTACTTCATTCAAAGATGGTGATTACTCTGAATTGGAACTTGCTTCACTTTGAAGCTGTGAATCTTTAGCTAGATAAAATGGAGTTATTTCTTATACACACATAACTAAAAATTCCTATTTTTAATTGTTATTAATAACCACCAGAAGGATGGACTACACCCCAAAATTATTAGAATGTGGGAAAATGTTTAAAATACTTTTCTAAACTTCAAAGACAATCATTTAAGTGAGATTCATGAGGAAAAGAGGCGTGAGATTTGGTGGCTAGGGAAGGGTCCTGGGATTGGAGTCAAGATCCCAAGTTTCAAGCCCTGACTCTGCCACTGACTTCCTGTGTAATCTTGGGCAAGTCACTTCCCCTCACTGAGCCACCTCCCCTCAGTTTATCTGCCTTGTCTAGTGAGACTGTAAACTCTTCAAGGTAGGCACTGTAGCTTACTACAGATATGTAAAGTGTCTAAGCAATGGGCTCTAATCTTAGTTGGGGCTTCTAGATTCTACCATAATATAAATAAATTATAAAACATGGTATGGGGGAAGGGTAATAAACATGGGGTCCCAGTGGTCAAACTAAAATAATATCCCTGCCACTGTTATATTTGACTAATGTACAGAATCTTTATTAATGTCTATGTGTATAGCAGCTGATCCTAAAAATTAGAGACTTTTCCTGTATGAATGGTGGCTCTCAATATGGTTCAGATGAGAAGACAAGTAGTCTGCAAGATTCGAAAGCAACTTAAAGGCTGGCTGGGAAAGGAGTAACAGCACAGTGTTCCTCCCTGCCTTCCTTCAAAGATGCTAAAAGCATCTGCCTGCTGTTTAGATAGGAGAGCACCTGAGTCAACCTAACACACTGGTTTCCAAACCACTAAGCTCTGAAAGTAGTCTAGGGCTAGCCCAGTAATATGTTTATCTGAGGCCTTTGGCAGTTATTTGAGCTGTCTTTGATTAGCTTAGTCTAGGAGTCCAGGTTTGCTGACAGAAATGAGACTGTTCCTGCTCACATAAAGAAGCTGCAAACAAGGACAGGATACTTAGGAACACAGGCAGTTCAATGGCAAGGCTGACAACTTTTCACACTGGACCTGTCTGTCACATTGTAAATACTGTAAATCCCTAAAGCAGGCACACATGCCTCCAAATGATCGTCCTTCTGACGAATCTCTCTGTATGTCAGCAGTGTGAAGGCTAATAATAGAGCAAGGCTTTGGAATTTGCCCAGCCTCTTGACACAGTAAGAAGGGAGTTGTCAGCCCTCACTGGTTGAAGCACACATTCCATTAGTGCATCAAAAATGTCAGGAACTACAGAGGAAGTATCACAGAAATCCACACTGAGTGTTTTCTGTTTCATTTTTCAATTCCATTCTGCAGATTTTAGGTATGTTCTCTATGTCCTGTAAGCCCTAATAGTACATCTCATTAAATGGACTTTTGGACTGGTGTTTACAATTATGGTCTGGCATCAGGAAATCATTATTCCCTGTGTGAAATGATTAATAGGTGTCCAGTATCAGAGGGGTAGCCATGTTAGTCTGGATCTGCAAAAGCAACAAAGAGTCTTGTAGCACCTTATAGACTAACAGATGTTTAGGAACATAAGCTTTCGTGGGAGAAGACCCACTTCATTAGATGAATGTGACAATGTGGGTCTTCTCCCACGAAAACTTATGTTCCTAAACATCTGTTAGTCTATAAGGTGCTATAAGACTCTTTGTCGCTTATGGTTAATAGGGTTTGTTAAATAGGTGAAGTGCTGTCCAGCGGTTAGAGCAGAGAATTAGGAGTCAAGGCTCCTTCTAGGGTCCAATACTTTCACCACTATGGCAGCAAAATAAGGCACTTGGATTCTGTCACTAGTAGCTGTGCTAAAAATTCAGAAAAGCCCAATCTACTTTAGGAAATCTTTCAAACTAGCAGCCCTATTAGTCTGTATCCACAAAGAGAACAAGAAATATTTGTGGCACCTTAAAGACTAACAAATTTATTTGAACATAAGCTTTCGTGGGTTTATGGAAATCTATCCACTTCTCACAACAGACAAAGCTGATGCAGTGCTGAAAACAGATAAGTGCAAGTATAGATGGGACCCCACTATGTTCAGCACCATTTCAGAAACTGTGATTGAGCCTATAATGCTAAATACAGTTTAGGCCTATCTATACAGCTGCACCACTTGCTAACATGCTTGTCATCAACTGTCTATTGGCTTTTAGCAAGTCATAAACTCCTGAGCCTCATACACTAAGCCCTGGTCTACACTACAAACTTAGGTCCGTACAAATACATCACTCTTGGGTGTGGAAAATCCACATCCTTGAGCACTACAGCTATACCTATCTCCCAGTATAGCAAGTGCTATGTGAAGAGGAGGGCTTTTCTTGTCATAGCGACTGCCTCTCAGAGAGGTAGAGTACCTATGCCAGGAGGTAGCATCTTCAGTGCAGACGAGCCCTAACTTTTTTCTTATGATCCATCACTTCACTACTATCACTGATGACAATGCTAGTGGAGACAGGCCTCCAGACAGCTGCAGCCTTTTAAGAACCACATTATCAAATCCAGCTCAGGACCAGTCTGCAGAACATGGTGCTTAAAATGTTGGTGGTCACTAGTTCTCCTGCACTTACCAGAAGCGCCGACTTTCTGAGTTCACAAGGGGTACTTGACCGCAGCTCTGCCCCAGGCCCTGCCCCCACTCCACCCCTTTCCCCAAGCTCCCATCCCTGCTCCGCCTCTTCCCACCACACCTCTTCCTGCCCCATTCCGTCCACTCCTCCTGCCCACCGCCGAACAGCCGATCGTGGCAGATGGGAGGCACTGGAAGGGAGGTGGAGGAGCTGATCGGAGGGGCCCACTGGTGGATGCTGAGCACCCCCTATATTTTTCCCATGGGTGCTACAGCCCTGGAGCACCCACTGAATCAGTGCCTATGGCTCTTACTACCAAGAGTGGAACTGAAAAAGTAGTACAAAGGCAGGAGATTTTAGAAGACAAATTCTTATAGAGAAAAGGTCCATGTTACATGATTTTTGGCCTGTCTTAAGTAGCACATTACAGTATAGTCTGTTTCATCAGACAGTTTTAAGACGTGGAGGTTTTGCCACAAGAGACTGAATACAGGATGAAAAAATTCACTCTCATAGAAGCACAACTTGGATCTTAGCCAAGATCTCAGAGAAAAGGGTCAGAGTTTTCCCACTTTGTACATTTATGGTATTATTGTCCTATACTGGGCTTCACTGACAAACAGACTCCTACTTGGCAGGGCAAACTGGTGTAAGGGTTTATCAAAAGTTCAATTTCATAGCGGAGTTTCTGCTCAAATATTTTCCCATGGAAGAAACAAACACAGATGAGAGCAAATGAGAACACAAGAACAAGACACAGCGAGTGGGACAGAAAGTTCTTTTACAAACCATGTCCCTGTTGTGATTTGTGGAGCAAAACAAATCCAAACGACAAAACAGAACAAACAACATAAAAGAGGCTAGAACTGCCAGCTACAGGTCCTTGTTCTCCTTCCTGTTTCCAGAAGTAGGATAGCAAGTTACAGAATTGCCAACATTAACCACCGAAACCATCATTAACAGGCCCCCAAAATCAGGAAGTTGAAATAAAAGTCATAAGGTGTTTTATAAACCAGCAACTCTGGGGTTCTTTTTATTTTCCTGTTGGGTTTTGAGCCTCCAGGGTTCACATTTTCAAGCTTTGCTCTGCAACCATAAGGGCCTGAAACTTTTTTTTTTTTTTAAGTGAAAGCTGAGATTTGTTTGCCCTGTTGTTGTAGCCATATTGGTCCCAGGCTGTAAGAGAGAGAAAAGGTGGGTGAGGCAATTTAACTGGACAACTTCTGTTGCTGAAAGCATAGGCACCGACTCCTGGGGCGCTCCAGGGCTAGAGCATCCACAGGAAAAAATTGGTGCAGCTCCCATCTCCGCCATACCACCCCACCCCAGCTCATCTCCACTCCACCTCCACTTCCTCCCCTGAATGCGTCGTCAGGTTCTGCTTCTCCCCCCTCCCTCCCAGCGCTTGCCACATGAAACAGCTGTTTCGTGCAGCTGGAGCAGGGGAAGAGGAGGCATGCGGCACGCTCAGAGGAGGAGGAAGGGCGGGGGTTGGGATTCGGGGAAGGGGTCCAATAAGGGCAGAGAGGGGGCGGAGTTGGGGCAGGGACTTTGGGGAAGGGGTTGGAATGGGGGCAGGGAAAGGGTGGATTTGGGGCAGGAGCAGGGGCAGGGGGAGCAAGCTCTCACCAGCTCTGGGGGAAGTTGGCACCTATGGCTGAGAAAGACAATCTTTTGAACCAGTCAGAGTTCTTCTTCAGGCTGAAATTTTTATGTATTAACATGACTTCAGGAGCTGGGTCTTTAAGAAAACCACCAAGAGTTGTGAGACACCTAATAAAATTGCTGACAACACAAGTTATGTAGATAAACAACAAAGACAAAAGTGATAACAGTCAGAGGACAGTTAGCCTCATTCAGATCCTTACAACAACATCTCCACAACCACACTCACATAAAAGCAGTGTAGGACCCATGATTTAGATTAAATGCAAAAGTACTACTTTTGCCTAACATACTCCTTAATCACAACCTTCTTTTCCTTTGTGCTTCCTTCCATGTTGTCCCTTATACTTGTATAAGCAGAGTGAGGATGAGCTCTACCCTGACATCTGGTGGTGAGTTGTGGAAAAGGACTTCAGAGGCTGATCTTGTTTGCATGGGCACACCCATCCCACCTAACATGATGGTCACTTTGGCTCCTGTGGGATCCCCAGTCTCTTTGTTATTGGAACAGGAGCAATAGAGTGGTGTTATCCTGATTATGTGAATCAAAGACTATAGACTGGTACTTGGCATTTTATGACAGAGGGACTCAGCCTCACATAAGTAGCATTCCCTAGACATGGATTCCAAAACCCAGTGACCTAAGAGAGAGGCTGTAGAATAAGCAGGTGTATGGTGGGTCCTGTCTGAGGTGTGAAGGACTACTTTGTTCCCCCCTCTGCCTCCACTGTATAATAATAGAGATACTTTTGACTCTATTAGGAGCCTTGTTGCAGAACTGAAATCATTAATGCTTTGGGCTAGTGGTTCAGTAGCACTGAGGCTCCCTTACTACCAGCTGGAGTTACTAACACCTGAAATCACTGAGAGCTGTGTTAAGGGGTGGGTTGAAGATATATTGAAGAGCTGCTAGCTAGATAGCTGGTGGGGAGGAGTGGCTCAGGGTTAAGACTGCAGCAGAACCCCATGGAGAGGCATGGTAATCAGCTGTTGACACAATATACAGGTTAAAGAAAGAGTTTCATTCATCTGGGTATAATGCTGAAATTATTCAAAAGTACAAAGTTTGGTTTAAAAAGTAATAAAATACAAATAGTACATAATCTTCAATATCTCAAATTAAGGTTAATAAATGTAATAATACAGTTTAAATATTATCACCCAAATATTCAGATACATCACTAATAAAAAGTTATACTAAGTGTAACTTTTGGAAAGCAAAAAATGGATTTGTAACTCAGCACCAGCCAAAACTGATCACTTAGGCAAGACAGTTCTGTCTGCTGGGTAGCTAGGGCAGAGTAGGTGTGTTCATATTGAGAGCCTTGAGAAGCTGGCCGGCTGCCTGCTAAATCAACAAGTGTCTTTGCTGCCAAAATTTTCTCAGCCTTGAGATGTAATTCCTATCTAGCGAGATTAGGAGAGTTTAGAAAGTAACTAACTGCAGCTGTAGCTGCATCTCTAACCTTCAAAGTCAGCAAGTAAAGCATCCTTTGTAGTTGCTGGTGAGAAAATCACACATGTGCACTATGTTTTTCTTTGTTTGCTCAAGCCTATGTAACGCTTGGCTCACACTCAATAAAGTGTCACTCCCATCCAGCTTGGAATGTGGATTTGACCCTTTGTACAAAGTAAGCGTGTGAGAGTGTTTTCTTTCCTGGAGGCTTGCTGGGTCTCATTGGCTCTGCACCCTGCTCGGGCGGAGAGCCTTAGGAGGACAGCCTGAGGTTTACAATATAAATACAGTCTGGTTCTGAAGCCTTTCCCCCGTAGCTCATCGCTAGCTGTTAGGGGAGAGCTCATTCAGACCCTAATTTCAAATTATGATTTGTAAGCATTAGGTCAGCCAACATCTGAAATGAATTTGCTGACACTGTGTCACATTACTAAAATTATCTGGGATCATATAGACCATTGGTGCAACCAGGCTGCTGTAGGGGCACCAAATATTAGGTAAAGGGGGTCATATAAGGTGTCTACGACCAGGTTATGATCTGCTGATTAAGAGTATGCTATCTGTATGTGTGTATCATTTTTGTAGTTGAAGTTATGAATATTGGCTCTATACTATCTGTCTTTCCAAATATTGTGCTATGCTGCTGGGGACATTTCAGAGCCCTTGGTGTTAAGTGTTGCTTGCCATGCTTGATGGCCCATTAAGGACTATCAGCTATACAATGGACCCATTAAGGGAAGGCAGACACATCCTGTGTCTTAGCAAGGGGGGTAGGAATTGCCCAAGTGACTCAAACTCCATTTTGCTGTAAGTTTCCACAGCGAAGGACAAAGAACATTCCTGCACCTGGGAAGGATATAAAAGGATGGTACCCTATCCCCATTTTGTCTTCAATCTCCAGTCTCCAGCCTGGCTCCTACTTCTGGATGGGACTTTACTACAAAAGGGCGCTCTGGCCAAAGGATTGATGACCGATTCCTCCAGGGAATGTATTCCAGAGACTCTGATTTGAACCTGCAGTTATTCTACAACTGATGCAAGCCAGTACTGCATGTATTTGATTTCCTTTAACCATTCCTAACCCTCACCTAGATCTTTTTCCTTGTATAATAAACCTTTAGATTTTAGATTCTAAAGGATTGGCAACAGCGTGATTTCTGGGTAAGATCTGATTTGTCTATTGACCTGGGTCTGGGGCCTAATTCTTTGGAATTGGGAAGAACTGTTTTCTTTTTTTGGGGTATTGGTTTTCATAACCATTTGTCCCCAGGACAGGTGGCTGCTGGTGGTGATATTGGGAAGCTGGAGTGTCTAAGGGAATTTCTTGTGTGACTTGTGGCTAGCTAGTGGGGAGAAACCAAAGTATTTTCTGTTCGGTTGGTTTGGTTTGCCTTTAGGGCAGAGAAACTGCAGCCGTGGGCTCTAGTTGCCCCTTTTGAAGCAATTTGTCCTGATCTGACACTCTCAGTGGGTCACACCAGGAACCGCACTGTCACACACTGTCATAACAAACACAGCTGTGTGAGGAAGCTAGTTATTGTCCATACTTTTCAAACCTGCTATGCTTTTTCAGGTACAAGTATTTTATCATATATATGCTTTTAAAGTGTGTATTAGGGTGACCGTATTTCCCAAAGGGAAAACAGGACACCAGCGGGTGGGGACTAGCCCAAACAACCCCAGCCTAGGGTGACCAGACAGCAAGTGTGAAAAATTGGGATGGGGTGGGGAGTAATAGGAGCCTACATAAGAAAAAGACCCAAAAATCAGGACTGTCCCTATAAAATCGAGACATCCAGTCACCCTACCCCAGCCTGAGCTGCTCACCCAAGCCCGTCTGCCCCTTGCACAGCGCTGCCATCACCACTCACATATTCCTCTGCACTCTGCTTTTGCCAAAAAAATTGGGATAGCCAGGACAGGGCTTTTAAAAGGAACTGTCCCAGGCAAAATAGGATATGTGGTCACCCTAGTATTAATGTTTCATTTTCAATTTACATTTCTAATAAAAAACTAAATTGAAGGGCCCCCACACACACACACACTAGAAAAAAATGTAAAACAACTAGATCTAGTTGGAAAACACCTAAACTAGCAACACTACATATACTAGTTGATGACTTGGGCAATGGGAAATGAGAGAGCTGAGAAAGGGTAGGGAAACCCCTGCCTGGGCCACTGTATTTGGGAGCCTTTGCTACAGCTGTTATGAACAACACACAGAAGCAGGGCAAATGTACCCAACAACATGTTCCTATTACCAACAAGAACCAGCAGCAGCCACCTCAAGGACAGCAACCAAAGCCACCAGCAAAGGCTGACAATGCTCTGAAGGAGGCTGGGAGCCACTGGCAGGCCTTCGCCCACATTTGGTGCAGTCAGGCTGAGTGCCGCACACAGCAGCTACCCCCACGCTCCCTGGCCCCGGAGGCAGCATTGCAGGGCAGGGGTCAGAGCAACAGCAAAGCAATTATTACACACATCAATCTGGGGTGAGCAGAGAGTCACTGAGGCACACAGCCAGAGCTGGAGAGGCCCTGCTCCCAGAGCAGTCTTCATAGCCAGGCAGAAAGGGGGCTGCCCTACTCTGCCAGCACCACTGGAACCAGGAGTGCTGAGGGTACTGCTATACCCCCTGGCTTGACATAGGAATAATAAACACCAAATACACGATTCTCATCTGTGCTCACACAGAAACCCCAACACTGCTGGCCTGTCCCCTCATATATGCCTGGGTGGAAGATGGTGGAGCAGCGATCCCTTACATTGTGAGTGGTTAACGTAACTGTCAATCAGGTATATGACCCGCCCACAACCTGGCCAGGCCCCGCCTCTTGCAAAAGGTGTCATGTAGGCTACGATTGGGCAACTGGGGCTGGGGGCGGAGGTAGATCTCCTGCATTGTCCCACTAGTGGTCCCACTAGTTGCCATTTATAAGTAGACCCCACCTACTTCAGGGAGACCCCGCCCCTTACCCCTCCCAGAAGGTTACCGGGCCGCCGGGCCGAGATCCCTCACACTCTAAGTGGCCAGGTTGGGTGTCACTCAAGAAAAAGCCCCGCCTCCTGCCCAGACTCGGGACTGGCCGGTGAGTTCCGGGGCCGTGCCGCACAGGGAGAGGGTGGAAGGGAAGAGGAAAAGATTTATGACGCTGTGAGTGGCCAGTTCCCCTGTCACTCAGATTATAGACCCACCTCTTACCCCTCCGTCCTACCAGATGGCCGCCCTGTGAGTGGCTGGCGGGGCTGTCAGTTAGCATTTTGGGAGGGCGGGGTTTGTGGGGCTGAGTGTGTGCGGCCCGGGCGTCAGTCTGCCCCGGTCTCCGCGCTGTCTGGCCGTGGCGCTGCAGGGATGGGGCGGACTGGGACGATGCTTTGGGCCCTGGCAGCGGCGTTCCTGGCTGGTAAGCGCGGGGGAGGGTCGGCAGGGCGGGGAGCTGTTGGGAGCGGCGGTTCTAGGGAGGCGGTTGCGGTAACCGACTCTGATAAGCGGCTGAACCGCCGCCCGCTCCCTCGAGCAGTCTCCGGGTGCCGGGGCGCCGCTTCCCGATCTCGGGGCGGCCGCTGTCCGGCGCGAGGCGGAGCCGGGGGAGGCTCGTGCCGCTTTGCTGCCTGTGTCTTGTGACCGTCGGGTTCCGGCGCTGCCCGGCAGGATCCCGGCCCGCGCGGGGCGGGTGACGCCCGGTCCCTGCGCGGCTCCCGCTGACTGAGGGGGCCGATGGGCTCAGCCCGCGCCGGTCCCGTGACTTCCCCTCCTGGGAGTCCGCGGTCGTTTCCGTTGCCCTGTCACTGGGCAGCGCCGACGGTGGCCGTTGCGGGAAGCTCGGCCCCTTCCCGGGGACAGGCGGGCGGGTGCCTGGTCGCTGTCACGGTGGACGGGCAGCTCCTCGCGGGGCACCCGCAGCGGACTCTGCTGCCGGGTGTGGCTGCGCCGCAGAGCCGTGCCCGGGTAGCCGCATCCACACGCTGGCTCGGGGGTTTCGGACAGTTCGTAACGCCCCACCCGCGGCATCGGCCGAGGAACTGATGCTTCCCCCCCCCATCCCTTTTCTGCGGCGGGGCTGGGAGCCTTCCCTGCTCGCCTCGGCCGTGCTGCGAGGGAGGCAGGTCCCCTATCTCTTGGGCGGGCCCGTGGGCTTGGTGCAAAAGTTTCACAGTTGTGTAACACACAGAGTCTCTTGTCACACAGTTGCCCTTGAAGGCCACAAGTTGGACATCAGTGTCCTAGGGTGTGACCCAAGTGTCAGTCGTGGTTAATGCCAGAAATTTCTGGTTCTGCAAAGAGTTACCACCTGAGCCATAAGGTGACTCCTTATGTTTACATTAGCCTTCAGTGTTTGGACAGGAATATGCCTAATGAATTGCAACTTAACGCTGTGTTCCTGACTTCACAGAACGTGTAGCCCAGTGAATCATTTTTGGTCAGATGATTACAGGATAGCTGGAGAAGTGGTTGGCTCCTGAGTTCAAAAGCAGTTTTGTTCACTGTGACCTTGAGCAAGTAACTTAACTATTTATGTGCCTGTCAGATAGTACAGAAAATTGGGTTTAAAAAAGAAAAAGCTCTAAATCAGATACCATATCTAAGCCAAATTGTCCAGAGTAAATTGCATGCATGTCTTGTGGCCTGTAAAGCAGTAAAGAAACATATTAAGGCTGACAGGCTAACAATAATATTATTATTATTATTAGTCTATAAATTGCCCCCACCCATATTGATCTGAAAAAATAGTCATTAGAAATGGGGGTCGGTACTCTATTAAAACTGCAGCTGTTCAGCAGGATGAGCTGCCATCAATAAAAAAATGCTTGAATTTTTGGCAAATGACTGTAAGTTGACCTGTTCCTCTGTCCTTCTGTCTGTCGTTTTGAGAGCAACAAAGTGAAATTCTTGAGACCTACTTTGTTCAGTTGATGTGAATATATTATATCATGCCTTATATTTACTGTCAACACTTGCCTGGAATTTATGATCCAGAATCAGGTTTTGGAACATACCCCTCTTTCCCCAAGGTCAAAATGGTATAACTAATTTACTAATAGAACCTGTTTCATGCTTTTGTGCCTTGATTTCGTTTAATACCTCAATTTGTCTATACATAACTCTGTACTGGAATTTTCCATTTCATCCTAATACATTGAAATGAATGGCTCTCTTCAGCTCTCTCTGAACTTGGTAGATATGTGCAATGGAAGGCTGAGAATCAAGAAGAGGTTCTTGCAGTCTTCACAGCGTTTTAAGAAACTCATGCTTTACTAGACTTGTCTGTCAATAGTGTTTCTGTTTTAGGTGTCTCCGGTGATGAGTTTAGGGTCTTACGATCACCCCAATCCGTTGTTTTCCGAGAGGGAAGCTGGCCTATACCGGGGGAGCGGATCCCAGACATAGCTGCGTTATCCATGGGCTTTTCTGTTGAAGAAGTATGTTTCAAGTTTCATTTTGAAAAAGCTGTAAAATGTAAAATTCAGATTCGTTTTTTCTGAGAGCTTTGAATTATAGTTGTGGTACACAGCTTTTATAAAATGTACTGGAAATAAAGTAGGAACTAGTAAAACAGACCACTAAGAGGAAATTCAGAAACCTTGAGAATCTAACTTGTGTTCTTCCTTCTCTACAGTAAAACTGTTATTCAAGGGCTAATCCAATATAAATAATTAATAATAAAATGTCTACAGGGCCTCTTGTGTCACATCTTTTGGATTATGAAAATACCTGTGTAGTTACCTGTTAACAGGGTAACAGCTGTAGTAAGTCCGTGAGGGAAGGAGGAGGAGCGGGAATGTGGCGTGCTCAGGGGAAGAGGCGGGGCCAGGGTGGGAATTTGGGAAAGGGGTTGGAATGGGGGTGAGAGGGAGTGGAGTCGGGGTGGGGACTTTGGAGAAGAGGTTGGAATGGGGACAAGGTCTGGGGCAGAGGGGGGTCAAGCACCCACTGGTGCCGGAAGTCAGCGCCTAGGTATCTAGCTCTTGCTCTTAATAAGCTGCCAAAGCATTCATCTGTGTTGCAGAACCCTTCCACTGCTTCAGAGCCTAATTACTTGTACTTAAATGTCAGAATCATTAGCCTTTATCGTTGTATCAGAAACATCTTGGCAATGTATTTTTCTGTTTATGGCTAAATATTATTGGTCTTCAACAAGCATGTATTTGAATAAAAATATTCCTCCAGCTAGCTGCATACTAGAGAAGCTTGCTACTTCCCTCAAATCATGGGAAGTTGCTTTTAGTATCACTAGTAAATGGACTACCTCAGTGAATCTTATGGAATGTGGAAGCCTTGACTGTGAAACTTTGTTCAGTAGCCACATAAGCAGTTTAATAAGGCAACATTGTACAGTATATGAATGACGCTTTTTCTTACAATAATGTTATGGATAGCCTGCTGTTAAAAGAGAATTAACAAAGAAACTTCCAGAGATTCCATTTTTGAGGGGTGGAGGATACTTTCAAGCTTTTAGACTCCCTACTAAGTTTTGAGTGGGTTCTCCTATAAAGATTGATTGATATCACTGCAAATTCTCTACATTAACCATTTGATATAGTTTGATCTGTTTTTTTTTTTTTCTCTTTGATTTCAAGCTAAGGAAAAGTTTTTGCTTTTAAATTTGTTACCAGGACCTGGCCTGGCCTGGGCTTGCAGTGGGTGATATATTTCATCGTCCTCGAGCTACTGTTCTGGTGACTGTGAAGGGGGTAGACAAGTTGATGATTTCTAAAGATGGAATTTCTTACCCTGTTGAGAATGTAAGTATCTGCAGGGGTTTTTTTGTATTTGTGTCTGTGTTACTCATACTTCTGTTAATACTGAAAGTATTGCTTAGTGTTTTAAAAAAATCCCATAAGCTAACCTTTCACCAGTTATGCTTTTTACACTTCACATAGCTTTTCATGGAGTCAGAGAATTAAGACCAGAAGGGACTGTTAGATCAAGTCTGACCTGGAAATTTACAGGATGGTAAACTTCACTCAGTTACCCTGGCATTGAGTCCAGTAACTTGTGTTTGGCTAAAGTACATCTTCCAAAAAGGCATCTCGTCTTGTTTTGATAACATCAAGAAGTGAAGGATCCACCACTTCCACTGATAGTTTGTTCCAATGTTAAATTGCTGTCACTGTTAAAAATTTGTGCCTCACATCCAATTTGAATTTGCCCACTTACAGCTTCCAGCCATTGGTTTGTGTTATGCTTTTCTCTGCTAGATTAGAACCCTTTATTATACATGGCTTCTCCATCTGAAAATACTTAGGTGACTTAATTTCACTGTATATCAATCTTTTTTTGATAAATAAAACAAGTTCTCTTTGTCTTTTCACTATAAAGCATTTTCTATAGCTCTCCAATCATTTTTGTGGGTTTCTTAAGCCTCTACAGCCTTTCAAAATTCTTTTAAAAATGTGGACACCAGAACTGGATGCAGTCATCCAGTTTTAGTCTCACCGATACCATATGCAGAAGTAAAATTACCTCCCTATTCCTACTAACTAATCCCCTGTGTGTACATTGAAGAATCATGTTAGCCCATTTTGCCACAGAATTGCACTGGGAGCTCATGTTGAGATGCTTGTCCACTAGGAATTCTAAATCATATTCAGAGTCACTGTTTTCCAAGATGCAGTCCCCCATTCTGTAGGTATTCCTTATTCCTACATGTGTATATCTTTGCACTTGATTGTATTAAAAGTCCCTTGTTTGAATGGGCCCTGGATACAAAGCAATCTAGATTGCTCTATATGACTACCCTATCTTCACTGTTATTTACCAGTCCAACAATCTTTGTGTCATCTTTTATCAGCAACGATTTTAATGTTTTTGATGATTTTAATGCTGCTTGGCCTTTTGGCTAAGAAAGTATTATCTAAAAAGTTATGTCAGATCATTGACGAAAATGTTGAATATCATTGGGCCTAGTACTGGTCCTGCCACAGTTAGAATCACTCCCATTCAATGATGATTTCCCTGTTGACAACTACTTAGAGATGTATCAGTTACCTGGTTCTTAATCCATTTCGCATGTACTTTTAAAAAATGACACTTTACAATGTAATGTGGCACTAAGTCCAACACTTTACCAAAGTCTTAGTATATTACAAATGTGTAGCTATCTTTATCAACCAAACTTGTAATTTCTTTAAATAATGAAATCCGATTTGTTTGAGATCTGTTTTCTGTTAAATCAAGTTGACTGGCATTAATCATATGCCTAGTCTTTAATTCTTTATCAATTGAATCCTATATTGGCTTTTCCATTCTTTTCCCCAGAATTGATGTCAGGCTAACTGGCATATAGTTATCAGGTCATCCCCCTTGCCCTTTTTGAATGTTGGCACAACATTATTCGTCTTCCAGTTTTCTGGAATTTTCCCAGTATTCCAAGATTTATTAAAAATTAACATTAGCAAACCAGATCTCCTCAGTGAACTCTTTCAGGCTTCTTGGGTGCATATAATCTATTTAGTTAAAAATTGTTTATCCTTAGTAGATTGTTTAACATCCTCCTTAGTTACTAATAGATTGGAAAGTACTTCATCATCCTCATGTGATAAGAGTACATCATCCTACTTCTTTCAAATACAGAACAGAAATATTTATTTTACTTATACCATCATTAACAATTTAACTATCTGTCTAGTTATGGGCTTATTCCGTTACTAGAATTTATTTTGTTCCTAATAAGCTTTAATTTCTTATTGTTCTTAACCTCACCATCCAAATTTTTCCTCAAGTGTTTACCTTCCCTCATATATTTTCTATACCATACAATTTCTGATTTGTATCTATTTTCTCCTTTTACCACTTTTATGTATTACTTTTAAATTTCTAATTGTTGCCATCATTGTCCCACTGAACCAGGATGGGCTTTTAGCTGAAGTTGTCCTCGTTCTTAATTGTAGAATCATGTCTTTTTGGCCATCTAATAAACTCTTCTTTAAGAACTCTAAATTTTCATTCACATTTCTCTGTCTAAACTTTTCCTCCTAATCAATTTCACTCATTTTTCTTCAGCCTTGAAAATTTTTTCCTTTTTGAAGGTAAAAGCGAATCAGTTATGAATACCCCTACAGATTCCTAAAAGAGCAGTCAACCTTTGCAAAATCTTCCCAAAATGTGTTTTTATAGGTAGAAAACTTACTATTTTACCTTTATCATAATGATGAAGTGGCTAATATTTCACTCAGTTATCAAAAGTGAATGGGTGACGAAAACTTTGCAAAGCTGAGCTGTTTTTGAGAACAAAACTAATACGAATTTATTAAATTTGTCATCTATCTCTTCATAAGCCATGTGCCCCTCCAACATCCCTCAAGGAATGTCTATATCTTGATACAACTAACCAGTTTATATTTTATCACATTGTCTAGCATTGAATTTATGAACTTGATCACAGTGAGGCTGCTTTGGGAACCCTTTACTCTGATTTTCCTAGCACCCCTTGTAGATTTGACATGAGCATATGAAGCTGGCATTTTCTTTTATAGAAAACATCTTTGCTGTAGGATGAATAGTATGCATTCCTTTCCTTTTTGCATCTTCATTTTTAATATGATTTAATACAGTAAATTTTGTATTTAACAAAGGACTTCAAAATTGTTCTTTTTCTAAACTTCTGGGGAAAGTATTAAAATGCTGATATGCTCACAATGCATACAGACATATTGGTTGCACTTTTATCAGTTAAGGCTGGCTGCAGGCAGGCTGTTGCATAAATGTCTCTGTTTGAATAAGTATGTAATTAATGTACAAAACAAAGTCACAGTTCTTGTCCCAAGGAATATCCATCTTTGTCTGCATGTTGTTTTAGCCTCAGTTTGGCCAGAATTCCTTACTGGAGCGTTATTGTCTTTCAGGCTGTTCCTTTCAGTCTTGACAGTGTTGCAAATGCTATTCACACCTTGTTCTCTGAGGAAACCCCTGTAGTCTTGCAGTTGGCTCCCAGTGAGGAAGTGAGTATTGATTCATCTCCTAAACCATTTGAAATGAGAATTAAACCACAGAGTTGGGAACTGATGTGCTTAAACCTCTTGGCTGTATGAACATCTTGTATTACAAAAGCACCTGCATGTGTAATGGAATTAATCTATGAAATTTGAAAAATCCAAAACTGAACTATGCTCATATTACACAATAACTGTTCTTACAGAGAGTTTATATGGTGGGAAAGGCAAATTCTGTATTTGAAGACCTTTCTGTCACACTGCGACAACTACGGAACCGCCTTTTCCAGGATAACTCCATTCTCAGTTCACTTCCCCTGAACTCCCTCAGCAGAAACAATGAGGTAAGAAACAGTGGCTGATGAATACTGCTTTAATTAAACTGCCTCTGATGTACTTTGAGTTCAGTTCAAGAAATACGCCCATTCATTTTTCATATCCTTGTCTTAGGGGGGAAGTTGTCTTCCTCCCCCACCCCCAAGTTTCAGTATTAAGTACTAGAAAATGGTGATTGATTTTGTACATTGTTTGATCCAGTAACAAACACTGCAGGAAAAAAAAGCTGCTGCTTATAGCTAAAGTCTGCTGAGGTGTGCAACAAAATTAGGCTGCCTTATTTTCAGTTTCTGCTCAGAAAATACTTTTCGCTCCCCTAGGTTGACCTGCTTTTTCTGTCAGAACTACAAGTCCTACATGATATCTCCAGCTTGGTGAGCACGACTTTTCAAACATACTATATATGTCTCGCAGATACAATTGAGGAAATTGTGGAAAACAGTTTTGTTAGTCTGACATCCTGTGTGTTAAGATCTCTAGGGCAGTGGTGTCCAAACTACACGCACCGGAGCCATTTGTCGCTCCTAGGGATTTGAACTGTGGCCTTCAAAAGTGGCTTAATAAAATGTGTTCCCTGAGATGCACCCTGTAGTTTCTAAACTGAAGTGTTTGAATCAGCTCTGCCACTACAGTGCGGGGAGGTGGCATCATTTCTTCTCCTTTGCAACAGCCTGGGTGTGAGTTGGGACATTGAGCCGCTGTTTTCCCTTCAACATCTCTGGGGAATCCCCAGCAGGTGATTTGTGGGTGGTTCCTGTTTTCATTACATGCTGCCTAATGATGCAATGGGAGTAGAACAGGGTAGAGTATATGTGCCTGATATTGGCTCCTTGACCTTGAAATGAAATGATTGTTCTGCCCTCTAGATAAAGAGGTTGAACGTTGCTGCTTTAGTGCATGCTTCCATAACCAGTAGTCAAAAGCCACTGTGTGAGTTAAATTTCAGTACAGTGTAATTATAGAATCATGGGACTGGAAGGACCTTGAGAAGTCATCTAGTCAAAACTGCAGAAGCTATCTGTAGCCAGCATCCCTGGCAAAGGAAAAAAAAATTGTAGGGAAGGGTTTCAGACCAAGCTGGATGAGCAAGCATCTCAAACAGGTGATTTAAGAGAGAGCAGCAAGCCTACATGGAATGGAAGATGGGAGGGATCAGCAAGGAAAGCTACTTCTTGGAAGTCAGAAAGCATAGGGACAAAGTGAGAACTGCCAAAAGCCAAGCAGCGTTGGACTTTGCAAAGGGAATTAAAACCAATAGTAAAAGGTTCTATAACCATATAAATAAAAAGAAAACAAGGAAAGAAGTGGGACTACTATTCACTGATGATGGGATGGAGATTAAAGGTAATCTAGGCATCGCTCAACACCTAAACAAATACTTTTGTTTCTGTTTTTAATAAAGCTAATGAGAAGCTTAGGGATAGTAGGAGGGTGGCTAATGGAAATGAGGATATGGGAGTAGAAATCACCATATCTGAGGTGGAAGTCGAACTCAAATAGCTTAGTGGGACTAAATCATAGGCCTGGATAATCTCCATCCAAGAATATTAAAGAAACTAGCACATGAAATTGCAAACCCAATAGCAAGGATTTTTAATGAATCTGTAAACTTGGGGGTCATCTGCTATGATTGGAAAATTGCTAATATAATACCTATTTTTAAGAGAAAAAGTGATCTGGAAAACTACAGGCATGTTAGTTTGACCTCAGTTGTATGCTAGGGCTTGGAACAAACTTTGAAACAAAGTAGTTAAGGACATAGAGGTGAACAATAAAATACAAGATGGTTTTACAAAAGGTAGATCATTCTAGATTAACGTGATCTCCTTCTCTGAGAAGAGAACTGATTTTTTTAAGCAAAGGAAATGCAATAGAGCTAACCTACCTGGTTCTCAGTAAGGCATTTGATAGAGTTCTACACGATAAATGATTAGTTAATTTGGAGTAGATGGGGATTAATACGAGAATTGAAAGGTGGATAAGGAACTGGTTAAAGGGGAGACCACAGTGGGCCATACTGAAAGGTGAACTGTCAGGCTGGAGAGAGGTTACTAGTGAAGTTCCTCAGGGTTTGGTCTTCAGACCAATTGTATTTAACATTTTTTATTAATGACCTTGACACAAGAAGTGGGAGTGTGCTAATAAAATTTGTAGATAGCACAAATTTGGGAAGGTATTGCCAATATGGAGGAGTATCGAAATATCATACAAGAAGACCTGGATGATCTTGCAAACTGGAGTAATAGAAATGGGATGGAAATTTAATAATGCAAAGTGCAAGATCATACGCTTAGGGACTAAACAAGAATTTTTTCATGAAACTGGGGACGTATCAATTGGAAATGACACAGAGAAAGACCTGGGTGTATTGGTTGATCACATGCTAACTATGAGCTGCCATTGTGATGCAGCTGTGAAAAAAGGCTAATGGAGTCCTAGGATACTTCAGGCGAGGTATTTCCAGTAGACAGGAAAGTGTTAGTACCATTGTACAAGGCACTGGTGAGATCTCATCTGGAATACTGTATGCAATTCTGGTCTCATGTTTAAGAAAGATTAATTCAAACTGGCACAGGTTCAAAGAAGGGCTACTAAGATGATCAGAGGAATGGAGAACCTATCTTACAAGAGGAGACCCAAAAAGCATGGCTTGTTTACCCTAATAAAAAGAAGGCTGTGGGGAGATACGATTACTCTCTGTAAATACATCAGGGGATAAGTACCAGGGAAGCAGATGAGTTATTCAAGATGAGCACCAATGTTGACACAAGAACAGATAGATATAAACTGGAGATCAGTAAGTTTAGGTTTGAAATTAGATGGTTTCTAACCATCACAGTAGTGAATTTCTCGAACAGCCTTCCAAAGAGAGCAGTGGGGGTAAAAAGACCTAATTGGATTCAAGACTGAGCTTGATAAGTTTATGGAGGGGATGGTATGACGAGATTGTCTACAATGGCATTTGGCCGATCTGTGACTGCTAGCAGCAAATATCTCCAATGGCTGGTGATGGGACACTAGATAGGGAGGGCTCTGAGTTGCTACAGGGAATTCTTTCCCAAGTGTCTGGCTGGTGAGTCTTCCCATGCTCTGGGTCTAACTGATCACCGTATTTGGGGTTGGAAAAGAATTTTCCCCTGAGTCAGATTGGCAGACACCAATAAGGGATGGGGTTGCTTTCCTATGGAGCATGGGTCACTTGCAGGTTTAAACTAGTGTAAATGGTGTATTCTCTGAAACTTGAAGTCTTTAAATCATGATTCGAGCATTTTAGTAACTCAGCCAGAGGTTAGGAGTCTATTATAGAAATGGGTGCATGAGGTTATGGCCTACAATGTGCATGAGGTCAGACTAGATGATTGTGATGGTCCCTTTTGGTCTTAGTCTATGAGGACTTATCAATATACTAAAGACTAGAAACATAAGGTTAAAAAAATGCGGTGATGACAAAGACAGGTTCGGTTCCCTGTTTCCCCCATAGATTATGTATCTTTGGGCAGGTCACATAGTCTGTCTCCACTTCCCAGATGCAAAATGGGGGTAATAGCACTTCCCTAGCTCACAAGGGTGAAGTGCTCATTAACGATTGTGAGGTGCTCAGATTCTGTGGGGAGTTGGGGCAGTGAAATACCTGAGATTTCACATCTTGAAGAAATATTACTTCTAGCTGGACAGCAGAAAAAATACACTTCATATTAATAAAATTCACAGCAAAGGTTAGTTTAGTAGACCAGGAAACCATGGGCATCCATGGAATTTATGCATTTTCCTTCATGCTGTTATGCAAGCTCTCTACTTACTACAGCAATCTTAGAATTGGGATTTTGACATAAATCATAGGTGTTCCTTACATTTATGAATGAGACTCCTTTTAGTGGAACTGTAACTCTTTTTGCTTGTGCCTCTTTAAAACAATCTCTGGCATAAAGCTTATCCAGACATTCACTACCCTGCTTCCCATTTTGAAGACAATATAGTCAGATGTAGACTTCTCTGATCCAAGATGGCAAATTCTGGCAAACTTCCAAGTCTGCATGGAATATGTCAGACAAAAATGAAGCTGACTCAATCAATGATTAAATCTCATTGGACTGAGTATTTAAACTAACTCATTTCCCTGTGGTTCACTTTTTCCTCTCATAAGCTGTCTAGACATAAGCATCTGGCGAAGGATCACTCCCCAGATCTATATTCACTGGAACTGGCTGGTTTGGAAGAGATTGGGAAACGATATGGGGAAGATTCTCAGCAATTCAAGGATGCCTCTCAGATTCTTGCTGATTCTCTGCAAAAGGTACAAGGAAATATGCCATAAATACTATTCTGTAAAGTCTATTTGAATAACAACTCTAATGTGAACAATGCTGGTTTTATATTAACAAGACAGCTGAGCACCAACATTCATTGGTCATATAGCAAACTGCTGTGAATTGCCATTCCTTTGTGTTGGCCTCACCATCTCTTGGTTGGGTAAACTCTAATTCCTCAGTCAGTTATCAAATCAAACTTCTGTAGTTCGGTCACCACTCAGCAAGAAAGGTTTTGGAGGGATTTTTTTTGGCAGGTCAGAACTATTTGTGAAGGAGTCAGAGGGTGATATTAACAAATGTGTAAATCAGTATGTCCCAATGAATTGGTTTTAAGACAGATACTTTGTGTTTATAGGTATTTCTCACTTAAACTGGCTGAATATATGAAGGAAATAGCCCTAGCTTTAGCCTAGCACAATGGAGTCAGATGCTGTGGGTTTTCCCACCTTCAGCAGCTCTACCATTTCCAAGTCTCCCAAACACCTGCTGTTTCACTCCTTTCCTGATCTGGCTGCCAGTTGTGGATTTTATCTAAACAAATGTCCATCAAGAACTGAGAGAACTCTATCTTGCTAATATCCAAAGTCTGATGCCAAAATATAGTGAGGAAAAATACTAATCCTTAATTCACTAAGTTAAACAGCTCTCTTCTGTAAAATATTCATTCATATACAGCAGTCCTGTGCATGGCAAATATTCACATTTAATCAAATTGCTTTTAAATAGGAATCTTAGATTAAGTACAGAACTGAGGAAATAGATGGCCCAGCACAGGTGTAATGGGATCTAGCAGCTTTCATATCAGAGCACATGTACCCAGAGGAGGTCAGTAAGGAACTCTTAAGATAATGGACAACTGTCTAGTGGTCTGTAAAGAGATGGTCTAAAGTAGCTCACAATTGGCATTCTTCTTAGCAGATGCAAATCATTGGAGACTTTCATGATTTCTCCGGATTGTTCAGATGTGCTGTGCTGGTGCGTCTTTTGGTACAAGAGTGTCAGATTTAGTAATTATTTCATATATCTGAAACTAAACTATTGTTGCTCTTTCAGTTTGCAGAGGAGATGTATAATCTCTATGGTGGGAATGCCGTAATAGAGGTGGTGACCGCAAAGACATTTGATACTCCCCTTGTGAGGAAGAGTCGATCCATTCTCCAGACTGCAAAGGTAGTGAATGCGCTTTAAACCTCAGTTCTGCAGATTAATTATTAAAAATGTGAGCGTGTGCATCGCTCCATTTTGTAGAACTAGAATATTGACTTGGTATTGCAGCAAACTTTTAAACTTTTAGTGGCTTAGACACTAGGCATGATGAACAAACATAGCAAGTGAAATGAACTAGTATCCATTTACGATGTCAGTCACTTAAATGCATTAATATTTAGTGCCAGTAACTCCAGAGTTGCCTGTGCAAAATATCCATCTCTTGGTATGGGCAGTCTGAATGTTAGTATAAACTGCATGAAGGCTGACTTCAGGAGGTTTGTGACTGCTGGCCTCCAGATGTCTCACTTCTTTAAACCATACTTTCCTTCTTTCACTGCAGAGCACCTCATATAACCTAGGATATGAATACAACTTCAATTATGCTGTGGTCTTCAACATAATTCTGTGGCTCATGATAGGCCTTGCATTAGCTGTGATTGTAATCTCCTACAACCTCTGGAACATGGATCCTGGCTATGACAGCATTATTTACAGGATGACAAATCAGAAGATAAGAATGGATTGAACTTCATTCTAGGGAAAGGAGTATGGCCGCTTTTGAAGCGTGTTAAAATAATACATTGTGGCATGGTTAAATGTCAGTCTTTAAAGGTGCTTTTATTTCTCTGTGTTTTCTTTTGGCTCTCTTTAGACGTGAGTAGTTCTACCGGAGTGGATTTACAAAGCTGAATCTACAGCCTGCTATAAAACCATGACCTAATTATCACTAAACTTATATAACTTCATTCCATTTTGGTAACACAAAATGAATTTTAGAAATACCCTGTATTCCTTGTGATTAAATATGTGAAAAAAATGCACTGAAATGATAGCAACTTTCTGATTTAAACTTTTTACACTGGAGGTTTAGAAACTATTGTTAAGCAGTGTTGTATATTATGAACCAGATGTAAATGTTTATGTTGATGTAATTATTTCTAATGGTACATGCAGTGTTTGGGGAAAAAGATTATAGCCCTATTTATGTAAAGCCTTCAATATGGGAATAGTTCCACAAGAACAATTCTGGTTTAAACAGTATTTGGGTTTTTTTACATTCTAGCCACCACCATGAACCATAGCCAGAATGAGGCATGGTGTAGATCTTAACGTCAGCTTACTGCTGCATTTAAAATCATTGCAGAGAAATAATAGGTAAGAACATGAGTATGGTTGGTCTGTATAGTTAGGAAACTACAAATATAGAAAATAGTTTGGGTGCTTAAAGTTTAATGTAATATACTGTAGAAGCTTACACTATGATGCTTCTAATTCTTTCCATGTATGTTACTACAGTAATTGTAGCTGTTCAAACACCTGTTTTTGGTGGTAAGTGGACCAATAACTGGCACTTAGCCATACTCCATTTTTATTACACATGTGCTTCAACCATTCAATAAACAAAACAAGTAAATTTGCTCTGGAGTTCACTTATTTTTCCTACAAAATTTCATTAAGGGGGTAGTCATACTCAACACAAAACTGAGTTAACTTAAACTAAACCACACAAATGCAGCAGGCTACATGTATCTAAATACGTTAAAGCTCTTTTTCGCCCTTTTTTTTTTTTAAATGGCCTAGCTTTTGTGCCTGGCTCTGCCAGTGGCCTCCTGGGGTGACCTTGGGTAACCTTCCATCACTGTGCCTCAGTGTTCCTCATCTGTAGAAAAATTGGGATGATACTGACCACCTTTTTGTAGTGTGTTTTTAATGCATAGATCTTAGTGCTTTGAAGCTTAATCCCTAAAGACTTTCACAAGCCACTAGTGATCTAACTATTCAAAGCTGCTCCCTGTTTTCTGTATTGTTTACACACAGTCTTTACCTGGGTAACCAGTAGATGAAAGCCTATGCCAGGGATCGGCAACGCTGGCACACAAGACCGCAGGGTAAGCACCCTTAGCGGGCCCCGCTGCTTTATTTACCTGGCGGTTTGCCGTCCCCCTCCAATGGGGGCTGCGGGACACAGCAGCCAGTACTGTGCCACTTCCCGCAGCCCCCATTGGAGGGGGACGGCAAACCACGGCCAGTGGGAGTCGCGATCGGCAAACCGCCAGGTAAATAAAGCAGCGGGGCCGGCTAAGGATGCTTACCCTGCAGTCCTAGGTTGCTGATCCCTGGCCTATGCTGTTGTACAGGTGTATCAGGTAACTCAATCCACCATCTGTGCTCTGTATCAGGTTAATTTTTTCTTAGGTGTGCTGTGACCAGTAAGGGTAGCTTGCTTTCTTGGCATTGTGTATGGTCAAAGCTTAGAGGGCTGGTAATAGTGCTCCCCAATGTCAGTATGTATGGAAACTATTAACTTATCTGGTCCAAGAACTAGATAATTTCAGTATGTGTGGTAGGCCTTCACACTAGGGTGTCTGTTTTCCCAAACATCACACCAGTAAACATGGTAACATAAAGCAGAATGTATTAGTGAACAGGAAACCATATAGCACAGCAGTAAAGCTACATCTGTAGGCAGTATTTTGGGGCTCTTGTTCTGTGCTGTAGTGAGCCATATTCCCCCAAGCCTGTGCACAGAGCTTCCCCCTAGCTGGAGGCACAACCAGCTCTGTTATTTCCTCCCCTTCAATAGCTGTTACCCTCACTTCCTCTGATCAGCTGTCACATTCTAACTGCCACAGAACCTTTGGCCTCTACCATTCCATCTGGCTCTCACAGGGTGCAGTGATTGAACTTGCTGATATTCTAAAGAACAATCATGTTCATAGCTGTTTCCATCCTTTCACACTGAGTCAGAGATCCTTGGTTTCTCAGAGTGAGACACACACACTGACAGCCCTGGAAGATCTGTGTTCATGTGTGCGGGTGGTGAATGAGTGGCTATGTGCAATTGTAGAGGATTTTGAACTGCAGAGTTGGGCCAAGTAATCCACCAGCTGTGCAGTCTTCCTCATACAACCAATGACATTTGCATGCAAATTACCTCTAACACTAATGTGGTAACAGGACTCTCAGCATGGCATAGATACATGCCTTAATGTAGCTGTGTACTGCAGGGATGTAAGTTTTAAAATCAAAAGGTAAGAATTAAAAAATTGAATTGTAAGAGGCAGTGATGATTCAATTTGGTGATATTCTAACCAAAAAGCCCTCAGCCATACTTGTAGCTGTTTTGATGACCTCACTCTGCCTCTACCACCATTCTAGGCTTTGGAGAGACTCTTAGGGAATCATCTTACATCGAGGCTTGTGCTGAAAGCTTCTGTTAGCATATTGCAATTAAACAGCTAGAACTAGTATGGCTTAGTAGAGTTTTATTTCACTGGTATTAAGACTAGGAAACTGACAGTTGCTGTCTGCAATACAGAAGCAGCAGTGTAGTCTCACTGTTTTATAATGCAGAATATTGATTCACTTCACTTGTTTAACTCCCAGCAGCAGTAGAGGAGACTTTTCCATCCCAAAATAGCAAATAGGCGAAGGAAATTACTTTCAAGTGCCACAAAGATATTGAATGTAGGTGGGGCAGTTAGTCTGTCACATGTTCATATACTGTGCAAGCTTGACTGTGTTTTTATTCTTAGGGTGGTAGGATGCTGCAGCTTAGTGAGACTGGATGCCCTACCATTAGACAAGTCAGCAGCAGTGTATGTAATGGAATTTAGATTGACAGTTTACCTAGCATTAAATTCTTGAAATGGGTAAAAAATACTTGGTCTTTAATAACTGGTCTAGAAGGGACAGCACAGTACATGTTCCTCTAACAATGAAAATAGGCCCAGTCTAAACTACTGCCCATTACCTGCTCCAGCTTGACTTCAGTTGGGATTAAAATTAAATTAAAACCTGTTTACCTATTTAGTGTTCTACCCTGATTTAAGTATAAAACCAGGAATTAGATATTACTATTCCTTAGTTATACCACATCTCCAGTTTCTCAGCAGTAGGATAATGTCAAACAGATCTGACATTTCAAATTTCTAAGTAGTTTTGACTATAAAATAATACTATAGGTGTTGCTATTACACTTTGTACTGTCCTAACTGGGTAAGAACAATTTATCACCCTTCTTTTTATAACCACCTTGAAGACTTATGCTCTCCTCCCCTTCCTCCCAGTCTTCTCTTTCCCAGACTAACCAAACCCAATTTTTTCAATCTTTCCTTAAGTCACATTTTCTAGACATTTAATTATGTTTTACTGCTCTCTTCTGATCTTTCTCCAGTGTGTCCATATCTTTCCCAAAGTTTGGTGCCCAGAACTGGACATGGTAGTCCATATGAGGTCTTATCAATGCTAAGTAAAGTGGAAGAATTACTTCTCATGAATTGCTTACAACATTCATATTAATACATCCCGGAATGTTGTTCACTTTTTTTGCATTATTACATTATTACAGTATTACATGGACTCATATTTAGTTCATGATCCACTATAATCCCAAATCCTTTTCTGCTGTTCTCCTTTCTAGGCAGAAATTTCTCATTTCGTATGTATGCAATTGATTATTCCCTCCTAAATGTAGTACTTTATTGAATTTCATCCTATTTAATTCAGATAATTTCTCCAGTTTGTCAAGATAATTTTGAATTTTAGCCCGGTTCTCAAAACCGCTCACAACTCCTCCCAGCTTGGTGGTATCTGCAAACTTTATAAGCATGCTCTCTATGCCATTATCTAAATCATTGATGAAGCTATTGAATAGAACTAGACCCAAGGCAGATCCCTGTGGGCCCTATTCAATATGCCCTTCCAGCGTAACTGTGAACCATAGATAACTACTCTGAGTTCAGTTTTCCAATCAGTTATGCATCAACTTTACAGTTGGTTCCCCACATCCACAAGTTTTGTTACCTGATGAAAGAAGGATAGTAGGTTGGTTTAGTATATTTGATTTCTTGACAAATCCATACTGATAGTTTATCACATCATTATCCTCCAGCTGCTTAAAAATTGATGATTTGCTCCATTATCTTTCAGGGTACTAATATTAAGCTGACTGATCTAATTCCACAGCTTGTCCTTATTCCCCCTTTTGTAGATAAGTACTATTTCCTCTTTTCTAGTCCTCTAGGTTCTCTCCCATCCTCCATGAGTTCTCAAAGATAATGGCTAATGCCTTAGAGATCTCTCTATCCCGTTCCTTAAGGATATATTGTGTCAGGCCTTGCTGATCTGAAGACATCTAACTTGTCTAAATAATTCTTATCTTGTTCTTTAGCCTCAGATCCTCCCCCATTTACAGTGATGTTAACTATATTAGTCATCCAACCACTGCTAATCTTTTTGGTAAAAAAAACAAAACAAAAAAGGCATTTAAAACTTCAGCCATTGCTGCGTTTTCTGTCATCGTCTTTCCCTCTTCATTAAGTAGTGGGCTCACTGCCGGCCTTCCTCATGCTTCTCATGTGTTTGTAAAATGTTTTGTTATACTTTACATCCCTGGCTAGTTTAATTTTGTTTTGTGCCATGGCCTCTCTAATTTTGTCCCTATGTGCTCTTAGGGGTTTTTGTTTTTCATATATAGTCATCCTTTGTAATTTGATCTAGTGTCCACTTTTTGTAGGACTTTTTAGAGTTTCAGGTCACTGAAGATCTCCTGGTTAAGTCACTCTTACCATACAGCCTGTCTTGCCTGCACATAAGGGCACAAGAGCAAACTATCCCTATTGTCTCTTTAAAAAACTGTCAACTCATCTGCCTTCCATAGGATCTTACCTACCAACCACGCAATTCCCAAAAGACCACACTGTAAACTTTAAGCAAACCAGACAGACAAGCTCACTCACCCTAAGAGTTAGCACTCAGTGCTTCTTCAGCAACATCCCTCCTCCTGCAGCTAGAACCCACCATAGTCTGCAATAGCCCCTATGCACAAGTTTATGGTCACTGAATCTGCATAAGTGAAGACTCACTGGCATTCGCCAACCCACCACCTTCAGGCTTCCCCTGGGCAGCTGCTCTAACGCCACACACCACTTCTGTGGTCGGGTTTCTCCATGGCACTTACACTGATGATTTCACTCTAAGTGAATATACCTAAAGTGGCAATAGGAGATTTGCACCCATCAGCTGAAGATTTGGAGAAAGGCCCATGAGTGAGGCTCCACAGGCCCTTGATACTACACAGAGTTTCAAGGCATCCCTTTATGACTCCTGAAAATCATTACATTCGTCATGCTGAGGAACAGTGTGAATTTTGTGAAGAATTCAGTTGTTAAATTACTTTGGCTACACAGATTTCTGTGTAGTGCTTCTCACATGACAGATGACGGGATATATGGCGTGGAAGTTCTGTGCAACAATACTCTGTTATCATAAAGAAAGCAGAGACAGTGGCTGCTGCTGTAAGCTCATTCATTACCAGAATCAAGAGACCCACATAATGTTTCTGCAGACATTCCCCCTTATCTTTTATAGACAGCCTCTAGTGAGATCAATCAATTTTTACAACAGCCCAGGGAGTGATTCTCTCTAGCGCATGCTCTCCACCTTATGCCTTAACTAGACACTGATAAACAGGGCTCTGAACCTGGCTTGGAAAAGCAGCTTAAGGAAAAAGAATCAGTTAAGACCCATTTGAGATGAGTCATTAGGAAAACTCTTCTGGGACAGATGGAGGAATAGTGTGGATGACAAAGCTAGGGTGCATCTATGCTCAAATGCTGGCTGACGACAGCTTTCTGAACATCAGGACTTTCCTAACACATGGACACACATCATCAGCTACAAGACCAGAGGATAAAGAGAACCATCCTACTGGTTAGGAATCTCAAGATTTGTGGCACAATGATGGATTCTACGGCAACCAGCCTTGCCCTAGCTATACTGTTACCTACGATCACCAGGCTCAACACATCACTTACTTCCGGCTGATTTTCATGGTAATATTCCGGAACTCTGCACAAGCACAAAGTGCACAGGGGTGTCAAACTCAATCGCAGAGGGCCATGTTTTACTTTTAATTATGATTCATACATTTATGAAAACATACTCAATTCATTCAGTGAATGGGGCTTGTACAAAGCCAGGGTAGAATATGGCCCTTATTTACTAAATAAATACAAGTTTAGCTTAGTCACTCCTTAGAATCTTGTAGTCACGTCCACATCACTCAGTAGGAAAATATATTCATCCACCCAAGCAGTGCTGTTTATCTCCTTCATTGCTTTTCATTCTTCATCCTTCTCAGTTTCCTTTCTTTCCTCTTCACTTCCTTCCCTGCAGCATCAATTCCCACCTCTTGCCCATCCACTAAGAACATCAGCCATGAAAAAGTGAATGCTGATATCTAAAGGTAATCAATTTGGCGTTACCTCCCAATGAGTTAAATGTGCAGTCGGAAGGTCACACGTCTGAGTCATTGTTTCAGGCTCTCTGCAGACTTAAAAAATACTGCAGCAGGCTACTCCGTTCTCATATGGATGGATAAACACAACTATGAAAAGATACGAATCTTTTTGTTGTTGTTAAAATGAAATCTTAGATTCTATTAACTCTTGACCCCATAATTCCATAAAGAAAGATGGGTATTTGATGCCTTTGCATTAGACCCTACATTTAGGGATGGGGAATATCCTCTCCTTGGCTTTTTGGTAACTGAAGCAATAAACTGGATCTGAAAAGAATCAGAACCTTTCTGAATTCTCACCAATGGATTTTGATGCATCAGGATTTCTTCTTGTTAAAATACAATTGATCACAAGGATGGTTTTTTACTCCACTGAATGTCATGTTCCTGGAAATGAATACATCTCTTGGTTAGTGCTCTGGCAAAATGTATTTTGTAAATGTTATATGCTTCATAAAAAAGCAATTTAAGTACTGTATTTCATTAAGAGGTTACTGCCTACTAAAGGCCTCAGTGCCAGTATATTTCTATTTACGTGGTAAGCTCCTCCCTGTTCATATTCACTTATAATGCTGGAGTCAAAGTCATTTGTGAGAATAACTCACAAAACAAAGGGGTCCATTACTATACTTGTATGATCTATTACGGTATTTAGACCACTGCTGAACTGACAGACAAGTATTACTACATCATACAGGAAAGCAAGTAAGCCTGGAATATCGTCAATCAAAAACCTAGCTAATGGAGAACTTCAGCATTGAGCCTCAAAAGCCCTTTAAACTACTCAGACAACTCTCTCAAATCCTAGGAATCTATTTCTGTCATCCATGTTCTCTACTATAGTAAAAAAAAAAAAAAAAAAAAAAAAAAAAAAAAAGTGCCAATTGTTCTCAAACTCAAATTTAGAACTGCAATGGGGAATTAGATTCTTCTCTTATTTATCTCCATAGCTAAACTTCCATCAGCTTTATTGGGGGCAGGATCAGACCATTTTTCTAAAGTGAACACCTAGTAATTGCTTAGCCAATACTCCACACAGTGTCCGATTTTCAAAATATTAGCTATTGTGGTGTAAACTATAGTAATAAGGAATATCACTGGCTTCTGGTAACTTCCAGGGAGGTGAGGCTAGGCCCCCTCCTTAAGAGTAAATGCAAAAAAAAGGGCATTGTCTTGGCTTCCCATACACCTGTTCTGCTATTCTAACAACAGGCAGGCTGGTGAATTCTGGCAACACCCAAAAGTAGTTGCCTAGTCAGAAACTTGAAAATGGGACAAATATATACAGAAAAATAACAAAAACAATGAATCTGAGGAGAGGAGACGCACAAATATTAACATTACACATTCATAATATATGAATTTTGTTCCTTTTATTTATTGAAAAGTATTTATTAAAAAGAAATAGTAGATATCAACAGATTAAATACATTTGTTACTGCCAACCCTTTAGAGGATACTGGAAAGCAAAATGTACCTAAATATTCACATTGTGTAAAATTGAGGTTTTATAAAACTGAAGACTAATAGAAATGTTTCCATTAAAAATAAAATCTAATGAAAATAGTTGCAGGGAAGAAGTAAGTAAAAACAGTGTCTGAAAAGAAAAAAACAACAACAATGTAGCACTAAGAAACTGAAATGTTGTAATACGGAGTGCACAAAATTGAAACTGACCTTGCTGATTTTCATTATTTTAAAGAGAAAAGAAATAAAATTGAAAAAAGCAAAAAACTTAAACCTTTTAAGTGCTTGTTTTTTAAAAATTACATCAGTTTCAGTAATCTGAAAGGTCATTGATTTGAAAAGTTTTATGATAAATGTCTGATTATTTTAGTTGACTGTCCCCCTCACTTAAATATTTTTGCTCTCAGTGGGAAAAACTGGGATTAATAATCTCAATAAATATTAACAAAATTATGCTCTGCCAGTACTAAACGCAACCTCTGTTGGCATAACTAAAGGTTTATTTTTTGAATATTTTATTGTGCTTGCAAATATGCTTTAAAATATTTTAAAAAGCACAAAAAGCCAGGACTTTGCTCTATTAAAATTGATACTATAGGATTCGGATAGCTGCAAATTTAGCAGAAATCCTGAATCCACTGTTCTCAGGGTTAAGTGACTACATAGGACTTGACCCTGCAAAGCACCACTGAAATTAACATGGACAGCTAAAGTACCGGTGATGAGCATTTTCTCAACTGTGCAGCTGTCTGCATGTGGTACTGAGAGATGTACGCGGTTTCGAATCATGTAAGCAAACCTCTATGCCCAGGCTGAAATGAGCACTCATGAATGGGAAAAACGATCATGCCGTGAGTAAAGACAGGACATGGTCAGGGAACTGTGTAAATCTGTTGCACAGTGGTCACTTCAATTATTTTAAGACAGTTTTGCTGCCACCCTTAAGTATTGCTGCTTTACACCAAAGTGACTGAAGAGCCAATGGTAAACTGAGAACAGAGGGCGTAAGAGGCCCAGATTCAGAAGCAAATGAAACCATCTCTCTTACAGCCAGCTGCTCAAGGCCTCGTGGCATATACTAGGGACTGTATTTGTGCCATCCTACATCCATTCCATTCAGCCTAATTGCCTTAATGGATAAAGAACAACAAAGCCCCAGTGGCTAAGTACCACCTTCTCTCAGCCTTCCATACCCTTGCAAGATTAATTCCTTCAAGCCTACCATTTATTTCCTGGATCTAGCTACGCTTCTCCACATTATTGAAACTGAAAAAGGAGGCGGGGGAGGGAGGAGAAGAGGGAGGAGTACATGACATTCTTCCAAGAAACAAAATCATCAAACTGCAACAGGAAGTTTTGAAATTTTAGAAAAGCATCTCATGACCCTTCAAGTTTGTTTTCCGAGCCACTAAAGAGGCTGGGCATTGTCCTTCACTCAGTGAAGGATGGACTACTTGTTAACAAGTCAATCACTTACAGGAACTTCTCTTCAAAATGCAATCACTGGCACTTTCACAAAAGTTGTTCTTTGGGAACACACTTCATTTTTTTAAATCAACAACCTATATTTGAACAAAAAGACAAAAACAAAATGCATCAGTGAATTCTCCTCTAATCAAGCGTTGCAACTGTTTTTTACTTTAGAATTTTTTATGGTTTTTAACCTGGTGGTTCCTAACTTGTGGAACAAATCCTCACACAGATTCTCTCTTTATTCCTTCTTTTAAGCTGTATTTGATCATTTGATCTTAACAATTCCACACCAGCTGAAATACTACAGTTGATGGCCCTGACAAAATGAGTCCCTATTAAACAAAAGTCTCACTATCACTGTGCAGTAGTCACTGCCATTCATTATCATAGCCTAATTAGTTCCTTAAGAGATGCCCCACTAAAGTGTGTGTGTCAAAGCGGCACATCCTGATAATGAGAATTATTCTACATGACAGTACTCTTTTCCTCAAACTCCTTTACAAATTTTTCCTTGTAATACCAAGTAGGGTGACCAGACAGCAAGTGTGAAAAATTGGGATGGGGCTGTGGGGTAACAGGAGCCTATATAATAAAAAGACCCCAAAATCAGTACTGTCCCGATAAGACTGGGACATCTGGTCACCCTATATCCAAGACAGCTTAACAGCAAGGAAAAGCACATTTCCCAAGTGAGTAAACTTGCCTTCATCTTCCTCCTGATCAGGATATGGTTTCTCAGTCTCTTTCATAGATCTTCTTTGCTTGTACACCTCTTTTTCAAGGCCTTCTAGCTTCTGCATATCTGCCTGAAAACTTGTTTGGAGATCATCGCTGTTCTTTAAGAAGTCCTTTGTCATCTGTATCCTATTCAAGCTCTACAGTAGCAGCAAAAAAATACACATACCTCTTAATGGAACCAAATCATTACAATATAAGCTTCTTCAACTATCACACTTTCTTGATAGTCTCCCTCTTGCATAGGATTTCCACATTCTCTCATTATAAAAAGGCTTTTTTTTGTTGGCTTGTTTAGGATTTCTGTGGTTTCTGGCTAGAAATATACAGTCCTGCTATTAGACTCTCATTTATTTTAAATATGCAGTGTTATAGCTGTGTGAGTCCAAGACATTAGAAAGACAAGGTGAGCTAGGTAATATCTTTTATTGGACCAGCTTCTGTTGGAGAGAAAGACAAACTTTCGAGCTTCTACAGAGCTGACCTGAAGAACTCCGTATAATCTGGAAAGTTTGTGTCTCTCGCCAATAAAAGATATTACCTCACCCATCTTGTCTCTGTATGTATTTTAAGAGCTACTTTGTTTTAAGCTTTTTTTAAGAGCAAAAGCTGGTGAGTGGGAGTGTAGGTTCAGCAAAACGAGGACATAGAATGTGGGAAAAAACGTGAAGCTTGCCTGACAATCCTCAGCAGAGAAGAATTTAAACTCAGGTATGACAGATCATCTTTAAGATTCTGGTCCATGTAAAGGGCTTGTTTGGACCATTCGTGTGGACGAAGGATTTTTATCACGTAAGCAGATAAAAATTGGAGAAAGGCAGGTGATCGCTGATGGAAGACTGGACTGTAAACCTGTCTCTGCTGATGAAGTCTGAACAGCTACACAGCAAAACCAAACCACCGCGCATCTTACCAAACCTGTTATGCACAAGCACCATACATTTTACATTTAGATAATATAGTGGAACCCCGCTATAGCGAGCCCTGCGATAACACAAATTCAGATATAACGCGATCATAAGTTGGCTCCCCTTTTTGGGTCTGAGGACAGTGCTCCTGGGCACCAAAAAATTGGATCACAGAAAATGCAGGGTTGCATTATGGCGGGATTACCATTTCAAGTCGGTCAGAGGCTGAGTGGAGGGGAGAGAGGCGAGAAACCTGAGGGTGCGCCGAGGCTGCAGGGTTGGCCCAGGAGGAGCAGGAGCTGAGTACTGGGGACTCTCGGGAGAGTTGCTGCTGCGGCGTCGGTCTGGGATCATAAGAGAGTCCCCGGCACTCAGCTCCTGCTCATCCCGGGCCAACCATGCAGCCACGGCGCGCCCTCAGGGTTCTCGCCTCTGTCCTCGGCACTCAGCCTTCTATGATTTTATTGTCTCAATTGACAATTAATCGTAGATTAATATTCTGTTAAAATGGAGTGATGCTAACGAAGAGCAAGAAAATTATAGCGTATGGTTGTTACGGTAACAGTAATTCATC
>ML677385.1:6007716-6060143 GCA_007922305.1 Dermatemys mawii | reverse complement strand
ATGTATATTCTCAGTTTATTTCTCCTCTCCCCATAAGCAAGAAAATTCAGTGCAAAGACTTAAGACTATCTAAACACATTATTTTTTAAAAGTGAAGGTGAAATGAGAAGTTAATTTGTAAGATATTGCAATTCTGCAATTCCAATTGAAAAAAATATTCCCAATTTTTGGCAGGTTCCCCCCTTCATAATATGATGATGTGAGGAAAATTCACTGTTGTCTTTGGTAATCAAGTCTTCCCTGCTCACAGATGGAGACTACGGGAGGCAGCTCATCCAAGAAGAGATCTTTTCAGATGGTACAAACAACTGCAGCTCTGGGGAAACTCAAGCATGCAGCAAGAAGGACCTGCAAAAAGCAATTCCCAACTCTGCCAGTGACCAGCAGGCAGCACATACTACATACATGCAAGGAAGCCAAAATTCTCATCAAGTTACGATGAGGATTTCTACATCTGATATACAGAAAGAACTAAATTTTAAAAAGTTAGAAGCAGCTGATGATGGGAGGAAATGTAGACTAGGACGAAGGTTCTCAGACATCCGTGGATCACCAATAGTGTCAAAATTTCAACCTGCACCATCAAACATTTGGTAACCGGGGGGGAGACGAGAGGAAGAAGGTGACCATGAAAGGATCTCTCTCTAAGGGTCAGGAAAATGAGAGATGGAAAACCCCAAGACCAAAAAGAGATGAATTTGAAAATATGGAACCATTTTAAAGTTGTATTGAAGGGATATTCTCAACTCAGCTTTGGGAGCACAGCAGAAGTGGAGAATAAATATGAAATGTGGGACATGGAAAGGATTAGCAAAGGGTAAAAGTCCTTCCCTCTTTTTAAAATGTTTTCCTATGGATGCTAAGCATATCATGCGTGCTTCTGGGGATGAGAAGCAGTACATAGCATGCATATGAGAATTATGCATGCTATGTACTTTAGTAAACAATTTTGCTTTTTACTGAAACAGAAAGGAAAGCCAAACTGAGGGTATTTTTCCAAGAGGAATACTCAAGTGCAGAGAATATTTTCATTAGCAATAACCGAGTTCTTCAGAAACACTTGCAAAAGTTAAAATTGAGTTTGTTCAATAAAGGTGTCAATGAGAATGGAAGACTGAGGATAAAGAAATTCCAAGTTTGTTAAACATTTGTTTTACTTCCTAATTTAGAGTGGAGGATGAGAATGAACCATGTACAGATTGATGACATTTCCCAGAATGAGGTGGAAGAATTGCTGTGTAAACAACAGACTGTTGAAAAGAGGGGTATTACAACAGAAAAAGAAGATCCAAACATACTTTTCACAGAAGACACTGAAATAAAGAGATGCTAGAAATTACACATGCATTGGACAGTGTCCAGGTTTCAGGGCCAAAGTTTCACTTACTTTAAGAATGCTGTTTGCTCAAGGTTTCATTTTAGGTTCTTTCCAGATAACTTGAAGATGCAAGAATGATGTAGAGGTGCTTAGAAAAAAATTAAAACGACTCCCAATAAGTCTAGTTCTACCCCTAGAATAATCAAACCCGTTTAAAGCTTTTATCTTCTATTGTGACAAGTCACATGAAATTTGAGACAGTATCACAAGGTCTCACAGACCACCAGATGGGATCAACCAGGTTTGTCCAGGCCTTGGGAATTATTTTACTTTTTTATTTTAATACCATCCCACAGAATTTAAACTGAGAAAAAAAAATGTTCCTTTTAGCTTGGGTTCAGAGCCTTGTAAAAAGTAACCTATCCTTCCCCAGTCAAGGCTTACTTGGAGCTCAAAAAGGCTTTGTGCAGCCATGGTTTCAGTCTTGTTTTAAAACAACAAAGGGCTTTGCCTTGAAGGAAGGTTTTGTGCCTGGTGCATGCAATCAACAGCACCTGGAAGTACCTTCTTATTAGTATCCTGGGAAATTAATATGTAACAGCTGACCCAGTCTGGTTACTCAGACAATCACTAGGGTAACAGCAAGCTCCAGTAGGCTTGACTACAGTCAGTGTTAACCCTCTTTCTGCCAGTCCCTGGAGAGGATTTACAGAATTTGTCACAGCTTTCATGTTGAGATCAAGGTTACATTTTTAAAATTTTCTTGCCACTTAAATAGAGGAGAGATTTAAAAATTCACAGAAATACTGTCAAGATAAGACTTCTTTAGAAAATAAAAAGTTTTCCCTCACCTCTGATACTAACTAAAGGTTAAAACAATAATTTAAACCTAGTTTACCGTTCTCCCTTTGTGGTGTTTGCGCTCTGATTTTTACACATGTACAAAAAGGAAAACTGACTAGGCAGTTTCATTTGGTTTCTGTTAGCTAATACTGTACAATGCTCATGCTGCAAACATGGGAGGGAGATGTTTCTATTTTTAAAAAAATTATTTTCAACAAAATCAAAAAAATCAATGTTGTTTTAAACAAAACTTTTTTAAAATTAAAATTCCCAATAGTGTTTCCTTCAGCTATAGATGCAGAAGTAGGTTTTACTACAATTAGAAGTTTGTGCTAAAAACCTTCAAAGATTTTTTTTTAAATGCACCTTTAGAAGTTCTGATAACTCAAACGTAACACCATTAATTTTAGAACACAAGTTTAAAGAAAATATAGAACATGTGCAGGGGAAAATTCAGCAAAGACATCCTGCTTGCTTAAGGGAACTGTTCTGTTCTAGGTACAAATATGTAACTGCTATTAATGCTAAAGAGAGTTACATAACTATATCAGAAGAGGACTAGAACATCTTGAAAAGCAGACTATACAGACACATACATATCAGAGATCTTGTGCACAGATTATTACCACGTTAAATCAGGGAAATTCAATGTACGTTGTATACAGTATTCATATTTTCAAGCATCTTCTGTACCTCAACTAGCGAGTCTTCAATGCTGAAGTTTAGGAATCCCTGGAAAAGTGCTCTCAGCTGGCAGTCACATTCCATTCCATATCCCAGCATCAAACTGCCTAGATGTAGTACTAAAGCCAGAGGTTTCTGGAACATCTCTTATGCTCCTGGAGGGATTTCAAGTTTACTATCTGGTAAACTGTAAGCCTGCCATCACTTGGCTAGGTCTTTTCCAGTAAATACTGGTTAAACTCAAGAGGAATCCTGTTCATTATCCAGAATGAGCCATTAACTGCTTTACTTTAAATATCTGACTAATACGTTCAGTCTGCTTTTATGTTTTTTTAATTTTAAAAGTACCTCTTCAGACAGCATCTCCTGCTCCTCTACCAGAAGATAGATCTCTTTAAGTCTTTCCTTTATTAATTCCATCTCTATTTCACTTATTTGGCTCCCACTCATGCAAACTTCTGTTTCTTCTTCCAATCCATCTGGTTGATCTTCTTCCCATCCATCTGGTTGATCTTCTTCCCCTGGTATATAAACAGCCCAATTCGATGACAGAAGCTGTTTGGTTTATAAGAGGAAAATGAAATAAGTGATTAAATTTAAAAAGGCACTCTTTCTAGTATCAGAAAGAAAGCTCCAGTTAATGCTACTGCAATAGAGCAGCCCTATATTTTGTGGTTTCAGTAGTGTAACAAAGTACTTATACTATGCCCTGAGTTCAGATTAAATGAATCTGTAAATACTTATTTATCTGTAAATAAATGAGAGACAGATAGGTCAGTGGTCTGAATACTGGCCTTCTAAACCCAGAGTTGTGAGTTCAATCTGGGGGGGAGGGGCATTTAGGGATCTGGGGCAAAAACTCCATCAGTGGACAGTACTTGGTCCTGCTAGTGTAAGCAGGAGACTGGACTTTATGACATTTCAAGGTCTTTCCAGTTCTATGAGATATACCTATCTCCATTTAAAAAATTTTCTATAATCTTTACCAGTGTTGCTCCTGAATACTTCCAATTCCTCATTTCTAAAACTGTACAAAGTGAATTTTAGGCTAACTTTTACCTTCGACACCACAAAGTAAGCACTTGCGGTGTCATGTCTTGATTGCGCTGGGCACCAGGTTAAAGATCTAGTGCTCTAAGCACATGAAACTAACAAATGGAAAACACTAACTCCATAATTTAGACTATATGGGGTACATATAAAATGGTTATTGTTCCAACATGCATAAGCGATCAAACTTAGGTGTTCTTAAACAGCCATCTACTGAGCTGGCTGATCACATGGTGCTGGCTCTCATATTCCATTGCAAGAAACAGCAGAGGGGTAGGGTGGGCTGGGGTGGGAGACAAAAGGAGGAGCAAAAGAAACAGGCTGGATAAATGATTTTAGAAAAACAGATTACTTAACTCAGATTTTTAAAAATTACATTAAATACTGGTTTATTTTTTTAAAAAATAGACCTCAAATTAAATGTGAAATTATTAAACAAATGTTAAGGTCTACATTTACTATATTAAAATTAATTACATTAAATAAAAACCCCCAACATTAACAGTACATGATTGCTGCCAAGTTTTAAAGAAAGGCAAACCACTGAATTGCCGATAGCTCCTGGCTAAGCATCTGGAATCTGATTCTGTTGAAGTGTTAAACCAGCTTTTGACAACAGTAGCCTTTTCTGCAGATGCAGCGAGAATATTTTTTCATTTTGGTTTATTCAGTTCAATGATTAGTTCATTCAAAGTTAGGAAAACAATGAGAGTTGAAAAAGCATAAAAGCTTGTTTTCCTTTTTTAATCTATGAATAAAAGCTAGACGTAAGAGGATGGGATCTACTAGTTCTAAAATCTTGAAGGACATGGTGATCAGAAACAATCAGTTAAATTCACTAACTACAGATAATACTTCCTTTGTCTAATAAAATTCATTTTAAATGCAAACATATTCTGATAAAACTATCTTCATTGTGCTGGATACATGAGAAAAGTTTATTTAACAGAAACCCCAAAATGCTGTTTTTGTGCATTTTTCATTATATTTATATCTAAATAAAAGCTTGACAGGAGTCAAGTAAAAATCAATCTAGTAAATAAGAAATGCAACCGTCACCATTTTCTAATTAAAAATATAAGTGTTAAGAATCTGAATAAATGTATGTTAAGCTCTTTAGTTGCTTAAATAAATGTGTATGTTCTTGATGAGCAAAAAAGATGTACCACATTTAGTATAAAGGTTGTATTTAGTTGCAAATAAATATGTTTTCATGGTTCCCAACCAGTAAGGCTCAACCTTTCTTTAGGAAAATAACTAAAAAGTATAAACGCAATGCAAAACAAAATTAAAATAAATTATTTAAATTGCTTTGATTTAAATGAATCCACCCTGAAAAGGAGAGAATGTGAGTAACTCTTTCTGACAAGTACAAAGCACTCATTATTCCAAAGACAGAAACATAAATATGTACTTCAATACACCTGCTGTGTGTTTTCATGTAAGAAATTGCTGTGGTTGCCTCAGGGGTGTTATACAATGGAGAAAAGATGGGGAGGTGGTCCATGTGATGGAGAATGGGAGATCCCTGAAATAATCTGTCCATCATGGTGTTGTTCACACACTATGAAAGGCTGAACCCCCTTGACGTGATGGTTGTTATACAGTGTCCTTTAACCCCATTCATTCCCTCCCCACCCTTTTATTTTTAAACACAAAAATAAGTCTTTTGGTAGAGATTGGTGATAATGTGTATAAAGGAAGCATCTATGAAAACTACACTGTATTGTGTAATTAAACAGCTCAGAACCATTCTCAGTCTGTAGCATCAGTCCAAAGACATAGGACACACAGGTCTCTCTCTCTTGGACATTATGGGGTACTGCCTACACAGTGTCAGAAGTTATCAGCTTGCTGTGGTGACAGTTTTGGAGTTTACATATAGCCCTTACAGGGAAGAATGAAAGAAAAGTCATTTGTTCTAGCTAGTACCTCTGCAAGAGCTTTTTAAATTGGCTTTGTCACAACTGAGGGCAACTGCACCTGTAGTTCACTGTGTGGTCCAGCAACAGCATCTACATTTAAAGCTTACAGTTCCAGCCGCTGCCTTTCTTGGGCAGAGACCGACATCTCACACCAGTCCAAACGGAATATTTCTAGGCTGCACAGTTCCCTGTCTTCACTATGTTATTCCCAGCAGAGACAGGCTGCCCAAGAACAATAGTTTGCTTTCTCTTCAGAGACTGATAAAAGTGATTGTCAACAGTTGTATGTTACCTCACAGCTCTTTTTATGCAAGCTTTCTTTATTCGTAAGGTAAAAGCACTACCAAGAAAACATAACAATAAAAAAAGCTACATGCATGCTAATAAGCTTACCAGAGATCATCCCAACTGCCCTATGCGCTCCAGGAGCAGTCCTTAAACACTTTACCAAAGGATTTCTTGTTGGATACAAGTTCATCACAGCCTCAGCTCAGAATTAGCACACAGTCTTATGTGGCCTCACTACACCCAGTCTTTCCAGCCCTACCTTAAGAACTGGGGCCCCCCGTGGACAGGGATCTTTGTCCATTTGCTGGATTAGGAAGAACCTGAGCCAGTTTAAAACCAGGCTATTTATCAAAAAATCCTTTCTTTGCCTATTGGTCCCTGGAGAATCCAGTTTTAACTAATATATTCCAACCTCTCCAAGGGGTAGCATCAAAGGTCTGATAAGGGAAGAGTTTCATTAGCATTCCCCTCCAGCCAGAGCAGGTGCATATAATTCCACAACAGCACATACACACTTGCATTTTTAATACAATGGACCCCAAAGGTAGTAAGACTAATTCAGTAAGGTGTAGCTTAATTCTGTAAAGTTCATTCAGGATATTGCAGAAAATTGTCAGTCAGTCACAGACTCAAAAGCCTATTTTAATAAAACCACACTATTCTGTCAATCAGTAACAGAAAACAAGCAACAGAGGATTTAAGTCACAGTCATTAATAGTGACTTAAGTCCAGAAAACCCTACCGACATTTCCACTTATCAGGCAGCATGATCCATTTCAGTTCTTTACTGCACAGACCAATTCCTCAAAACCATCTTCCCAGCTGCTAATTAACGCTGTTGGCAAATAGGTGGCATGGCACAGACAACCTTTCATTTTATCCCCTCATCCCACATTGTGCAGCAGCCACATATAAAAGTAAATACAGGTCTATAGAACCTCCTAAGCACCTGAAAAGCAGCTGTAATATTTAATATTGGAATAAGTAATAAGTTGAATGGACATGCCAATTCCCCTGTGCTCTTTAAATATAAACAGGTAAGACAAGAGCATGTGTAGAAGAATGAGATACTCTGGGATGTGAAAAAGATAAATACTTGTGGAGAAGACAGAGTCAAGAGGGATATCTGCACTGCATGTGAGTAGTGTGGTCCTGACCCAACAGCAAGAGGAGGATTAGATAACTACTTCTAGACTCAGTACAAGATAGATAGGGCAGACTCAGCTCTATCTGTTGCTTACAATGGTAGATAGCGGATTGCATTCAGAGGGCAAGTTACTAAGATGCTATCTCTTCAGTACAGAGGGGAGGGTGAGATAAGTCTGTGATCTGCACATGAATGTGAAGAGACCCACAGATTAGTGTAGCTACCTCAGAGGGAGGGTAAATTGGAGGAAGGAGCATGGATGGTTGCTTTGGATGAACAAGTGGCCCAGCAGCACAGGGACTGGGGAAGCTCAAAGGTGGCATATCCACCACCTCTGCCACACCAATCAGGTCTTGCGCCAAACAGAGCTTGGATGGACTATAGGATCAGGGCCAAAACATCTAGTTTCCGTTTCTGAGAATTGGCTGGTTCCCACTCAGCCTCACAAATATTTGATTTACAGTGGTGAGTTACCATTGACCCAGAACCAGCAAATACTAGAGCGTAGTGCTTCCTATGATGAACAGTCCCATTGGTGTAAGGTATCTGACTCTTTTTGTAACGTACAATGAGACTGGACATTTGAATAAACAGAGGAGAAAAATATAAACCTCCAGTGAAATTCTACAGACTTTTAAAAGGCCTTGCAGAGTTCTAATATACTGGATTATACCTACAATTTATAATAGAAAACTACAGATCAGAATAATTTCTTTTACCTTTTCTATTCTTGTACTAGCTGTCTTAACTTCTGGAACATTCTGGAAGTCCTTTAATAAATTCTGAATCTTCTTTCCAAACTCTTCCAACCACAAAGAAGAAACTTTCATTTCTGAAGAATGCATTAACTCATTGCGGCACTTAATGACCTAAACATGAGAATGAAGAAAAACAGCACTGCCATGTTACGGTCATAACCATCCTATCACACAATTTACAGAATATATATTACAGTAATGAAAAATAGTTCTTGGAAATGATCTGGTAGATTTTACCCCTCTGACTTTCTTCTGGTCAATACCACTGAAGTGATCACAAAAGTTGAAAAGGTTTAGAAGAGCAGCTGCATCACACTTGTCTGGTCCAGAAATATCCATCTGCCCACGAGGCATATAAGCCTGCGTAACAAAAGTGCATGATACCAATGTCATTTTTGGTTTCAGGAAGAAACACAAATATGTGATTTCCCTATCTGCCTATAACTGCTGTTTATGTTTCAAAATGATATCGCCTAAAAGTAAATGCAATAAACTAGAACACAATTTCTACAACTCCACCTCCTACATTTGCCAATTAACAATGTGTTCAAGCAAATAGTTATTTCCTTCACAACCCTTAAATCCTTCCCTACTTGATTATTTGATTCTGCAGTGAAGTCGCAATACTAAACGAACACTATAATATATTGTACAGTTATACACAATCATGACACCTGTGCGTCACTCGGGAGTTGCACACTTTGAAGCTTGTACTGTATTGGCTCAGCTCTCCCTCCATAGGCCTCTTTTGTACCACCTTCCTATCCCCCTCTATTTCAGGGGCACCCTGCACAGCCAACTCCCTCCTTCATGCCAGGGGCTCTGTGTTCCCTCCCATCATCTATGCTTCCCAATTTCGTCCCCTTCCTCCCCTTGCCAGGCGCTCTGTGCCCCCTGGGGGAAGGGCAAAGGCAATGGCCCTCCCAACTTTTGAAAGTCTTCCATTTTTCACCATGGATCTGGACCCCTCCCCCGTTCTCTTCCTCCCCAAGGCTCCATCCTTGGGCCAAGTCAGAAGCTGGAGCTTGGCCCAGTGAGCTCAGGCAGCTGTAGGGACCCAGTCCTCCACCTGCCCAGGGTCAGGGGACTCAAGAGCAGCCCCAAGCCTGTGTCCCCAGCCAGGGCAGATGGAGTCGGGGTGCGGGGGGGGGGGAGGTGACACAGGCCAGGGACTGCTCTTGCCCCCCTCACCCCACACCCGGCAGATGGAAGGGTCTGGGCTCCCCAGCTCGGCTCCAGCTTTGCCAGGGACCACGGAGGGGGCACGGCCTCGTAGCCCCACCACTTTTAGGAAGAATCCATCACCCCTGCCCCTCTTCCCCTACTCTGCCACAGAGTAGGATAAATTCATTCAGGATGTCAACATCTTAAACTGTATTGAGAGGCTGGGCAGAACTGAGATGTGGGGGTTATTGTTACAGTGGAAGGAGTTAATGGCTGCCGGCAACTATGGCTCTCAACCAGGGGTAGGTGTACCCCTGGGGATACGCAGAGATCTTCCAGGGGGTACATAAATTGATCTAGGTATTTGCCTAGTTTTACAACAGGCTACATAAAAAGCACTAGTGAAGTCTGTACAAACTAAAATTTCATACAGAAAATGACTTGTTTATACTGCTCTATATATTGTATTATACGGTAACGTGATGTGCAGATACGCAATGTATTAGACATGCATTTTATGTCTTTTACTGATGCGTACAAGAACGTTAATGAGGTTGAAGTTGTAGGTTTTAAGTGAGCTGAAACTTGGGGTATGCGAGACAAATCAGACTCGTGAAAGAGGTACAGAGTAGTATGGAAAGGTTGAGAACCACAGCAACAGACATAACAGATCTCCTTAAAGTTGCTAGGTCTGCTAACCAGATGCCAGAGCACCATGTATCCCCCATTTCACCCTTTTGCTTCTGTAAATGTTCACCAAAATTGATATTCTCCCCACCAATGCCTAGAACATTCTTTGAAATTTTGCAATTGAGCAGATGTGCCACGGAAAAGTTATCACCTTACGGACAGACAGACATATCCCACCAAGTTGAACATAGAGCCATGCAAGTTCAGCCATTCAGGTGGTAGGTTAGTGAGTGAAGAAAAAAAGATATTTTAAATACACCAGACCCTCGCTAGAATGCATGTCTATATAATGCGAATTCGGATATAACACGGTTGCGCCAATGGATCCCAAATTTAGTTCATTTTAACGTGGTCTCTGCTATAACGAGGTAGCGGTACTTGGCATGGATCCCAAATCCTGTGTTCTAACGATGGTCCAATGTACACATACCTGCAATAGCAGACAAAACCAATAAGTTTTAGGAGGGGAAATACTTTTCACTTCAGATGCATTGTTGTTCACGTATACCAGCAAGACATAACAGCCCTGTTCCCTAAACACTACCCAGCTACGCTACTCTCTAGAACGAAGTACTGGGATTATATGGGGACTTTACCCTGGGTAAACCGCGAACCTGCACAGACCACCACCACTATCACATTGGTTCAGACAGATGAAAGTAGCTTATTTAGTATAAAAGTTTGTGTGTTATTTTGCTACCCTTAAGGGGTTTCCTTTTTTAATTAGTTTAAGCTGAACTTCATCTTTTGATGCACAAGCTTCACTTTTAAAGGATTTCTTTAAAGAGATCTGTCAGACTACACATTTATTCATTGAGAATTTAGATACATTGCTGAGTACTTTACAGACTATGTTTCAGTTAGTGGTTATTTTAGAGGATCACGAAGCAGAGCAGACATGCCAACAATTTTGCATGGTACCACTGAACTTTACAACACGGTAAATATCACCAAATACTATGCCTGATACATTTTCATTGTATTTTTTAGTTCATCCCAATGAAATATTGCTATATACTGGTTCGGATTTAAGTCTAGTCAACATGTTTTCAAATTCAGGATGAAATAAAAATGAAATCAAGTTGGTTAAGCCCAAAAGGGTAGTGACTTGGATGCTCAGATCATGGAAAAGCACAAGGTTAGCCCCTGAAATCTTTCCTTTTGTCTGCTATTAGCAAGAAGAAAGGACACTACATGTGCAACATTTTGTTCTCCAGGGATAAAATCCTGCCTCCACTGAAGACAATGGGAGTTTTGCCATTGTCTTCTAGAGGGCCAGGATTGCACCATGGTTCCAAATCCTGCCCTGACAGACTCCTATGCAACCAAACTGAATTCATTATGGAACCACATGCGGATGAAAGTGAGGACAGCTGACCCCAAGTGTGATTTTTCCAAACAATGAATTTCACTATGTTACCTTTGCAAGTTCCCAAGAGTTAGAAGGCCAAAGCCAAGGTTTGCAGTTTCCCCAGTGAACTTCTCCATTCCTGTTGGTGTGATGATTCAAAATCTCCTTTTTCCACTCTGTGCACAGTGAACAGCTAGGCTGAAACTAAAAAGAAAAAAAAACAGGAAAGAAACGAAAGTAATTTACCTTAGTACTGGCACCCTTTAAATTACACTTTAAGAAGTGCACTGGGTTATTATTACATTGCAGCAGAAGCTAGAAGAAGGATTCAAAGAATGTTCATTCAGAAATTTGATCAAATGCACAAATTCTCATATGTAGTTTGCTGACCTGTTATGCAAAGATGTAACTGAGCTTTTAGGTATAATAAAAAACAGTAGATTAGGACAGCAGCCTCATCTCTAGACACCTGGGTTCAATGAGAGTCAGGACTCAACTGGAAATAAGTCTGAAGCTTCTCCTATCAGGGGACGAGGCCAGTGCAAACCACATGTCTCAAATAAGGCTTGCATGAAAAACCTTGTGGTGAAAGAAGAATGCTTTAGCAGCAGAATTTGAAGTTATGCATTTTTTCTTTACAGTTTACATTAGGGTTAAAGAAAGACTTATCTGAACATGGTTGACTCCTTAGGGAATTTTCAATTGGGAAGCATGTCCTAATAGCTAAAATGTATAACACAGTGGTTCTCAAACTGGGAGTCGCAACCCCACTAGGGATCACGGGGCAATTCCAGGGGGACCGCGAGCTGCTGAGAGCTTCAGCAGCATTTTGGCGGCAGCTCCAAATGCGGGAGCGTGTCCACCAAAAAGAAAGCTTCCGCTGTCAGCAGCATTTCAGCAGACACAAAGAGGAACGCTGCGTGTCCGCCAAAAGGCTGCCAAAAGTGGAAGTGTTCAATTCGATGGCATTTTGGCAGCCATACCCCTGGACCACGACAGAACGCGGCAAGTCAAAAGGGGGCATCAACTTCTCAAACAACTTTGAGAACCACTGGTGTAACAGTTTAGTCACATTTAACTTTTCTGATTGTTCTTCCTCCATGTGCACGCACATACAAACACTCCTCCACCTTTTTCATTAACTTTGTTGGGCAGAAGGATTAAATATGTATGTGAATTAGACTGTAAACTCCCCAGGGCAGAAACTTTGTTTTATTTGTAGGTCTAATACAGTACCCAGCACTCTCATAGGGCTGCACGAATAAATAATTGTGGGTGGCACTGAAGAACACTAAAATGAATGCTTGTTATCTTGAAGTATGTTACAGGGTTTGTTTGTTTTTTTAAACGTACTCTATCAGAGAGGATCAGGTGAAGGGCCAGCTCTCAATACATTGTTTCTGGTATGTAAGAATAGTGATTATTGTTACTGGATATTATGGAGGCACAGGTCATGCTTCCACAGTTGAAGTTGAATTTAGTTTTGCATGCAGAAATTTGACCTTTGTTACGTATGAAAAACACAGTATATCCTCTAAAAGACTATGAAATTTACTTTGAGCACAGAATGAGTTTTCTGAGAATGTACGAGTAAACTCATTCATTAGTTTCTACTGATTAAAATAGGTCGTTTAAAATATTCATCCTGGCTTAAGTCCTTTTTGACCCTATGAGCTTAATAAAGGAGTATGCAGACATTATCATAACAACAATAGGATCATGATTAAGGCATTTGAGAATGTAGTCCCAGATTAGACTGAACAGATTTTATAAGACATTTTATTTTATGTCTTCATGGTGTTGTTATAGAGCAGTCAAGGCAGTTTGGGTGCCCTTACTGCATTTCCGTACCTTAATTTGTTTGAACTTTTTATATCTAAGAAAAACTCTGAATTTCCTGGGGTGATAATGCTTGTTTTTAGATCATTACAATATCCACAAGTGGTATCTAACAATCTTCATACTTCTATTTTACTGTTACAATAAATTAACATGAGTGAAAAGGAGATGAGGAATCTCATTATGGTGCTTAGGGAAAGCTTTCTTCACAACATTAAACTATCCTACATAATTGGCACGAGCATCAGTTTTTCCTCATAAGAGTACTAAAGAAGTCATGTGAGAATCTTCCACTATGTCCAACCCTAGCCCGTACTATTAAACCTTCACTTTCATGGGCACGAACACTTACTACAGTAGAACCTCAGAGTTATGGACACCCCAGGAGTGGAGGTTGTTTGTAACTCTGAACAAAACATTATGGTGGTTCTTTCAAAAGTTTACAATTTAACATTGACTTAATACAGCTTGGAAACTTTACTCTGCAGAAGAAAAATGCTCCTCTCTCAATTTTTGTAGTAGTTTACATTTAACACAGTGCTGTACTGTATTTGCTTTTGGGGGCGAAGCGGGTCATCACAGCTGCTGCCTGATTGCATACTTCCAAATGAGGTGTGTAGTGGACTGGTCAGTTCATAACTCTGGTGTTCATAACTCTGAAGTTATGATGTATTCACCCTTCTTTCTCCTTCTTGGAAACTGAAAACTAAGTTTTATCACAATTAGGTCTGTCAAGCTATTAAAAATATTAAATCAAGATTAATCGCACTATTGTTAATATAATACCATTTATTTAAATATTTTTGGATGTTTTCTATGTTTTCAAATATGCTGATTTAAATGACAAGACAGACTACAAAGTATCCAGTTCTCACTTCATATAAGGATTTGTACTGTAAAAAAACAAAAGAAATTGTATTTTTCAATTCACCTAATAAATACTGTAATGCAGTCTCTTTATCATGAAAGTTTAACTTACAAATGTAGAATTATGTACAAAAAAACCTAAATCCAAAAATAAAACGATGTAAAATTTTAGAGCCTGTAAGTCCGCTCACTCCTGTTTCTTGTTTAGCCAATCACTCAAACAAGTTTGTTTACATTTTCAGGAGATAATGCTGCCCACTTCTTGTTTACAATGTCACCTGAAAGTGAGAACAGGTGTTCACATGGCACTTTTGTAGTTGGCATTGCAAGGTATTTACATACCAGATATGTTAAACATTCGTATGCCCCTTCATGCTTCAACCACCATTCCAGAGGACATGCATCCATGCTGATGATGGGTTCTGCACAATAAGAATCCAAAGCAGTGTGGATCGACATGTTCATTTTTATCATTGGAGTCAGATGCTACCAGTAGAACTTGATTTTCTTTTTGGTGGTTCAGTTCATTGATTTCCACATCGGAGTGTTGCTCTTTTAAGACTTCTGAAAGCATGCTCCATACCTCATCCCTCTCAGATTTTTGAAGCCACTTCAGATTCTTCAACATTTGAGTGCTGTAGTTATCTTTAGAAACCTCACATTGGTACCTTCTTTGTGTTTTGTGAAATCTGCACTGAAAGTGTCCTTAAAATGAACAACATTTGCTGGGTCATCATATGAGCCTACTATAACATGAAATATATGGCAGAATGTGGGTAAAACAGAGCAGGAGACATACAATTCTCCCCCAAGGAGTTCAGTCACAAATTTAATTAACCAATTTTTTTTAACAAGTGTCATCAGCATGGAAGCATGTCCTCTGGAATGGTGGCCAAAGCATAAAGGAGCATATGAGTGTCTAATCATATGTGGCATGTAAATACCTTGCAATGATGGGTACAAAAGTGCCATGCAAACATGTTCTCACTTTCAGGTGACATAAATAAGAAGCAGGTAGCATTATCTCCTGTAAATGTAAACAAACTTGTCAGTATTAGCGATTGGCTGAATAAGCAGAACTAGGTGGACTTGTAGGATCCAAAGTTTTATATTGTTTTGTTTTTGAGTACAGTTATGTAACAAATCACTCCCCTACATTTTTAAATTGCACTTTCAAGATAAAGAGATTGCACTATAGTACTTGTGTGTTGTGAATTGAAAAATACTATCTATCATTTTTACAGTGAAAATATTTGTAATAAAGTGAACACTGTACACTTTGTGTTCCATGAAACCAATATATTGAAAAAGTAGAAAAATCCTCCAAATTTTTTTTAATAAATTTCATTTGGTATTCTATTATTTAACAGTGCAATTAAAACTGAGATTAACTGTGGTAAACATTTTTAATAGCGATTATTTTTGAGTTAATTGAGAATTAAATGTAATTAATCAACAACCCTAATCACAATTGATCTTCAAACAACAACAAAAAAGATATCTAGCTCTGTATAACTGCTATGTATGCCATGCAAAGAGACAGGAGTTTGAGAGCAAATAAGGCTTTAGGCAGTTAAGCGCCTCCTAGATCAGAACACAGTAAGCAGAAGAAGCAGGTAGAGATCCAGTCAGTCCCACAGCACCCTCTGCTGAGCCAATATTGGACTCAGAAATTGAATGGTTGGGATAATAGACCACAAAACTGTGAATCAGAAAACAAATTCTCCATCTCCTAATTGCTTGTCCAACATCCCACCTAGAACTTCTTTTCTGGGCTAACAATCAGGAACCCCAATGTGAAGAAAAGAGGAAGGGCTCAATCCTGCAGTCTTCCTGGGACTGTAGTCTGTGATTAAGTAAATGGAGTTTTGCAGGTAGAACTGCGAGGTCTCTCATTCGGGTCTAGTTTCAGTTAAGACTGGAAGAGAGAAGCAACCCTCCCCGCCACACACACACTTTAAGAACTAAGTGGTTAAGTGGTTAACCAAGACCGGGGTTATTCTATCTTCTACCCAAGATCCACAAACCTGGAAATCCTGGACGCCCCATCATCTTGGGCATTGGCACTCTCACTGAAGGACTGTCTGGATATGTGGACACTCTACTCAGACCCTACGCCACCAGCACTCCCAGCTATCTCCGTGACACCACCAACTTCCTGAGAAAACTACAATGCATTGGTGACCTTCCAGAAAACACCATCCTAGCCACCATGGATGTAGAGGCTCTCTACACAAACATCCCACACAAAGATGGAATAGAAGCAGTCAGGAATAGTATCTCTGATGATACCACAGCACAAGTGGTTGCTGAGCTCTGTGACTTTATCCTCACACACAATTATTTCAGATTTGGTGACAATATATACCTCCAGACCAGTGGCACCGCTATGGGCACCCGCATGGCCTCACAGTATGCCAACATCTTTATGGTTGACCTGGAACAATGCTTCCTCAGCTCTCGTTCACTCACGCCCCTCCTCTATCTACGCTACATTGATGACATCTTCATCATCTGGATCCATGGGAAGGAATTCTTCCAGAGTTTCTGCCATGATTTCAACAGCTTCCACCCCACCATCCACCTCTACCTGGACCAGTCTACACAGGAGTTCCACTTCCTGGACACCACGGTGCAAATTAATGATGGCCACATCAACACCACCCTATACCAAAAACCTACCGACAGCTATGCCTACCTTCATGCCACCAGCTTCCATCCTGGGCACACCACACGATCCATTGTCTACAGCCAAGCACTGAGGTACAATCATATTTGCTCCAGCCCCTCAGACAGAGACCAACACCTACAAGATCTCCACCAAGCTTTCTCAAAACTACAATACCCACACAAGGAAATAAGGACACAGATCAACAGAGCCAGACATGTACCCAGAAGCCTGCTGCTGCAAGACAAGCCCAAGAAAGAAAACAACAGAACACCACTGGCCATCACCTACAGTCCTCAGTTAAAGCCTCTCAAAAACATCATCAGTGATCTACAACCCATCCTGGACAACAATCCCTCACTTTCACAGGCCTTGGGAGGCAGACCAGTCCTGGCCTACAGGCAACCTGCAAACTTCAAGCATATTCTCACCAGCAACAGCACATTGCGCCATAATAACTCTAACTCAGGAACCAATCCATGCAACAAATCTCGATGCCAACTCTGCCCACACATCTACACCAGCAACACCATCACAGGACCAACCAGATCAGCCACACCATCACTGGTTAATTCACCTGCACATCTACCAATATACGCCATTATGTGCCAGCAATGTACCTCTGCTATGTACATCGGCCAAACTGGATAGTCCCTACAAAAAAGGATAAATGGACACAAATCAGATATCAGGAACGGCAATATACAAAAACCTGTAGGAGAGCACTTCAACCTCGCTGGACACACTATGAAAGACTTAAAGGTCAGCATTTTGCAGCAAAAAAACTTCAAGACCAGACTGCAAAGAGAGACTGCAGAGCTGCAATTCATTTGCAAATTTGATACTATCAGTCAAGGATTGAACAAAGATTATGATTGGCTGGCTAACCACAAAAGCAGCTTCTCTTCTCTCTCTATTCACACCTCCAGTTCAGCTGCTAGAGGAACATCTCACCCTCCCTGATTAGAGATAACAAGCTGGTTCAGCCTCATTGGACTAACCCTGTTATCTCCCACCTGATTCTTGCCTACCTATTTATACCTGCCCCTGGATACTTCCACTGCATGCATCCGACGAAGTGGGTATTAGCCCACGAAAGCTTATGCTCTAATACTTTAGTTAGTCTTTAAGGTGCCACAGGACTCTTTGTTGCTTCTGCAATTCCAAACTAACACGGCTACCTCTCTGATTTTTAAGAGCTAAGGTACTCAAAAAATGAGTAAAATAGACCATTATCCTTTTCTCCCTAACACAACAGGAGGCTCACAACTCTGTGCTCCGCTCCTAAACTCCAACAACACCGCCACCCCAAATCAGTCCAGTTCCTATATTTGTTGGCACTGATCTAAGTAGCAGTGCCATGCATAACATTGCTGGTGCCAAGTGCTCAAAATTCATGATTCAGCCCCCTACGAATCATTAGAATTTGAAAGAGTAATAGCCTTGGGTGGGATGGAGGGGTGGTTAGTTGCCTCCTGGTTCTCGACCCTTCAGGCTGCTCTCACATCACGTTTTCAAGGTTTTCTCTGCAACCAAAAGGGCTAAAAACGTATTTCAAATGACAGTCCAGAATCCCTCCTCTCCACCCCCTGGCACAAACTGGAGCTTTAAGATCACTACGGGATCTCCAGACGCACAACGACCTCACAGAGCCGGCCCTGCCCAGACTTCCCACGAGCAGTGCACGGCTGGGGCTCTCCCCGCGGCGCAGCTTGGCCAAGCCTGCAGGAAAAAGGTCGGTCTTTAATGATGGGCGGTCCCGGGCGGAAGCCCCCGGAACAAACCCAACCCTAGCACGGGGCGGGGCGGGGCTGGGCTGGGCGGGGGAGGGTGGCGAGGATCCGCTGTGGTAATAAAGGCGGAGCGAGTCTGATGGGCTGCAAGGGACCCGCTGAATCCCCCGCACTCGGGCGCCGTCTGCAGCCCAGCAAGAGCAACCCCCGGTCCCGCGGAGCGCGCTGCTGGCTCCGGCTCTCACCTGCCTGCCCCGGGGAAGGCAGCGGCTGCGGCTGCGGCAGAGGCGGCCCGGGGGCGCCAGGCGGGCGGGGCTGCGGGCCAGCAGCTGGCGGTGGAAGGCGCGGAGCTGCTCCCCGGCGAAGCGCTGCAGGGCGTCCCGCAGCAGCACCAGGCTGTGCCCGGCCTTCACCCAGTTCTTGTACTCGGCGCAGTTCAGCCGCTCGGCCAGCTCCGCCAGCGCCATGGCCCCGCGCCGCCTGCCGGGGAGGAAGAGGAGGCCGGGCCGAGCCCGCCCCCGCCCTGCAGCTCAGCCCGGGGGAGGAGGCCACGTGGCGTCCGGCCCGCGCCTTGCATCCAGCGGAGGCCGCTGAAAGAGGGGAGCTGGCGGGCATTGCGAGCTCCCTGAGCCCGGCCTGGCCTGGCCTGGCTGAGAGCAGCCCGGGGACTGGAGCGAGGCGCAAGAGCAAGGCCAGGCGGAAGTGTGGGAAAAAATCCTGCGTTTGGTTTTAAAGACAGGTGTTAAACCTGCTCCTTCAATCCCTGGCTGGGCTTTGAGCGCCGGCCCGGGGTGTTGCCTCGTCACTGCCTGCCGGGAACAGGGAGGGCTCAGGACTTGTATTTACCATCCACACTGCCCAGGGGCTCAGGTAACCGCCTCATTCCGACATCTGGAGCTTGAAGAGCAACAACTCGTACAATTGACACACTGACATGACAAGATAACCTTCCGGGGATGTACTCGCATGAGTCATGATTACTCCAGGACTAGGGAGGCTTACAAGAAAGGACCCTTCTATTTCAGCGCCAAATGCAAATCCCATCTCCCTCAGTTGATATACCCTACACACTGATTACCCCGCCTTGTGTGGAGGGGGAACACTACATCGTCAATAAACCGCTTGCAGTATTTACTACTCTGATAGCACAGCAAGGGATGGTAATTTGGATTATGATGCATGTAGACTGAAGTAATGATATTGCTACTGTGAAAGGAAGACTAGGACAATAAACAATACAGCCCAAGCATAAGGAGCCATATTCCCAAAACATTGCAATGTCACAAACCCATGACAAAAAAACCTTCGCAGAAACCTGAACACTTAAGGTCACCTGACCCAGAAGTTAGGAAAAGCATACTGCTTTACTAATATCTTACAGTTCAGGCTTAGACATTTTATGGAGGAAGAGAACCCTTTACCATTGAGTAAATCCAGCCAAATTCATTTTGTCCAACTAGAGAAGTCTGTTAGTGTGGTATACCTCAGGAAGCTTCCATGCACAGATCCCTGTGATGATCAATTTTAAAAATATCCCACTGAAATGTAATTGCAGTGGAATTCCTGGTAATCATTTACTAATATATTGCCAAAACCCTTCACCCTGTCAGAAGCCAAGTTTATGGATCAGTATGCAGTGTAATTAAACATTTTCTGCTTTGACAGATGAGTTTATTTCTGACAGAATTATTACATATGCTAGAAACTGGCTTAGAGAATGTTTAATCAGAATGCAGCATGTCAATACTACAACCAAGAGAGATCACTCTGATGCACATTTTTGTCAAAATACATGCATCTTACCATTCATCAGGTGGAATCTACACCACTCACATAGAATGAGGGAAATAAAAGTAAACAAAGCATTTAGAAGTAACACTCACCTACTTTTGAAAATAAATATCCACACTTTGCCTAATGGTCTTCCTTAGTATTTGTGCAACAGAAGAAGAATGATCTCAATGCAGTTTCCACTATAAGACACAGTTTTCAGTTAGTTAAAATTTGGCAAAGTATTTGGACTGAAATTTTCCATGCCAGGTGTCTCCCTCAATTTTTAAAAATAAAAATTTTTAGCCAAAACTCTTCAGCAATATCAAAAAAAGGAGGGTTTGGAATGATGTGTTGCCCATTAAAAAAAAAAATCTGGCAATCTTTTCTTTGAAAAACTCTAGTGTTCCCAAGCTTTGGAGCAGGGATTTGAAATTTGGCAAGGGACGAACCTTTGAGTCAGAGATGTGCCTTTTATCATCCCTGTGAACACACACCCAAGTTTGACCATGTTATAAAACTTGGGTGGGGGGGGGTCTCACCCTGTGCAGTAACTGAGGTTCTTCAAGATGGTTGTTGCCGTGGGTGTTTCACTTTAGGTGAATCTGAACCCCTGTACTTGTAATCAGAGGTTTTTAATAACAGTGCCTGGTTGGATCACACATGCACCGTCTCCATCCTGTGCCATCTCACATGGTTACATAGCAGTGTGTGACCAACACTCCCTCTGTTTCATCTCTATTACAGTCTATGGTGCAAAAAAACTCCAAAGTAGAGGGGAAGGAGGAGGGTATTGGAACACCCATAGGGACAACCATCTCCATTACCTCAGTTACTGCACAAGGTGAATAACTTCCCTTCTTCAAGGAGTGACTCTGTGGGTGCTCCATTTCAGGTGACTATAAAGCATTGTCCCTCTATGGAAGGAAGGGGCTTTGGCGTTGCAGTCATGGCAGATGATAGAACCACAATTACCAGTAAAGCATCTGATGACAAGTGCTGCTCTATGGCATAATGCTGTGTGAACATATGGGCTGATGCCCCGGTTGCTGCTTTGAAGATGTTCATAATTGGTACATTGTTCAGGAAGGCTATCAAGTCAGTGTGTGCTCTGGTGGAGCGTGTACGGGTCCCTGGTGGGGCCTGTAGCTGTTGATGGTGCTAGCAAAGGTAAAGGCAGCTGGAAATTCATTTAGACAGCCTCTGTTTGGATATGGCATCCCCGTTAGATCATTCTGTGATGGAAAGAAATAACTTTAGTGACTTATTGAAAGACTTTGGCCTCTCAATGGAAAATGCTAGCGCTCTTCAGCTGTCCAGGATGTGAAGCATTCCTTCTGTGGTTTATTCCTGTGAAGTTTTGGGAAGAATGATAGGGAGATGGATGGGTTGATTCAAATGGAATGAAGAAACTACTTTAAGTAAGAATTGGGGATCTGGTCTTAGGGTAACTTTGTTTTTGAAAAATATTGTGTAGGGGGCGTGGCATGAGGACATCATTCTACTCATCAGGCAGATGTGATAGTGATGAGAAAGGCCACCTTCAACTGAGAAGTGGAGAAATGAATGGATGGATTGTGTTGGATGGGTCCAGCAATAGAAAAATGGCAATAGAAAAATCCCTCATCATTGTTGTTTAGAGGGAAGTTGTTGGGATGTTGAGGGCTGGTAAGGGAATGGTCTCCATCTTGCAGGTCTCTGCCTCTGTGGGTCACATTGCCTTCTGAGGTTGTGTGTAGGGTGCAGATCTAGATCTTTGCGTCGAGTAATACTTCCCCGATTTTTTGTGTGTGTAGGGGTGTATATGCCCAAAGATCTCAGAATCGCTTGGGAGTCCTTCGAAATGTGAAGGGACTCGTGTTTTGGCTGCAAACAGCTTGGTGTCTTCGAACAGGACTCAGTTGGTTGTACCTCTTTGGGAAAAACGGAGAGGTGGAGCCAGGAAGCTTGTTGAATTACTATGGGCATGATGCTGGAATGTGCCGACATGTCTGGAGAGTCCAATGGAGTTTGTCAAGTTGTGCAAACTAGGAGTTGACCCACAGATATAAATGCTTTAAATTGTTCCTTTTTGTCCTCAGGTATGTGTTCATTAAAGTCAGACACTGAGTAATCTGGAGTGACTGTATTTGGCCATCAGTGCTTTATAGTTTGCGATCCTAAACTGTAGGGCTGCTTAAGAGTAAGCTTTATGTCCAAAAGTCCAGTCTTTTCCAGTCCCAGTCATATGGGATGGATTTGCAATCGTGTTGTCTGTCCCACTTGTTCACATTCTCTACCATCAGAGAATTTGATGTGGGGTGTAAAAAAATAAAAATTCCATCCTCTTGGAAGGGACATAATATTTTTTATTTGCTCTTTTGCAGGCAGACAGAATTGTTGCCGGGATCTGCCAGATGGTCTTGGCTGGGTCCACAAGAGCCTCTTGGAGGAGGTTGAAGTCTGGAGGATGTCCAGCAACTTATGTTGGGACTCTGCAACTTCTTCCAACAGTATCTCCAGAGAATCTGCAATCCTCAGACTTTTCCTGGGTCTGATTAAAATCAACTCGTCATGGGTGGTGGGAGGCACGATAGCTTCATCTGGAGAGGAGGATGAAAAACTGGCATCTGGCATGACTTCCTAATCTGAAGTCTTCAGTTCCTTGACTGCCTCTTCCAGAGGTTCAGAGGGACCAAGTACAGAGGGTGATGGAGAAAGCCTTGATGTCTACGAGTGGACTGGGAGGTTTAGGGCAGTGTTAGCAGTACGCTGCTCATGAATCCCAGTAAGGCCACCGTGGTGGAAATGGCATAGATGGCTGCATCCATGGGTGTCCATACCATCCTTGAGTTTCAGATCTGGTATTTATGGTGCTCTGGTGGACCAGGTCTTGTAGCTGTGAGGATTGGCAAGGAGTGATGGGAGGAGCAGATTTCCTCATCATCATCATCATCCTTGTTGCTAGATGAAGGAGGAGGTGATCTGGGTGGTGTGGTAAGATGGCACAATCCCAAGTGTGCTAGAGTAAAGTCGGAACCAAGGAGTGGAGATTCCAGTGCTGAGGAATCTAGAAGATCTTTATGGAGAAGAAATCGCTGCGGTACCAAGAGCATTAGTACAGAGGAGGGTGATGCCTTTACCGCGGTTGTCGGTGACAAGGGTCGTGCACTATGTGCTGTAGAGGCAGAAGGTGGCACAACAGTAGCATTGTTTTACTGTTCGGTGCCGCAGGTTTGAGCAGCTCCGGCAGTACCAAGGCAGGGATGATAGTTTCCCTTTAGTGCCTTTTTCTGAGCCAGCCTGCCTGGGGTCTTTGCCTCACATGGTATCCATTGTACTGGATGGTCCTGCTACCGCAAAGATGAACAGTGTTGCTGCAATCAGTACTGATGGGGTCTGATGGGTTGGGGAACGTCTCTTTTTGGCGGATTCCTGAGGATGGGAGATTGGAGCCCGCTTATTTGTCATCTTTTTGGCAGAGTAGTCCTCTGAGAGGGTGGTGGGGAACCTCTGTTATATGCTGCGATTGGTGCCCAGGATGGGTCTGTAATTTCAGACGCCAGGCGCGGAGACTTCTCCATCATGAGAAGTTTTAGCTGTAGATCCTTTGCTTTCCTGGCACCGGCCTTGAGATTGTGGCAGCGTGAGCGCTTCTTTGGTAGGTCTCAGTCTTCAAGGCCCAGATACATTGTGAGTGCCCATCAGACCCCAGAACTGAGGACTGGCAAGTGAGGCAACATTTAAAACCCAGAGAGCCGGCCATGAGAGAGGCTAACTATAATACACTAAGGTGTAGCATAATAAACTTAAATTCCTAAGAATTAGAAAAAAAATTAAGAATAAACGGGGAAGACGCAGGGTAAACTAAACTAAACTATTAACTAATATTCTAAAATTAAAAATATAGATAAGATTAGCTCAGAGGTGCTGCCAATTGTTACATCTCAAGCCCAGGGCGGTGGAGAAGAAACCGAGGGAAGGTTGGTCACACAGCACTATGTAACTGCCTGAGACAGCATGAGACCAGGGACAGCACGTGTTCAACCCAACCAGGCACTGGAGTATTTTAGTAGCAATTACAAGTGCACAGGCACAGATTCACCTAAAGTGGAGCGCCCGCAGCTCAAAGAACAGTGGCTTGCATGTGCTCAGTGAAGACTTGCTAGAGCTTAACAGAAAAACTCACTGAGCATGCTCCATGTCATCTCAGCTCTTACATGTGTAACATCTCCATAGAGCAGCTAGGCTTGCTTCAGCCTACAGGAGCAAAGCCACACTTTCACTATCATGGCTGCTTAGGGTTGGGGTAGGGTGTCAGAACTGAGAGAGGGAGCCTGTCCCTCTTATGCTCCCAATGACCTCCTGCTGGCACCCAGGCATCACGGAGGATGAAGCTTCCTGATTCAAATGCAGACAAGATTCAGACCTAGGGTGTTTTGAGGGAGGGGCAGGGTAGATTGGGACAAGAAGCCTGGCCAAAAGAGACTGGGACTTGAGGCTGACAGGACGACTAGTAACTAATTGACCAAGGAGAGAGAGGTGACAAGCTGGGAACTGGGGGAGGGGGGGAGAACTGGGACTGGCTGGGCAGAGACTGGACAAGGGTCCAGGAAAAGTGAGGACACAGATTAGATGAGAAGCTGGAGGAGGAAACTGGGAGCCAGAAGGGACAGGGAGCATGAGTGGAGAAGGGAGAGGCAGACTGAGGGACTGGAGAGTGAACTGGGACAGGCTAGTCAAGGAGACTGGGATGACATTTGGAGGAGCAAGACAAGGATTTACTGGCAAGGAGATTGGACCAGGATCAGAAGCCTAAGGAGTAAAGACTGGGAACTTGGACAAGTGGCCAGGGGTGGGGCGTAGAGAAGAGAAAAACAGATTGGAGAGGATGGGGCAGGAATCAAGCCTGGGGTAAATGAGCAGAGTCTGTGCCTACTAGAGCACATTTCCCTCCAGAACATGGAATGGAAGCCTGCATCTCGCGATTTCTCTGCTGTCAGCAAATATCTGTGAATCCCACTGGTAAGGTTGCAAAGCAAAGCACTCAGAAGTTAGGAAATACCAGAATTAAGGTTGTCTGTGCAACCTTAATTCAGCCCCCTGTTTCCATTGTTTGTCTATCTCATTCTTGTGTGTCAGTAGGCAGCGTTGTCTGAAACAGTCAGAAAGTGCCGTGCTTCAAGGCAGTACTCTCAGTTACTCAAATGGACAGCCAAAACTTTACATAACAATGCTCAGAAAACAATTCAGTGTGCCAAATGGGTGTGTCTTTCTAAATTGCTCAGCCCGTCCAAAGCCCTCTGCCTCACAGCACTTCCGTTCTTGAACATTAGTAAAACAGTGATCACATCTCATTCTCCAGAAGCTGGTTCCTTAGGGCAGGCAGCTAGTGGATATGAGAATTATCACACCATGAATAGTAAACAAGGCTAGTATCTGATGCAACACTTTTTCAGCTCCATGAGCTCTGTTCTACTGCAGACATCTGTAGCGCATCCTCCATCACGTTTCTAATTTCAACCTAGATGTGAACACAGCAGGAGTTGACCATTTCAACCTAGACATGAAAGCAGGAGTTGAATAAACTAAGTTAAAGTTTCAGGTGTAGAGAGTTGAATCATCTTTTACATAATAAATACTTGAGAAAGGGGCCAATATACACAGAAAAAAAAAAATAACTGAAATTTGAAACAGAGACCAAGATGAAGGATGTTTCAGATAGCAGGCACTTCAGAGATGGCTCGTCCACCAAAAGGGACAGATGAATGTAGAAGGGGAAGGAAGCAGATGCGAAAGGGAGAGGAGTAGATACACAAAGTCAATAAAGCAGGCAAGAGTAAATCCATGGAGGGTTTTTAAAATTACTTTGGAATTGATTCTTAAGATGACTGGGTAGTCAGTAGAACTATTTGAAAATCTTCATTAAGACTGAAACTTTTCCATACCTTCTTTTTACTTTCCAATTTCTCACTGTAGTGTCCCACTTGAGAAGTTAAACATGAAGTTATTTCTTCAATTTTCTTGGTCAAACTTCAGCTTGTCCAACTTCACCGCACACAATTTGAAAAATAGATGGCTTTGTAATTCTTCAGCTTCTCTTCCCTCCACCATCTGACCCCTACTCCCACATTATATGTAAAATTAAGGATTTCAGTAGTAATGGCAGGTTTTTTTTTGGGGGGGGGAAGGGTCCTTAAAATTAAAAGCAGAACAAGAATGCAGGAGCACTGAGAAAACATGACTACTCCCACTATGTCACGTGGTCTTTGATATGTATATGTGGTTTCTTTTCACTTTGATAAAAACAAACTAAATTTATATTTTAAATAGTGTTTATAAACTAGAATTGATACACTATGTAAGAACAGTTTCCTTAAGATTTAAAAATAACCAGAATTATTGGCAGAGTGAAGAAGTCACTGTTGGGGAGCAAAAATATTTCTTCCACGGGGTTGGGTGCAGAGAAAGTATGGGGCCAAAAACACAAACAGCCATGTAGGAGATAAAGCAAACAATCTGAAGTGGCTGAAAAAAACCTGATAGTATTTTTAATTATAAAATGTGACACATTTAAGACAACAACATGTATATCAAATTTTAGTCAAACATTTTACAACGATTCACTTCCTAAAGTGATATAATAGACTAGAGAGGGGGAGAAGTTCATGGAAATCATACAATCTTAGTTTAAGAGTTTATTTTATGTAGTTTATTAAATATTGCTTTTTGGGATCATGTTTACAACAAGCCCAAATAATTTGTTTAAAGATTCAAAGCAGTAATATTAAAATACAGTTTCAATATAAAGTTTGTCACAGTTTTACAGTATTCAAAATGACAGATCTGCCTTAAAAAAAACCAAGTCTATTACACCAAAACATAAGGAAAAAGCAAAAACAAACAAGTTTGGCATCTTCATAATCTTAGTATAAAACAGAATATTAAATCTATTAGCGGCAAGCTGACACTTTAATCTATTACCTAGTCTGAAATGTATTCCTTAAAACACACTATACAAGAGCACTATATAAAAGTTATGTTGATGATCATTTGATGAAAGTGCATCCCTGAAAGTTTCCCAGTTTAATATATTTAGCTCTTTAAAAAAACATAACATGTCAAAATGTCCTTTTCTCCTTTTTTTAATTGAAGGCTTTACTTCAGAGTGATATTTTTGCTGCTGTCTCTTGTTTTTCAGCCTTGTTTTAAAAGTCTATGGGCGCCCACCAGGGGTTAGGACAAGATTAACCATTAAATCACGAACAGCTCCAAATATTGTGCATTCACCTGGAAAAGGAAAAAAATACAAGTTAGCATGACAGAGAAAATAATTAAACAATCAGGGGTTAATTTAATTTGCAACAAGCAAGCAAAGTATGCTACTCAAGCTCGCTCCACACTGGGTCTCGCACAGTGCTTTCTGATTTTTAAATACTGTGTAATACTTTAGCATAGTCTAAACAGCTATAATTTACCCACACTGTCTGGTTTACCAGCGTTAAAGCATTGCTTAGATTATGGTTTTAGCCTTAGAAGGGAAAGAGCCTTAAAGACAGTGCTAATTAAGACTTGCAAATTCCACCGACCTCAGGAACTTAGCCTGCATGAATGTGTCATTACAGGAATGTTGTTCTGTACTTCTAGTACAAGTTTCCAAACCCATTCACTCCAACAGAGTTAGAATTTGTGAATATGTCAGGTAAAGTAATTTCAGCTTGAATTTCTCAGCACAGTCTCTGGCCAGCCATAAATCTGCCAGAAATTAGTGGCAGCTAGTATTAAGGCTTTAATACCTTTTGAGTCTCATGAATCCATGGAATGATTTATCATACAAGGTTCTTCTGTAACCTGTTCATAAAAAGCTTACGAGTGCTGCACCTTATCAGATTTGGTTTCATAAAAACTTCAAGAAATTGACAAAAGTTTACATACAGTAGTGATTATGAGCAGCAACTAAACCTTTAAAAAAAAACCAAAAACAAGTAGTTTGGAACTAGTGCTGGGTGGGAAATGGTTTCCTGTCCCACAAGAATTTAAGACGTCAACAAAATTCCCATCCTAAAAATCAGGATAAAAGGGCAAACTCGAAATGCAAAAAAGTTTTATATGGGGTCAACTGAAACTTTTTTTCCCACTTCAAAATTTAAGTTATTTCAACACAAAACATGAAACTGTTGTTTCAAAAATGTCCCAAAGTGGGACATGGACAATTTCAAAATTTCTCGGCATTTTTTTGAAATGGGAACTTCTTCAAAATAAACCCTTTTTCATGAACAGTTTCAACAAACCAACGTTTCCAGCAACAAGTTCCCAAAAATGTCCCTATTTGAAATCTCTTGTGCAGAGAGGTTTCAATGACCCCCAACAGTTGTTTTAGAAGAATTTGACAAAAATATAAAAATATATAACCACCATAAGCCAAGTCAAGAAATTTTCATTTTTATTCCAGCAAGACTCCACATCTCAGGCCATACAGTTCCTTAATGCCTTTCCATCCGGAAATGTACAGTGAAGGGTATGGTACAATTTAAAAAATAAAGAGTTTAAAACAAGTTTTCGCCTAGTCAGGTTTTGGGGCTGGATTCTTCCTCTCCATTTAACTTTGGGCTACTTAAGCAGTGTCAATTAAGATCTGTTATGTTCTGCTGGTGAGGGATGATGGTGTGATCTAAGTGATTAGAGCAGAGCGCACTGGGAGCCATTAATCCCTACTGCTGAACCAAACAGTCACAGCATGACTTTGGACATTATCTCCTTGCACTGTACATGCAGCTGCAAACATTGGCTAAATAAAATGTAGTACTTCAGTGAAAATCAGATATTCAGAAAAGGTTAGTTCAGGTGAAGTGTAACAAAAAAACCTGAAGTGTTTGAAGGCCTTGGCCCTACAAGCTTCTCCACATAAGCAAACCCTGGCATCCCCACAGGCTCCACCTGCACAGAGCAGCTTGCAGGACGAAGGCACAAGCTTAACCACATTGATCCACAAAATACTGTTTCTCTTGGGATTCACCTCCTTTTTTCAATGTAAGGTTAATCTTTTACTGGACAATTGGGAGTTGATTTCCTTCTGGGGAGGTGGGGCTGGAAGTCTTTCCTGGAAGAGATTCACTGTGTATTCACTAGGAATTAATGTTTCAGGGAAACAAAGATTTAGGCAGTGTTTAACAATAGGTATCTCAAAATAAAACTCTGCCAAAAAAGTCACTTTTCAGTTACTAGTATTTTATTAAAAGGAAAATGAAGTTGAGTACAAAATACTCTCTCACAGAGAGCAAGGTAAAAGATACAGCCAAAATGAGGCAACACTGATTATAGTATACAGCAAGTGTAAATAGTACCATTAGTGTTACTTCATGGATTTTTAATCAGTTCATGTCATTTATCTCATCCTTCCTCAAATATTTCAGTCGTGAGCATAACACAGGTAAGTCAATCTTGCCATTTCCTGTTATTTTTATTGCTGCAGATCACATTCCTACAGTGGGTATGTTTTTGTAACATTTATCAGCTATAGTCACAATCATTCAGACAACACGTATTTGTCTTGTTGAAATTAAACCATTTGAGGCATTTTCCTAAACCATATTTATGGATACATTCTTGCAAAAACTATAGTTCTCTGACAATGGATTGGAATTAGGTGTTAGATTGCAGGGAGTGCAATTCTCCTTCCTTGGTTAAAACCAGGCAGGAAGCTCTCCCTCCTTTCCCTGGCATGGGGAGTCCCCGTTCCACTCTGGCTGGTGTGGTGAAAATTCACCAAGCAGGGGAATCTGAAGTGAGACCAGCAGAAGGAGCTAGTGCCTTCCTGGGAAGTTTCTGGGTTTCCCGATCCTTCCAAATACTGAGTGGAGCTGCAATAGCATTTGTCAAAATTGATGTCCCAGCTAGGAAACCCCTATTTATTGCTCCTGTAAAAAGAGATCTGTCCTCAGCTAGCTAGCCCTCTCCTTCACTGTAGACAGGTACAACCTCTCCAAAGAGACAAAAGGAGAACCAGTCAGCTATACATCTTTCCAAAGGTCTTCAGTCTTTAAAATGTCAGCAAATTGCATCAAACATTTCAAAAGTTTACAGCAGAGGGACCCTCCCCTGCCCACATCAATACAGACACTATATGCTAGTACACAGGAATGTCTCCTGGGGCTGGTATACACAGGAATGTCTCCTACCCTACTCCACATATTTCCTTGACTGGCTAGGATCCTACTTGAGGACATGAGCTCCTTTCAGATACACTTTTTTCTTCTCCCCATTCTGTTCCATGGGCTGTATTCCATATCATTACATCAAGATCTATGGTGACACCTATAAAAACTGGTGAGCTCCACCCTCCTCTCTTGATCAATTTACCAAAGAACAGATATCTCAATTTTGGACATTCTAAGTAGCTTTGAAGATTGTTCCCTGTGCTATGGCATTATTATAATATCTTACTGTAGATTTCATTTAATCATAACGTCAGGAACTGAGGTACTACAGTTAGGCTCAGAGAAATAGCTATATTTTTCCCCAATAGTACTCAACAAGAGAGAACTTGCACTTCTGCTACATTCAGTGAACTTGGTTTTTTGAAGGAGTGCTATTTACCCAACTGAGCATTCCAATCTATTATGTACAGAAATATTATGGGTAAAAGTCCTTGTAAAAATATTTATCACTGTGTAAGATGTTATTCCAAAACATCAAGATTATCACCTATTAATTTTAAACAAACAATTATGTTTGGTTAGTTAAGTGAAACAAACATGTCCTGTTATATGCAACATCATGCTCAGTAATAAAGTGCCCAAACTTATTTTTCTTTAAATCTACAAATGGCGAGGTGGTGTAGGACTGAGATCTCTCACACACAGCTCTTGGAAAAATGAAATTGCAAGTTCAAAGTTATTTCTGTGAGTTCAGTTGCCCTGTTCCTCATCCTGCTAGTTCTCATACAGGGTCTAACACAGGATAAGAGTCAAGTCACAAAAGGAATTAAAGTAGAGGACCCCAGAAAGTCTGGGAAGCCTTGCCCTAGCCTTGTTTGTTTCTCCCCCTACTCCTCTACATTGCTATTAAGTTTAATATAACAGAAGATGAAATGTTAATGTGAACGTGGCATGATTTTCATAAAAATAGGCACATCCCTACCAGTTTAAGACTAACATTCTAAAATTATGTCACTCCAAATAAAGCATCAAGCATAACAAAAGCATTGTGAATTAGATAAAGATATATAAATACTTAGAACAGAAGGAGAATTCAGCCTTTGAGTTCACCAGTTAAACCTTATCGCTAGTAGTGTTTTTAAAACACTACTACTTTTTTTAATGGTTAAATAAAAACCTTGCAGCAAAATTGAAACAATTTTCATTCCTATGAACAACTTGCATGCAAGAGCTTCACAGCACATTTGGTAGAAAGTGAAAGTTTTCATTGCACCCATGACAACACTTGTACAGTGTACATCCAGCAAACAATCACTCAGATCATTTTTCATTCTTCACGATACATGGACAATGTTTGATCAGTGCTTTAATATAGCCTTATGCTAGTCTATTGAAATGGTTTATTAATCTATGGTAAATCATGAAATCAGATGTTTTACCACAGCATTGCAATTGTTATTTACACCGAGTCCACTAATGAACACTATGTTGCTGTGACTGCAATAGCATAAGCCATGTCAAAATACATGCATTCTACCTCCTAGACAAACAGTAAAGTACTAGCTTGTGCCATTAATACAACCCTCTGGCACAAATGACTTTTATGTGTTATTGTTTACTAATTGAGACCATATATTAACCTTATCAGGGCCCGCAGATCACCTTAAGATCCTCTCTCCACACAGATACGCTTTACAAATCACTAAAACTAAATCCCACTTATTCTCAAGTCTGAATACTTCTTGAGTACTGTCTACTGGATATGTACAGTACCTGGTCGTGGAGAATTCAGTTCTGCAAACCTCTTTAGAATATTGCTAACCAACATGGGAGCAGCAACGGAAGAGTTCTGCTGCCTGGGAATGTCTGCCTGTTGCGTTGTACCCGAAGCCATATCATAAATTATTGGGACAATAATGCTAACGGCTTCCTGGGGGACTGTAGTTTTCTGTGTTAACTGAAGCTGTGGGTAAAACAAAACGATAAAGAATGCATTAAGATGAAACAGTATTTTTCAGACACACACATAATGTTAGGATAATTGCCTTGCTATTTCAAGCCCTAGCTTTTAGTCAGGGGTCCTTTTTTATTTCATTTTCTTTTAAATTATCTCTATGTGGGGAACACCTGCAATACAGTAACATACAAAAACTAAGTTTCACATAAAGATTTTATACCTAAGAAAAGGTATTGAAGTAAAACTAACTGTGGCCACAGCTTTCCATATTGTCTTAATCCTATTGCAGATACACAATAAATTCTTCACATTGTATATGACCCACTGTCCAAAACAGAACCACTCATTACAGCAAAACTTCTGAATATTTCTAGGCCTATATTTTAAAACACATCTTATATTTCATATATAAGAGCTCAATAATTAGGAATACTCTACATCCAGTCTTGAGGCACTATAGTTGAGATAACCTCCTAAGGATCCATTCGCACTGCCAGTACAACTGATTTTGTAACTGGTTAAAGGCACCATCATCTAAACCTAATGATTAACACAGTTCAGTTTGTGTCCATACAGTGGCTTTCCTGACATCAGACCACATTTGTATCACAATATTCTGGGAAAATGCAAGCAACTATCCCATGGTGTTTCAGCAAAGAACAGAAAGACCAGAGGGACACACTTACAGAATGGCACCAGCAGTGCATGAAGCAATACATTTTATGATACTTTATCACAGCTTCTCCAAAGAGCAAGAATGAAGACTAGCCAAACAAAGTACGCAGTAATAATTATGGAGTCATAGCCACAGAAAGGAAATATGTGTGCTGAACGAGTTATAGAAAAACAGGTTTGCAACCCTAAGCCTCTTGCAATAACAACATTTTTAGCTACCGTGGTTACTAGCCAAGAGTAACCATGCCATGTGCAGACAGAAGCCAGGTTTACAGAACTGACCCTTCTACTAGCTGGTTAGTAACACTGTTCTTCTTTCAGACCCTGTCCACGCTGCAGCTTTTAATAAAGACAGCTATTATACTTACAAAAAACAACATTTTGGATTTCAGCACAACGGCAGGTGTTCCTGGAGGTGCAATTGGTGGGGCACTGGGAGGAATCGTTAAACAAAACTGCACATTCCATTTCAATTGGTTTGCTTGATCAGGGAACTGTTTTAAAAACATGCCACAGAGAACATGATAAAGCAAGGCACATTAAGGTAACACAGGTGTTTGACTACTGTAGCATGTTGGTACTGTTAAATGACACTTAAGCTAGACTCTTCAAGCTTTCAGATGATTTTACATTTAATATAAATATAATTAATCTCCTCTTGCTAGGAGAATGGTTCTGTGAATCTACACTGAGATAGCAATGAAAAGATACTATACAAACACACAGTTATGTGATTTTCATCAAATGCTTGAAGTCAAGGAAGAGGACAAGTTTTTGTTGACCTCTTAGTATGAAGCACAGGGAACACATCTTTACTGAACTTATGTATTTAAAATTAGATTCTGTATCTTCATTTACACTACAGGGTGGAATTCATTCTGCAGTCACCACAAACATATTTTTATTATTTCAAGTACAAACTTTGAAGTTCAGACTAAATGTTCTCAATAAAGTTAAAAAAAATTTAACTTACCAACTCCAGTTTCATGATGTGTACACAGTCCCTGAGGATATGCGTAGGAGCTCCTAGTAGTTTTGTAAAGGCTATTAGCGTGTTTGCTTTAAATGGTGGTCCTGCAACCTACAGTAATACAATACCAATTAGTACTGTCCATCCAGATCAAAATTGGTCCATTTGCTATTTATGTAGCACCATAACCATTCATAGCTGTTAATCTCTACTCTTATCCTGTAGCCCTTATTCTCATCACTAGTTCCACTGATATCAAGAGAATTACTCATGAATAAGAGCTGCGGAATAGGCCAATATTAAGGTGACATGCAAAAGAAGACATTGAATGTTGGTAGTGTAAGTACATACTCTTGTTTCAAAGAATTTCTCCAAAACTTGTAGTTCCTCTGGCTTCCACTGTCCTGCATTTTCAGGTGTTACTTTTAGCTGCAAAGTCTGGTTGGTTTTCGGATTAAGGGCAACCCTGCACTTCAGTGCATCTGTCTTAAACATTATTACACCTGGTTCATTGGAGTTTATTAGCTGTAGCTGTATGAACAAAAACAATGCATCTAATTAGTACTTCATGAAGCAGAAGAAGAACAAATTCACTCCTCTGACCCTCCCCCCCATTTTTTTTAAGATTATTTCTTTTAACAAGAGCATCAATTAAGTTTTAGCCATATAAAAACATCACCTTCAGGAATAATACAGTGCTAGATCCTGGCCCCAACTCTGCGCCTTTTGCATTGGTCTGGAAGCACAAAGGAGTATAAACTGACCTCCTCTCCACAGCTGTTGATTACTTCAGCATGGAGAGAAACTTCAGCACTCCCTCCCCATCCCTAGCCCTGAGGCTATGGCTGGAGCATGCTGAGTTCTGGTCATTTCCAGCTGAGGGTGACTCTTTGGAATGTACAGCCAGCTGGAAAATTCAGAGCAGCCCCAAGCAACTCCATGCACCACTTAGAGCAGGGGTGGACAAACTTTTTGTCCTAACATCGGCATTCAAAATTGTATGGAGGGCTGGGTAGGGAAGGTTATGGCTCCTATCTGACCCCCCACCCACTTCCCGCCCCAACTGCCCCCCTCAGAACTCCTGACCCATCCAACCCCCTCGCTCCTTGTCCCCTGATCACTCTCTCCCGAGACCCCTCCGCCCCTAACTGCCCACACAAGACCGCACCCCCATCTAAGCCCCCTGCTTCTTGTCCCCTGACTGCCCCCTCCAGAAGCCCCCTGCCCACTAATTACCCCTCAGAACTCCACCCCCTATCTAATCCCCCTGCTCCCTCTGCCCTGACTGCCCCAACCCTAGCCACACCCCTGCCCCCCTGGGACTCCCACGCTCTATCCAACCCCCACAAGACTCTTCCCTTAATCCAACCCCCTACCCCAGCCCCCTTACTACGCTGCCGCGCTGATCCACCAGAGGGCGCAGCCCTGCCCCCTGGAGCACAACCCATGCTGAGGCTGCGGGGGAGAGGCACAGCGGGGGAGGGGCCAGAGCAGCCTCCCCAGCCAGGAGCTCAGGCAGGCTGGTTAGGAGGAGCCCGCGGGCCATAGTTAGCCCACCCCTGACTTAGAGTAAAACCAACCCCAAGACCAGGGATACATAATCTAACATCATAATGGCTTTCCACCCCACCCTGCTGCACCTAGTAGGGACTGGGTATTAGGGGATCTGGGCCCCAATCACTCTTTTTTTTTTTTTTTTTTTTTAAAAGAACAACTATCATATTATATGGCTGCACAGTTTTTCCATTTGGGACGTGGGGGGCAAGGGAAGGGAGGAGAAATCATACAATATTTTGCATATAGCTAGAAAGGGTAATTTATCAAGAATTCAGATACTACTGTGAAGGGGACATGCAAGTGCCTACACAGAGGAACCAGATATTTACTGTAGTCAGATAAGTAAGAGACTCCACACCTGGAAGTGTGGGTTTCCCTGAAGTTAAGGACTGCAGAATATGGTTAGCCTAAATTTGGAGGGGATTTAATTCTGTGTTAAAGTGCATTAACTAAACTATAGTTTCACTTTGCCAACAGCATGAATAGCATATGCAAGAAAGTTAAAATGTAAGTCTGAGATCCTCTATATTTAAATAGAGATTTACTAGCATTAATTAAGCCCTCACATCTCAGATGTGAGAGTTAGGCAAGTATTACGCCCATCGTACCAATGAAAAGAACTGAGGCAGGGAGATTCAGTACTTTTTCTTCAGTTCATACTTGAGTCAGTGAGAGCCAGGAATAGAACACAAAGGAATCCTGACTCTTCGACCCCTACTCTAATCACTGGACTTCATTTATTTTAGATATAATATACACAGTTCTTCAAAATAGATGCTGAAGACGTACAGTGTTCCAACTAGAAAATTGGAAATATTTATTAGCGGCAACATTCTAGACATCTGATCTTACTTTCTCTTTTTCTGAGATGCTGAAAAAAATTACAATTCAGATAGAATAGTTTGTGATTTATTATGAAGCAGACCTACAATGCAAGCATGAGACAAACAACTACAGTGGAACCCTGCAATACCGTGCCCCGCGATAGCGTGAACCCGCTTATAACACGGGGTGCGTGTGGCTCCGACGGCGGCAGCGGGCACCGCTTTGATGCCTGAATTAGAGGGTCAGAGGCAGTAGCAGACCTCTAACTTTCCTTACATGGTCCATCCACTAGAGGGGGATGTATATTCACAGTGGTATCAACCTAGATGACATAGGTATAGCTTCTCTACTCTTGGTGTTACAGGTGAACCCCGTAATACCGCAACCCTGCGTTTACTGCGGTCGATATTTTTGGACCCCGATCATCACGGTATTACGGGGTTCCACTGTATTTAGAAAGTTACACTTGAAAGTCAATCCTTAGGGAGTTACATATGAATCATTTAAGTACCGTTTCTTGCTGGATGATCCTCTGAAGGTGTCGCCTCATAATAACTGATCCAAGGAATCGCTCTAGAGGGGAGCAAAGATAGCTGCCAGCTAGACCTGGTACAAGCCCAGGAGTAGGAGAGGGCAGCAGTAGAATATTCAAGGCACTGTGAGTGAGGATCGTGGGGATAGATGCAGCCCAGGAGCGCTGAGGTAGTTTACGAGGTGGAGGCATATTAGTTGGCATTGTTTGGGAACCTGATGGAAACAGAAAAATTCTCACTTATTGAAAAGTGTACAGAGTTTGACTGCACGTTAGGTTTTCAAATTTTTGGAAGACACTGTACAAAAAAGTACCAAAGATGATAGTCCTTGCCCCAGAGAGCTCACACAGTGTCCTACAAGATGGACCTGATGGACAAAACCCAAAAGTTAATGGGGACGGGTTTGGAGGAAGAGGTAACAAAACGAATAGCGTTACCATGAAAGCAGAAGTTTCGTCTTGCCGATTTCATATATTTAATGTCTAATTTTTACTTTATCTTCCCAGTTAGCTCCTTCTCAAGGGAATTTACAGCATTATTTGCCATACAACATAAGCCCAGCTACAGCAACAAGGTCAAGTAGTTACGGCCATTATACTCAACCCATGCAGAGAATCTCAGCAATGTTAGCAACTAGTACATTGACCCCTTTTTCTCCCCCAAGCATCAGAAGTTAGGAGTGAGCCAGCAAATGGCAACTTTGTACTCAATCATTTGGCAGAAGTGATCAAGTAGTATAGTTAAATCAATCTTGCCAAGATCATTTTACAATGTTGAAGTGTGACATTTTACTATTCTTGTACTCATATGTACTTTCAGACCTTCTTGGCACTGCTACTATTCATCTGGACTTCTCCTCACCTTGAGATACCAAAGGCTTAAACACAAATATTCTATTTCAACAGCTCACTAAATAAAAAACCTCCAGAACCAGATAAAAATAGATCCAGTGCTCATCATGATTTGACTTGCTTTCCCTTTTTTATTAATTATTTAAGACTCACATTGGGCCAGAATAAATACATATCTATAGCAAAGTATTATTTTACTACAAAAGGGTAGCAGATAAAAATAAGGAATGCTACAAAAGAGATGGAACTAGAAATATTAACTCTGAGTGCATCACAATTATAGTACTGTTATATATAACTTACTTGTTCCAGCTCGTGGGGAATGAGAGGCATCTGGGACTGGAGAATGGAGAGAAGGATTGGCTGGTGACATTCCAGGCATGCGTGCAGCTGGTGAGGGACCAGACACTTGAGGAGATCCCGGCCAATTCCCTGCACGTTGACTGGGTGACATCATTGTGTACGGTGAACTAGGGTCTATGGTACCTGTGAAATTCTCAAGATTATTTTTTATTTAAAGCTTTTCTTAAGTCGCAGACAATATGGATATCACACAGTGATTTCAACCAAAGTATTCAAAAACAGTGTAAAATACCAATATGACACAGCATCCGTTTCCTTTTATCTCACACTCCATCTGTAGCTGTGTATAAGATGTAAGCATTTTAAAGAATTAAATTTAAAATAGAAGTTTACACATTTATTACCTTGCCTTTAAACTCTATTAGTTATGGACTAGATTCTGCTAAGGGATCCCTTCTACAGCGTCCCACTGACTACAGCAGGTCTCTACTTCCAACTAGCTGTATGAAAGCTGGACATAGTGAAAGACAATGGGTGTAATTTACGCAGGAAAATGCCTCAGTAACTTCACTTCACTGCAGTCAAGTTCTATAATAAAATCCATTCGTGTATGCTTCTAAGACACTACAGTCGGATCTGTTCTACAACAGACTGTTTTGCAGTTACTTGACTGAGATGCTGAAAAATAAAATCCACTCTTAATCTTTGGTGATTTAAGTAGTGGTGCTATCGAGAGCAGAATCTAATGTACTGTAATTATAGTGGAAGTAATTTGAACAGAGTTTTCCAACTAATTCAATAACTGAAGTGGGGGTGGGGGAGGATCAGTTGTTGCTTTACAGTGCACAAAAAAGTACAAGACTTGGTCAACAATTTTCATCTTTTAAGTTACTGAATCTCTTTAGCCTGTTCTCAGTTATTTCCCTTTTTGATTCAGGCTGCATGTGAAGATAATTAACAGAAGTTATTTTACATTTAAAGATGCAGGGTAAAGTAATTAAATTAAGTTGAAACCATGGCTTCTTAGTGATACTGCATGATAGTCTAGGTCAATTTTCCACATATTAGTAAGGGGCAGTGAACGATTGGTACAGTAACTGCTCACTTTCAGTTAACGTTGTTTTCTTGTTACATCATTGATCTATTAGAGAACACACTCATTTAAAGTTGCACAATGTTTGCTTATATCATTGTTTGGCCGTGGAGGCTTGGAACCAGGTGGGCCAGTAGCCTCCCCATTAGCTCCCCTCTGCCCCCCCGCAGCGCCTCCGGCCCACCAGCAGCCCCCCAGATCAGCAACTCCCCTCTCCTTCCCAGCGCTTCCTGCCTGCAGCATTCACAAGGCTCTGGGAAAGAGCGGGGAAGAGCGAGGACTCTGTCCGCAGCCTTCCCCACTCCCTACCCCCCGAACATCCTGAAACAACTGATTGCTGCGGGTAGGATGCACAAGGAGGGGTTTCACGGAATTCAGGAGGCTAAGGGGGAGGGGAGAGGACGTTGCATGATCAGAGGAGTAGTTGAGCATCCACCAGAACTTTGGAAAGAACAGCAAGAGGAGCAACCAGACAATCCACCCTCTTTCACACTGACTCCACCACCTCAACCCAGTTTCACAATTATCATTGTCGAGTACAGTATTCAATTGCTTGTTTAAAATTGTTTAACACTTGTACTGTATATGTATATAATGTCTTTTGTCTGGCAATTTTTTTTCCCCTGGAACCTAACATCCCCCCCCACCCCCTCTGCATTTACATTAATTCTTGTGAGGAAATTGGATTTGAGACCATAAGCGTTAATCGAGGAGTTACTGTATTTAATTTTCATTAGACTACCAACACCTCAAAGTGGTTGAAAGCATATGTATGGCTATAATTACCAAGAAAATCCACAGCCGCACAAATTGCTATTTCAAGCCAATTGCTGAACACTCATTATTCCAAACAGCGTAAATCTCCAGACCAGAAGAGCTCTGTGTAGCTCAAAAGCTGGTCTCTCCCACCCACAGAATTTGGTCCAATAAAAGATATTACCTCACCTAACTTATCTTTAAGTCTGCACAGACAGGGCTTAATTTTAAACAACTGTGCATGTCAATATAGAGATGTACTAATACAAGAACTCACCATGTGGGCTGGCAAAATTAGCTGTTTGTCCCATTGTTATTCCAAGGGAGGAAGGTGAAGGAGTTGGACCAAATGATGCTGGTGATGGAGCTCTCAAAGCACCACTAGGAGAGCTTGCAGCATGCAGATTTCCTAATAAAGACATCCAGACACAAACAGCAGTTCATTATGTTTCCTACTTCTCTTTCAAAAGTTTGAGTAAACCAATAGCAATGAAAATCAGAAAAGTGTTCTCTCTTTTTTAGAGACATGTCATACTAGACTTGACAGAGCTACCTTTACCCCCAGAAGCTGCATCTTGGACATGTATCAGCAACCATGAACTCTTACTGAGCAGACAGGATATTAATTTATACAGTAGCTAATCCTTCTTCAAAGGCAAATTTGAACTAGACATTCTATGGTACGTTCTACATGTACAATACAAGCCATTCTTAGGAAACAGGTATAACATTTTTCCTTGTCATAGCAGGCACATCAATGTAACCACAGTTAAGGTTGCATAACTATTTCCAATTTAAGCTCTTTTCTCAGGTGCTGATAACTTTAAGTTTATAAGAATCAAAGAGGTAGCCATGTTAGTCTGAATCTGCAGAAGTGACAAAAAGTCCTGTGGCACCTTAAAGTACTTCAACTGCATGCATCCAATGCAGTGGGTATTAGCCCACAAAAGCTTATGCTTCAATACTTTTGTTAGTCTTTAAAATGCCACAGGACTCTTTGTCACTTCTTTAAGTTTACACTTAGTTTTGGTTTCCACCCAAGTGAAAACATCTGGGAGTAGAAAGATGAAATAACCTTTTCAGAAAAGGATCTTTAAGTGAAGATGTTTGATTTGATAAGTTTAGGAGCCTGTAAAAATAATTACAGGTTATGGAAGCACAGTAAGTGCCAATTACGGAACCATAGCTGAAATTCAGGCAGAGCTCACATGCAGCGTCGCTAAGACCAAACATGCTGCGCACAAGTAACAGGTGGTCACTTTATTAGAGAAGTATGCCATAAATCATACTAGTCTTGAGAATATAAAAAGTGTACATTCCATAACATCTATTGCCAATATAGAACTGAGAGCCATCTTACCTGGTGACTGTGTATGCATCATGGAAGGAGATGGGGTCACTGTGTTGTGATAGGATGTGGGTGGTGAAGTAAGAGGGTAAGCGCCTGATGCTCCTGCCTGTTTTGCAAATGGCTGAAAGTGTCAACACAGTAAAATAGCAGATTCAGTGTGAAATCTGAAGACCTCCAAGTACTAATTGAATAGATTCAGCAAAAAAATGATGGTAGTTTGATATCTGATCTGTCTAATCAACTTAACAACATAGCATCCAAGTCTTCACACCTCCTTATTCAGGGCTTGCTGCTTTGTTCCACAGTTTTTGAAGAAGTCTTCACTCTCTTCCCTCAAACCACATAAACACTACCTTTACACATCTCATACTCTTCTTCACTTCCACCCTCCAAAGACCAAAAATCCAATACAGGTCCTCAGGTTACCAAAAAAATCTTGTATTTTAGGACCACATTGTCTCTCCTCAATTACATGCTCCTTTTCTGTTTTAAATAAGACACGCTGAATGGTTCTCCAGAAGGACAGACAACATGCTATGTGCTATCTATGATGCTACCTCAAAGTAAACATACATTTTAAAACATGAATAAATCTTCCAAGGACTATTCCAAAGCAATATTGTTTATGCTTACCTCTAATCTGCTATTGCCACCCCTCTCAGGAAGACACAACACATACATTTTTATAAAAAGGTAGATATAACTATGGAGAACAATGGAGATACAGCGTAACTTGTGGTTTTATTATTTTTCCTAAATTTTACCTGTTGCTGTGATTGTTGGGGCTGCAGTTGTGATATCAATGTATCCATCATGTCCCCCCCAATAGGAGAAGGTGGATTATCATCCTCATTTACGGATCGTCTTCGAGCATCCTGATTGCTGTCAACAAACATGTTCAGGAATGTCTGTGGATATATTTGATTATTATAATTTATTACATGCCTCTAACAGCAATTCTACACTTACAATTGATGTAAGTATCAATAGCAGTAGTACAATAATTCCCTTTTTCACCTCCTCAAAAAGAAATATACTCTTCTTGAGGATACCATCCAAGTAAAGGAAGTCAGGTAAACTGGAAAGGCATCTGCTTTCCTAGTGTCCCCTGACCAACAGCCAATTTCCTAGAAGGCTTTGAAATGTTTGATGTTCAGTCAGTGGGCACAGGAAAGAATCAATTTGACTACTAAGGATATCAAATATTTAGCTGAAGAGAGGGTTCTAGAGCAACTAAAGGATATTTATGCACAGCACTAATTCCTAGACTCTATGGCTTATAAAAAAACAGGTATAAAAAACGGTAAGAGCACAGCTAGTCACTGGAAGTTTCTTAAAAAACAACAACAAAATCCACCAAACTTCTGGAAGATGCAACTTACCTGGAGGAATTATGATCACATCACCCTGTGTCATTTCAAGAGTCTTCTCTTCTTTAAAGAAAGACTCTATAATACATTGAGTCCCACAGAACCTTTTTTAATTTTATCAAAAATAAATCCAAACTTGTTAACCCACAAAAATGCAAGCATCCAAAGAACTTTAAACTCTGTCTTATGGTGTCACTAAGCAATAATCATACGATTAAGGTATTTTAGTGTTGTTGGTCGTGGATTATACTAAACTGATTTTTACAGTCAGATTTTTTTCTTCCCCCAACCCCTTTCCACCCCAGACTTATGTCACTACATGGCACTCACACAACCTTAACTCTATGCAAACTGTTCAATACCTTACCACGTTTGGGTTTGTTTTAAAATGGCAAAATCCCTGTGGTGTATTTTACTAATTACTGATATGTACTTTCATAACTCCATCTTAACATAGAGAAATTCTTAGGTAAACTTTCTCCTCTCCCCAAAAATGTACATGTTCAATATAAAAATAAACCCCAAGAGAATGGTACCATAAGAGATTTCTAATATGAAGCATCATTAAAATTAAAATTTTTAAATTACCATTGTTACTTGTCTGCTCTAGCTGCTTTATGCCAGTGGTTCTCAAACTTTTGTACTGGTGACCGCTTTCGCACAGCAAGCCCCTGAATGTGACCCCTCCCTCTTATAAATTAAAAACACTTTTAAATGTATTTAACACTATTATAAATTCTGGAGGCAAAGCAGGGTTTAGGTGGAGGCTGACAGCTCGTGACCCCCTATCTAATAACCTTGTGACCTTCTAAGTGATCCTAACCTCTAGTTTGAGAACCGCTGCTTTATGCTATTCTGGAGCAGCACAGAGCATAGTGGCCAGTTAAACTACATTTTGAGCTGCCTTGCATTGGCAGAGCAATAGAAAGTACTGGGAATTTATATTCCAGATTCCCCCTTGCATCTCCCAGTATACTCTGCACACCCTGCAAATTCCTCTTTCCCTCCTGCACACTCCAGCTTTCCTCTCTCAGTCTCCTGCACCTCCTACATTCCCCTATACACGAGCACACCAGTCTTCCCCTCCTCCCCTTTCCCACTATAGACCCCTATTTCTTTTCTCTCCATCTGTGTAGATCTGGAGCAAGGGTAGATGTCGAAGAAAAATATTTAGCGCTGGTGTTCATTCTTTGCTATTAATTTTCATAACTGAAACTTTGTCAGAAGCTGGTGCATAAAAATCTTTCAGAAAATTCAGAAATTGCCCTCTTTAAAAAATGGCTGCCATTCCCATTACTCAGGAGGACTGAGGAATAGGTGCTCTCTTTCAAAAGGGCCACTGCCTCCCATTGTTTACTGTGAGAGCCAAGCCAGCCATCATCTTTAAGAGCAGCCTCTGGCTTTAGTCCTTCTGAAAACAATGGGTGACTGCAGCCTTTTCAAAGAGGGAAATTCCACATATGCTTTTCTGAAATAGAAAATTATTCATCAGCCCCTGCTGAAGAAGTGTTCAACTACGAAGAAGGGGGGAGAATTACCATTAAAACTAAAAAAGTATTTAAATGTAGCTTTGGCACAAGATTTCAGTGAGGCTTAACTATGAAAGAAGCCTGAGATGATGCAGAAATTTCATTATTAAGATCATTCAGGAGGAAAAACCAAAAAACCCAAAAAACAATCTCACATTGAGAGCTAAGTTTCTTGTTGGACACATTTTGAGTTAAAATAAATTTATATTAATTAACCAGTTTATTTGTAAACCAGAAAATTCTGTGTTCAAAAAGAGTAGGTGCTGTAATTTTGAGGAGGCACAGTGTATTCTTCACACAAATTGGCTTTCAATGAAAAGCTCATCTCAGCCTACACAGTGGAGCCATAAGCAATGCTTCCATAAGATGCCAGAAAACACAAGAACAATTACCTTGAGTCCTGGTGCAGGGTAAAAACCTTCAACTATTTTACTATTGTCAAAAAGACTATATGCTCCATCTCGTATTGCCACCACTCCACGGCTCCGGCAATAGATGTCAATGCAGTACATATTCCTAAAAGCCAGCCTGATGTGCGTGGGCGACTGGGGTAGGATTGAGAAACACTGATAAGCAATGTTGATGCGTTGAGTTAGACCCAGCATTGGCACAGTTGGAAGTTTGTTGATGGCAACTAATGGAGCCTGAGTATCAAACAATACCTGCAAGAGAACAGATGTTGAGAGATCAGCTAGCTTCCCCAATCAATCACAAACAGAGTCTATCTTTAAGGGAATGAGGCCTAGATTACACTACAAAGTTAGGTGAAGGTAAGCCACCTGGCATTGACCTAACTGTGCATGTGTCTAACTTAAATTTCTCTCCCATTGACATAATTGCCCTGTTACAGCAACACAGTAATACCATCTGCCAAAGTCACAATCAATGTATTGAGATCGACACAGTGAGAATGTAAACACTGCATTATTTATGTTGACTAACAGTCCTCCAACAGCTGTCCCACAATTCCTGACACTGATCACTCTGGTCACCATTGTGAACTCTACAGCCCAGGGGTCACTGAGACCCCTCCCTTAAAGCCCTGAGAATTTCTGAGATGCCTTTTCCTGATTGTCCATCTTGGCAGCTCTCCAGTTCTGCGCAACTGCCTAGATCCCCATGCCAGCTACACATTCCAGCCACACTCCAGCGTGGAGACGACAGGAGATACTGGATGTCCCAGGCCTGTGCGGAGAAGAGACTGTGCAGGTACAGCTACAGACCAGCAGCAAAAACATGGACATCCACAAGCAGATTACATGGGAGATGTAAACAAGGACCAGCAGCAGGGCCACATGAAAATGAAGGAACTGCATCAGGCATATCAGAATGTCAGGAAGGCCAACAGTCGATCCAGTGCTAAGCCACAGACCAGATGCTTTTACAAAGCCATACTTGGCAGATATTCCATCACCACCTCACACGCCACCCTGGATACCTCCAAAGAACCCAAGACATAAACCCCTGCTATGAACAGGAAAGACGAAGAGGAAGCAGGTCATGTAACCAGGGGGGTCGGTTATGCCGTGAGCCAAGACCTGTCTGAGTCCAGTCACACAAGCATGGGTGAGCCCAGTGAAGGGAAAGGATACTTGGGTAGGTCTGGAAATATATTTCCCATCATCATCTTGGCAATCCCAACTTAGCAGGAAACAGCTATCAACTTTTCATTAATTTACTCATAGTAGAAGAGGTAGCAGCACAACTATAGAAGGTAGTGCTATCTGTGTTTCACTCCCCTGCGGAATTAGGCAAAGGGACCATACAGAGCAGTTTCTTTATGTATACAGGGATGTTTCTTGAATCCTCCTGAGTGATCCTGATGAAACTTTCATGGAGGTACTCTGCAATCCACTCCCAAAGGTTTCTAGGGATGGCAGCCTTATTTCTTTCTCCACTGTAGGGCACACACTCACACCATTCTGCAATAACTTCAGCAAGCACCACTGCAGTACACAGGCTAGCACACACAGGCCTCGGTGGCTTCAGGACACCACCAGCAGCTGTGGTCTCTGTGCTTATTTCCCTCAGGAGTCAGATATCAGCCAAAATCACTGTCGCCTGTGGAAAATGGTGTCAGTACTCAGTGCCCTTGCCCTATACTCAATTTCATGCAACCAAGCAATTCCCTTCACCCCGATGGGCCATCCTCATCTTGGCTGGTGCTGTGAAAGGCGTCATGCACAAGAAGCCAAAGCAGAAGTGTCAATAAGCACATCTTGTTTACAACTTTAGGGGAAGAAGGAAAGGGAGTTCTGAATCTTAACTTTCACTTTCCGTTGTGATTATACTCAAAATGGTACCTCTGTGTGCTTTAACTATAGCTGCCACAACTCTGAGATTGTGGAGTTCACCCTTAACACTTGCGGAACGCCAGAGCTAGATAAGGAGGAGAAAGAGGATGATTTCGGATGACATGTTCAGTGAGATCCTGCAAGCCAGTGCTAGATCAGACCGTGAACAAACAGCCTGGAAAAGGAAAGAGTGGACAGGCAAAAGACCCAGGACTGCCAACAGGAAAAGAAGATGGAGATGCATCAAGATATAATTGGGCATCTCCAGTAGCAAACACAGATGCAGCAGATTCTTGCGGACCTACAGGTTCAACAAACACAGCTCACTTCCCTTTGCAGTACATAGAAAACTCCATTACAGCACCTCTCTACACCGCCCTCAATATTTTCATGTGGCATCAGGGATTGCATCTCTACCCCCATCTCACTCCATCCCAGGTGACATTAAGGACAACCACAACTACACATTAAGTAACCTGTGAGGGCCACAGTTGCCGTATTCACAGGTAACATGGACATGAATATTCTTTCCCTTTGTTAAGCTTTATTCCATCATAAAGTTCTTAATGTATTTACTTTTAAATTGCACAGATTTTTTTTTTGCACTAGTTTTCTAACTGAATAAAACTATTTGGAAAATAATTCATCTTTATTATTAGTTCCCAACATACGCTGCAGAGTGCCTAGCAGTTATGAAATCACCCACTTGTTATTGTGCAGCATGACAACTCATAAAATCAACAACAGTGTAATCATCATAAATGTACTAGCACTGACAAATTAATAGGTGCATTGACAATGTCATATTCATATAAGTGCACGACACATCACACAATTCCTAACAAGCCCCAAAACAGCAGGCCAGGTACAGCACAGTATACCACGCTGCATTACTGCGGCTCACTTTCAAAACCTCTCTGAGCTCTAATAGCCCTTGTGTCGGGCTGTTCAAGCTCCACAGACAACCACTCCATCTCTGCCCTCCATCCCAGCAGAAACATTCCCCGCTTTGCTTCATAGTTACTACGCAGGACACAGCAGACACCTATAACCAATCGGACGCTTTTCTCACTGAGATCCAACCTTGTGAGGAAACACCAGCAGCATCCGTCCCTTCAGTCTACCAAAAGTGCATTCAACTGCACCAGCTGAGCCAGAGCTGAATCTTTCCTTCATGCTGTCCGTGGGGAATGCACGGCTTCGTGAGCCAGAGATAGGCTGCGCTTCCCAGGATCACTACTGGCATTTTAGCATCATCATAGTACTCCGCCAGTTGGGAAAGGAAAGTCCCCGCTTGCAGCTTTCTGAACAGTCCTGTGTTCTTAAAAATGCAAGCGTCATGCACCTTCTCTGACTAGCCAACATTTATCTTGGTGAAGTATCTCCAGTGACTCATCAGTGCTTGCATAACCATAAAGAAAGAGCTTCTTCTGTTGATGTACTCTGTGGCAGGGTGGTCTGGTACCAACACAGGGATGTGTGCGCTGTCTATTGCTCCACTGCAATTCAGGAACTCCACTGCTGCAAGTCCATTCATTATATTGCCGAGAGTCACAGGCCTGCACAGCAGGAGATGATTAATTGCCCTGCACACGACAACAGCCCCCAAAGCAGATTTTCCAACTTCAAATGATTTCCCACTGACCAGTAGCAATCTGGCATTGCACGTTACCACAATGCTATCACCATTCCCGGCTCCACTGTCCATGCCTCTCTCATTTTGGTGTCCCTGTGCTGGAGGAATGGATGAGCTCTCCATAAGGAGCCAGGAATGTGGCCTTGCACATCTAAAGGTTCTGCAGCCGCGGCTCATCATCCCAAACCTGTATAACAATGTAATCCCACCAGTCAGCACTCATTTCTTGAGCCCAAAAAGCAGCACTCCACCACTTGCAGCTGCACCGTGAACAGCTCCACCAACACTGAGTTGGTTCTCCCTATAACCCGCAGCTATCTGTCAAAGAAACTGTCACATTCCAATTCAGTTCTTCTTGTGGCTCCACAACTACCAGACTGAGTATCCTGGGCTTGCAACATTTGTGGCAATAGTGCAGAGATGTACAGGCTCCATGCTTCTGTCAGAGAAGGCAGACATTGAGGAGTACTGAATGGGTTCATAGGACTTTTTAAAAAAGCTGTGAAAATTATGGGATAATAGATGACATTATGGGATGGAAACAGATGCACACTGGAAGGTTGATCCCTTGCTCCCAATCACCCTGCATAACTCGTTTCTGCTCCACCATGCATTGCCGAAACTTCCCAAAAGAAGCGTGCTGGACGGTGGAAGGTTGCACACTGGATACCTACCCATGATGTACCACACTGTGCATCAACATAAGCATTCTTGGTGAGTATGCGCAGCACAGATGCCAGGAGCCAAGAAGGCATGTGCACAAGTGATATGCTAACTGCGATGACTTCATGTCGGTGTAACTTGCATTGACTTAGGTTTATAGTGTAGACAGTCTCAGAAGAAAAATCAAGTCATGGAGCATAATGAGCCCATTATCTGCTCTTCCTCAATCAACAAGAACAATCAGTAATTTATTAAGGGTCAGATTTTCATACCCTTGGGGGAGGAAAGAAAACAACTCAAACATCAGAAACTGGGCCTTAATTATCTTACACTTTTCTAAATTCTATCTTTTCATAGAGAGAAATAAAATACAGTTACCTGTAATAACTGAACCACATTTGGTGTTTTATTGAACATCTCCTGGAGCTGGTGTAGGATGGTATTGTGACAGTTACTGCAACCTGAATTTGGGCCAACTGTTCCCAATGAAATGTGGAATTTTTGATGTATGGAATTCCACTGAATACTGATCTATAACACCAAGAACACAAGAAATCTTAGAAACTGAATAAAACAACTAGACCAGATTGCAAGTTGTGAAACAGAAACTGAAAATTATACATACATAAATATGAAAATAACTGAAGTCAAAATGCCATGAAGAAAATTAGCATGGATTTCGACAAAAGTGTGGAGTTGGATTTTTTGTTTTTTTGTAAAGTTTATCTAGGAAATCCTCATGAGGATAATTAGCAAGAGATGGGGGAAAAGGCAACTATAGAAATAAATTAGGCTATTTCCTTAGTGTGTTATTCAGAAATCAGAAGCTTCATTTGACCAAAAAGGGATGAGATAAGGGAACTGGACTTGAGTACTTGATTGCTTCAATATCCACACAAAACGGATGTATTGGTGAGGCCGGATGCATCTCAGCTACAACGCACTGAGAAGCTATGATGGGTTAGGCCAATGTGTAGCGGCAATGTCATGCAAAATCCAGTGTGGTTTTCATGCCATTTATGGGAAGTAACTAACCATTACAATCCACGTTCTACATATGAAAAAAATGCTCTATAAAACCCAGGTTTAAGAGAGCCATGACAGGTCCATGTAGCATTGAAACAGTCCACAGTAAAATGGAGAACTGTTTCATGACTTCTTTTTAGATTAAAAGTGGAAAAAATGTTAAATTTCAAAAGTTTTGTGAGAAACTTCATTTTATTTTTTTAAGACAGCATTCCATCCATAACTGTGCTCCTGGGATTTAACAACATAACAATTATGCAAATATTTAGGCATCTAGCAAGTTAATGATGGTCTGCATCTATTACTTATAGCTTCTCTGCTTTTGTTAATTTTTCACTGTTATTTTAATAAGATGGAAGTGTTTTTGCTTAAGTTCCAAAAGCTCTGAACCTGTATAGTATCTGTTTTCAAATGTAGCTTTAGAAGTGTACTAAGAGAGTTACTTACTGAACTTCCCTTGGTAGTTCCATAACAAAGAATAAGCTTGCGGTAGTTGTAGACGCGAACCTCTGAGAAAACATTTAGGTGGTTGGGTATTTCTTTTGAGGAAGGGGAAAAAACAAAAAGGTAGAGAAAGCTTTACATATTTATACAAGATGCACCAAAAGTGTAAAAGTAGGGAAAGGAGAATATTTTCATACCTGGCAAAGATCGTGCAAACTCCAGCACACATTCATATAGTCGAGCAATACTGTTCCAATCATTGAGGAACATCTCAACAACTTTTCGACCTCCAACTGGTTCAGACAATTGGTTTTCATAAGTCAGGTAGACGTGACGTGTTGGTCCTGCAGTGTCAATAATGATTAGCATTTGACAGAAAACATGGTAAAGAGAAAGGAGTTAAATCTGCAAAATATTTCTGCAAAACTAACCTTGCTCCCTGGAAGATGTGCTGTTAAGTGGACAGTTCGCAAATATCAGCTCAGCCACCCATGTGCGGTTATTTCTACCTTGCAATCGGAAAGTGCAATCAAGGAGAGACCGGTCCAGAGCCTTCTGGGTTTCCTCACTTGTACCTTTACATGGAGGAATTCTGTCCATGAATGAAAGAGTGCACAATTGTATACATTACATTTCCATGAGTGCACAATATATAATATATGTTAAAATATTTTCCAGAAAAACATTTAAATAACTTTACTTGAAAGAAAAGATGCTCTGCAGAATAATGAATGGAAGAGAGCTGGGACTGGAGAAGTGAAGCCAAGTATTTAATTCCTTTCAAGAATTGTATTGAACTATGAAATGCCAGTCTTACAATGCAAATAAATCATAAGAAAATGCTACAAAACATTGTTAAATGAGGGGAAGATCAGCTTCAGATAGATCTACAATCAAACTTGCTGTCAAAATAATTATGCTGAAAGGAGCTCAATTCTGCCCTCCTGGCTAAAGCAGAACTTTACTGATGAGAGGTTTCTGTAGAGAAAGTAGTTAAATAAGGTCTTTGTAGGAGTGTAGTGTCAACTTTGATCCTTTATTACCCAGGCCACAAATTGGGATCCAGATGCCCTTTTAAAGTAAGTTTTCATTCTTATAGCAAACTTGGCTAATATTTTAAGTCCCAAATATATATTCATACACCAAATAATGATGAGCAGATTCAGAGAAACCCATAGAGCAGTAGTTCCCAAACTGTGGGTCAAAACCCCCATATGGGATCATCAGAAGATGAGGTCACAGTGATTCCTATTGTGCAGAGGACGTCATTTTGCTCCACACAGCATGACTTTGTGTGTAGGGTTGCCAGGCATCCCGTTTTCAACCGGAATGCCCGGTTGAAAAGGGATCCTGGCCGCTCTGGTCAGCACTGCCGACCAGGCTGTTAGAAGTCCGGTCAGTGGTGCTGTGCCTCTAAGGCAGGCTAGTCACTACCTGCCTTCGTTCCGTGCTGTCCCCAGAAGCGGCCAGCATGCCTGGCTCCCGGGAGGAGGGGCCACAGGGCTCCACACACTGCCCCCGCCTCGAGCACCAGCTCTGCACTCCCACTGGCCGGGAACCGTGGCCAATGGGAGCTGCGGGCGAGAGCAGGGCACAGAGCCTCCCAGACCTGCCCCCCACTTAGAAGCCAGACCTGCTGGTCGCTTCCGGAGTGCAGCAGGGGAGCCAGGACAGGCAGGGAGCCTGCCTTAGCCCTGCTGACCGAGAATCACCCAAGGTAAGACTGCAACCCTATCCCCTGCCCCAAGTCTGAGCCCCCTCATACCCTGAGCCCCTCAACCCCACCTCAGAGCCCGTACCCCAATCCCCTGCCTCAACCTGCAAGCACCTCCCACATTCCAAATCCCTTGGCCCCACCCGCCCAGCCTGGAGCTCACTCCTAAACCCCAAAACCTCATCTCCAGCTCCACCCCAGAGCCCAAACTCCAACTGGAGCCCTCACCCCCTCCCGCACCCCAACTTCCTGCCCTAACCCGCACCTGAACCCCTCATTTCTGGCTTCACCCCACAGCCCGCACCCCCAGTTAGAGCCCACACACACACCTCCCAAACCCCTGCCCCAGCCCAGTGAAAGTGAGTGAAGGTGCGGGAGAGCAAGCCATCAAGGGAGGGGAAAACTAGCAAGCAGAGATGGGACCTTGCGGAAGGGGCAAGGTAGCAACAGGACCTCAGGGAAAGTGACGAGCTAAGGTGTTCAGTTTTGTGTAATTAGAAAGTTGGCAACCCTAGGTGCATGCGAAATCACAATGCATGGAGGATGACATTCTGCACTACAAAATGACATCCTCTGCACAGCATGTCCTCACATGCATAATACTACTAGGTCCACTGTGCAGAAGAAGTCATTGTATAGAGCAAAATGG